>JAOPSE010000014.1:93022007-93478731 GCA_029449295.1 Zea luxurians | reverse complement strand
TTTCTAAGATTGCTAAATCTATGACTTCACTTTTGGAGAAAGGAAGAGAGTTTAAGTGGGACGAGAAGTGTCAAGACAGTTTTGATCAATTGAAGAAAAGATTGATGTCGCCACCAGTATTGGTTATGCCAGACCTACAGAAAGGATTTGATATCTATTGTGATGCATGTGGCCAAGGCTTAGGATGTGTGCTCATGCAAGAAGGACATGTGATTGCCTATGCTTCTCGTCAGTTGCGGAAATGAGTTAAACTACCCCACACATGACTTGGAATTGGCAGCCGTTGTGCATGCACTTAAGATTTGGAGACATTATATCATGGGGACCAAGTGCCAAGTATATATGGATCATAAGAGTCTGAAGTATATATTCACTCAGAAGGATCTCAACCTTAGGCAACGCCGTTGGTTGGAGCTTATTAAGGATTATGATTTGGAGATTCACTATCATCCAGGCAAGGTGAATTTGGTTGCAGATGCCTTGAGTCGAAAGGAGCATGTTCATTCAGCCATTATTGCCCAGCTACCCGATGAGATTGTTGAGGATTTCAGAAGACTTAACCTGGGGATAGTTGCTCATACTGAAGGAGTTACTATTGATGTGGAACCTACTTTGGAGCAAGAGATCCGCAAAGGACAAATGGGTGATGCTAAAATAAAAGAGATTAAGGATCTGATTACTGAAGGTCGAGTTCCGGAATTTACAGAAGATGAGCAATGCACTGTATGGTTCAAGGACAGAATGTGTGTTCCTGATATTAAAAGCCTTCGAGAGACTATTTAAAAGGAGGCCCATGACTCGGATTATTCTATTCATCCTGGTAGTACTAAGATGTATCAGGATTTGAAAACGGAGTATTGGTGGTATAGGATTGAAAAGAGATGTAGCTGCACATGTGGCTATGTGCGATGTATGTCAAAGAGTTAAGGCTGAACACCAGAGGCCAGCTGGACTATTGCATCCACTGAAGATACCCGAGTGGAAATGGGAAGAGATTGGTATGGATTTCATCACTGGATTGCCTCGCACCCAGAAAGGATATGATGCTATATGGGTGATTGTGGATAGATTGACTAAAAGTGGCTCACTTTATTCCTGTCAAGACTACTTATAAAGGTTCTTAGCTAGCAGAGTTATATATGGCTCGGATTGTGTGTTTACATGGAGTACCAAAGAAGATCGTGTCTGATCGAGGTTCGCAGTTACCTCAAGATTTTGGAGAAGCTTCATGAGAATATGAGTACGAAGTTGAATTTTAGTACAGCCTATCACCCTCAGACTGATGGACAGACTGAAAGGACCAATTAGTATTGGAAGATATGTTGAGAGCATGTGCCCTTCAGCATGGAGGAAGTTGGGATAAAAGTCTACCTTATGCTGAATTCTCATACAATAATAGCTATCAGGCCAGTCTGAAGATGTCACCTTTGAAGCTTTATATGGGAGAAAGTGCAGGACTCCTTGTATTGGGATCAGACCGGAGAAAGACAATTCTTTGGGCCTGAATTGATTCAAGAAGCAGAAGAACAAGTTCGTATAATTCGAGAGAATTTGGGAGTGGCTCAAACCAGTAAAAGAGCTATGCTGATAATAGAAGGAGACCACTGGAATTTGAGGAAGGAGACTATGTGTATCTCAAGGTGTCACCACTTCGTGGAATGAGGAGATTCAAAGTTAAGGGCAAATTGTCCCCTCGCTACATTGGCCATTCTTGATCTTTAGGTGAGTTGGGGAGATGGCATACCAACTCGAGTTACCGGATAGTCTATCGGATGTGCATAACGTGTTCCACGTATCTCAACTGAAGAAGTGTCTCCGTGTCCCTGAGGAACAGTTACCAATGGAAGAGCTCAGTGTTCAGGGTGATTTGACTTATACGGAGTACCCGATCAAAATTCTTGACACATTGACTCGAGTTACAAGAAATAAGGTGATAAAGATGTGCAAAGTGCAATGGAGTCACCACGGTGAAGATGAAGCAACTTGGGAAAGAGAAGAAGAGCTTCGCATAGATTTTCCCCTCCTTTTCTCTAGTTCTTCCTAAATCTCGAGGACGAGATTATTTTTAAGGGGTAGGATTTGTAACACCCACTTTGTAATTTGCTAGAAATAATACCAATAGAGAAACAATTCCTCTTTATGTGAGTTTGATCTTTACACATCATCATATGTGAACACCATGCCCAAAAACAATTAATAAAAAGATATGCTACTAAATCATTGCATCATGCTGAATATTTGATTTGTGTGTGCATTTTTGTGACAATATTATAATAATGTAAAAATAAATTTGTTAATATCCAGATGGGGATTTAAAACCTAAAATAATCCTAGAATTAGGAAAAGAGAGAAGGAAGAGATTATACAAAATAGAGGAAAATAAATATATGAAAGAATACATTTTGTTCGTACTAATATTTTAAATTAGGTATTTAACTCAGTTATGAAGCTCACAAACAAGTTTGAATTCAAAATGGAGGTTTAAAAATGAAATGAAACAGAAAATAAAAAATAAAAAGGGAAAGGAGAGCTTACTGGGCCGGCTTACCACAATTTGGCCCACCCAGAGAAACCTCCCGCGCGGCCCAAAACCCTTCCACGCCGTGAGCACGTTCTTCCTCAAGCGTCGCGCTCCGCTCACCGCGTCAACGGACTCCTCTGTCGCTGCTCCGTGGGACCCACCGGTCAGTCCCTCAACCACCGCGTCTCCGTCTTCCCCGCGCGACGGCCACCTCCGTGCATGCCGCGCATCATCCGAAGGCCTCGGGATTTCAGTTGCGGTCCGTCTTGACCTGGGGATAAGACCCCCCTGAACGCCCCGCGGATTTACCTGCCTTCTCCCCACACAGAAAACCACACGCCGCCACCCACCACGGAAGTCTTGAGTGCCGCCGTCGTCGCCTCGAGCCGTCAGCGTCGCCCGTGCTCCGGGAGGGAGTCCGGGGACTTCGTTTGGTGCTGTTGAAAGCTCACCGGGCACTGAACGCGACAAGTAATCAACTACACCGTCGGCAATTGCTCATCGGAGTGCGCAAATCGCTGCGGATCCGCACCGCACCGTGGCCAGCCTTCCAGTCGTAGTCATTCTCGGTGAGACACCCCCTCCATGTTCGCCTAGCTACCAATTTCATTTTCCGCACGTTTGTTGCTCGAACACGGTCACCGGGATGGGAGAATTCGGCGGAGCGCCGGTGAGGACTCCGCCATGGACGTTGCCGCGCCCTGGCTCAGCTCTGTTAGGGGGAGGGAGCATTAGTGTGCGCCGTGGGCCGTGGATCTCGGGATGGACGGTTAGGATGGCTCTGCGCATATCCCTTTTCGCACTGGTTAACCGGAGCCGTTGATCGGTGCGTGAACGGGTGAGATCGTGCCCTCGCATTTATGTTTGCGGATCAATCGTGGGCCGTGGGATCTGGATCCTGAGCTCGACGTTGAATACCGGTTCAGAGGAGACCAGATCTAATCTGTGCCGTACGTAGTTGATCGTGCGGCCGAGATCTGGTGATACCTCTTCGCTGGTTCATTTTTCATATGAGCCCCTGAACTACTTAGGAATTAACCCACCATCCACAGGGCCTGTTCCCAGTGTCTTGGAAATTTTACCCTGGCGCCCCTGACCTTTCTGGTAAATGAGGCCCAGTCCAGAGTTAGTTTAAATCGAATAAATGAATAGAAAATGGATTTCTAACATGAAAATAATTACTAGAACTTTATAAATTCATAGAAAGTTCATACTAACTCCAAATTAATCCATTCCAGTTCCTAAAATTTTATAATTTTATTGTCTATCACTTAGAGCCTCTGTTTTATCATGACCACAGTAAGAAAATTAATCTCACACTTAATCTTATTTAAAACACATAAAACCTTAGAGAAGGCATAACTTAAATTCTATAACTCCAAAAATTATGATTCCTGTTCCTAGAATTTTATTTTAATATGTAGAATATTTCTGTGTATTTTGTGTACATGTTTGGTGTGATGTTAATTTTCTCTATACATTGTGCTTGCTTGTATTGTGGCGAGTAGAAGAGCCCATGACCGAGGATCCTGGTGAGCAGCAGGTTGAAGTAGCTGAGCAGGAGCTCATTGAAGGCAAGTTGTGCCCTTGACCACTTTTTACCCAATAATGTTCTTTAATATCACTTATCCATGTATAGGTTAATTTTGTTGGGACCCAATAGGTCACCCTAGATTGTTTATCTCATTACCTTGTTTACCCCTGAATCACTTGGGTAGTTTGCTATTGCTTTATATGGTTTTGGGATAATCATTTATTACCTCTATGTTCCAATTCTTTTTGTTATTCTATTTATGTTCATGTTGAGATCATTAATGTTAATTGGAACATAGAGCTTAACTTGAGAAACACGTGCCACCACAAGGGTTTAATGGGACGCCCTTGGCTGACTAATTAGGAAAGCTAGTGGAAGACTACCTTACCTGAAAGGGGCAAGGGCAGTAGGGGAGTGGTCAGTGTAGGGAGGTCCTTGGTTGATTTTGCTGCGATGGCGGTCAGGCAAGAACCCGGCATTGGAACTTCCTATAAACTGTAGCGGGTTTTCGGAAGCTAGTGGAACTTTGTAAAGGCCTCGTAGTGTTGCCCTGCCGCGCTTCCTAGGTAGAGGTGTATGGAGTCGCGACCCCTTGGCAGATGGGTAACATGACTTGTGGGTAAAGGGTACAACCTCTGCAGAGTGTAAAACTGGTATACTAGCCGTGCTCGCGGTCATGAGCAGCTCAGGACTCTCTGATGTTTAAATTATGGAACTTAAATTCAATTTTGTCATTTGCATTGCATGGGTTTATTATTAATTTTGTTCTATTACTTTACTTAAGGTTTGGTATTTACTTACACTTAGTAACTGCTAATAAAATTTTGACCAACTACTTAAAAGCAATGCTCAGCTTTAACCCCTATCATTGATTAGCCTTACACATCACATGAACTCACACCTTTGTGAGTTTATGTCCACTGGTTCCCCACAACTTGTTGAGCTATGATCATGTGTGAGCTCACCCTTGCTGTCTCACACCCCCCACAGGAGAAGAGCAGGTGGTTCAAGAGGAGCCACAAGGCGAGGAGTATGATCTGATCTAGGTGACGTTTCTCAGTTGACATTGGCGCCGACGATCCTTAGTTCATTTTATATTTATTCTTTTATTTTGTAATAAGTCTTCCGCTATGTAATAAGTACTCTGATTATTGTGACATTTATCTCTATACACTCTGTTATTATATATGTTGTCTTCTTGGCGCATGTATGAGATGCACCTGGCTTTGTTCCTTAAAGCCGGGTGTGACACACGCCCGACGCGCCAAGCCACCCACGACGCCAAGGACCGACGTCTGGCTACCCTGCACGCCAGTGACCCCAACCGGCGCCCAGACCCCTGCGCGGAGCCGAACCGACCGCTGACCCGTCCGAGCCGCGACCGAGCACTGCGCCGTCCATTCATTCCGCGTTAATGGACCTTCATTGCGTCTGTTTCTCTTCCCCATTATCCCTCCCTCCATTGATGCGTCATGAAGCATCCCGGCGCCCTCTTCTCCCTCTTGCCTATAAAACGCGCTCGCCATCCCTGCTTTCTCCCTGGCACATGCTCCTCTGCTCTTCGCTACTGCTCGTTTTCTCTCGTGTTCACTTGCCCTCGCTTGGCACCGTCACGCTTTAAGTCTGCTACTGCGCGTCACCATCGACGTCGACCGCTTGTCATCGACTCGTCGACAGAGACCCTCCTCCACCGCCGTGATGTTGTCCGCATCGTCGAGTACTTGATTTCCCCCATGTGCCGAACGACGTCGATTCTCATCGGAGTTCGCCTCGGCATCCCTCTCCTACGCTATATCGATCTTGCCCGACAGCTGCGCCCTTCCTGCTCCCTCACTAAAGGTAGAAGACAATATCTAATTTATGACAACCTCCTAAGGACTACCGTTACTAAAAGATTTAGCCTTGTGCTAATTTATTTTGAAGAAATAATATTAAGCGAATTAATCATTGTTTTGTTAAGCTTGGTAATTATGTGATTAACCTCTTTAATTGTGTGGTTTCAAGATTTTGTGTACTCTCATAAATCAATTTAAACTAGGTTTGTTATAGTCAATTTATGCGTAGTTTTCTAATTATGAAGTTAAAAATAAATGTAGTTTACCTTTTCTTAATCAAACGTACGAGATAAGTAATTATATAATTACGTTTTTATGATTTAGATTTAAGTAATTGATAATTATGTGTATGCCAGATAGGGATTTCTAATAATATTAATATAACTAAATTCACACCGTCATAACTAAAACGATAGCTAATAATATACCAATGAATACAATATTCATTTTAAATATCTATGTCATATGTTTCTAAACTAAAGGTAAAGATAAGTAATTGAGTAATTATGTCCTCTCATAATCTAGTTAATTAGATTTATATTTGTTCACAACTGGTTATATAGGCTTAATTAATCATTTAATCAGAATTAGTTCATATTATTTATATCACTTAGTTTTTCCTAAAGAATAAACTAAGGAAATTAGTGTTCATGTTCTTTAAGAATAATTAAAATGTTAGTTTATACATATTTTCCTTTCTATTGAATTAGATCATTTGTTCCTACAATAGAATTAAAGATAATTAATAGATTAATTATCCTTTATCATAATTTATTAATCAAACATATAGTCAATTTGTTCTTAACTAGATTTATGGCATGATTAATGATTTCATAGAATTTAGTCCACATTATATACGAATCACTTAGCTTTTCCTAAATGATAAAATAAAGTAATAAGAGTTTAAGTTCTTTTATAACTTAAAATGTTACTTTATATATTAACTTCGAATATAACAATATAGGCGATGTGTTTTCTAATGAAATTAAAAGATAGTTATTTGTTCATTATCTGCATGAAAATTCACTTAAGACCCATAACCTAACTCATCTTAAATAGGTGATTAATAATATAATTATGATCTTTCCACATAAAAAGTTGTTTAAGCTATTTATGAGCTTGTTATAAAATTAATGTTTAATAATGTGTTTCATAACCCATTAACCTTAGATATATAACATATATCTTTTCTTAAAAAGTTAAAAATGTTTAATATCGTTATAACGTGTTTTATCGTCTTATAAACCCTTAATCTTAGACATATCACATATGACGTTTTATAAAAGATTAATTTGGTGAACCTAATATTTGTATATTTTAATTAAGATATTTTTAAGCTCATGTCTTGTTTCATAAAGTATAGATCACACATTTTTGAAAAGAATACCTTTTTATTATAACCCTTGAATGTAATGTTTTTGAAAAGCAAATGCTCTTTTCGTTAGACTTTCTTTTAGCTTTACGTATGGTGAATGTTGTATGTTATTGAATGGTGTTTGTTCTTGTTTGTCAGTGGTTGATCTAGTAGTTAAGAATCAAGATCCGTTCCTATCCGTGGAAGAACCTCAAGTTTTCTTTAAGCAAGGCAAGTGGACTTCTCCCTCTGCATACTCTGTTTGATCCCAAACAATACATTTAATAAAGTTTATTCATCGATATATATGCATAATTTGATGGGTTACCTATTTAGATACCCCTAACCTTTCCAACCTTACTCCTTGCTTAACCTGGGATTATGATCTAATCAAGTAGCTATGCTATTGCTACAACTTTAAATTTATGCAGTCACTCCTATTATGATATTAATGTTCCAAATGGTAAGTTTACATTATTGTTGTTAACCCGATGGTTAAACAAGATTATTGCATATTAATTGGAACATGGAGTGACCACCCAGGAAAACAGTGCTACCATGAGAACTATCATGGCTCTGGTCTTGGCTAAATAACTAGGGAAGTCTTATGTTGGGTGCTGGTCGTGGTCGATCGGAACGGGGGCATCTAGCAAGCGCTTATAGTTCTGGCTCAGGTAGATTGGATACGTGCATAGTTCCCAAAGCTTTACCCTATAGTCTGGACTATAAGTTGGTTACGGTAGGTGTACCTTATGCAGTTGACCATTTCCAACATTTGCGTAATGAGGACTCCAGGGAGAAGCCTCGTAGTGAGACCCTGGCCATTCACCTCGGAAGTGAATACGGGTCTAGCTAACCCGGGCTAGAAGGGAATCACGACTCATGGGTAAATATGTGCCACCTCTACAGAGTGTAAAACTGATATATCAGCCGTGCTCATGGTTAAGAGCATCCTGGACTCCTCACATGATAATTGAACTTGAAGATGGAAATAAATCGAGATCCGATGATCTGCCAATGGTTTGCTTAAGTGGTTTCACTTAAGTGTTTTTGATATACTATTATACCTTTATTTAATAGGAATACTTGGGATTCACACTTATTAGTAAGACAGGTGTTGTTAATAAAATGTTGACCAACTAAAATGCTTACTGCTCAACCTTAGCCTCACCTTGTTAAACTTGCATTAATTTTTCCCCCACTTGCTGAGCCCCGACCATAAGTGAGCTCACCCTTGCTTAATTTTGATCAGAAGTTGCAGATGAAGATATGATGCTGAACTCCATGGATGCTAGTCTAGTGATACCCCCGGTCATCTTCCTGTGGATGGATGCCTTTGTTTCGCTGTACTTTGATGAATAAAGGTTAAGACATTATGTCCGTTCGAAGTGTAATATGTTAATATAATCTTTATTTATGCTTTTATGCATTGTTCTTTTGATATATTACACTTGTGACGTCAACATATGTGTGGAAATATATCCTGGCACACATATGCGATGCACCCGGCTCTGCCCATTAGAACCAGGTGTGACACGTGCGTAGGTGCGTGCACAGTCGCCTGTGCTGTCATGTCTGATTGTTCACTATAGCGGACTTAGTACCCGACCGAACTATGCTTCTTAATGGTGTCTTCCACGCACGTGGCACAGTGGCCACAGTAACACACAGACCTCTGAGTGGGTATTTAATGCACGCAGTGCTACCATGCTACAACGCGCCTCGGTAACGTGCGCAACGGTCATAGAGGCCTGTCACAAGCCTGTCAATGCCCCGCGCTTGGTCAAAGCATGCCATGGTCGCCTTGCATTTAATGTGGGCCGAGGCCTTGCTTCCATGCAAAGGTTTGCACCATCCGTCCAGTGGCTACGTGGCGTCACCGGACCCTTGTCTGGTCCAGAGTAGAGCCTAGGGGCATGTTCTACCATAAAGCACCGGGAGCCCGTGTTGGCGGCCCGGGCCCATACGGAAGGGGCCAGATCCCTACTAGGGGCCCGATTTTTATACGTGGAGGTCCTAGACCTTCCTAGGGGGTACAGACTGCGTACATGGGGGTCCGGGACCCACCATAGGGGTCTAGACCCGTTGGTGAAGTCCTTGAGCATATCACCTCCCTAGACACATGGAAGCACCAGACCTACCCATAAGATGGGGACAGACGTCGTTCTGGAATTAGAGTGGTTTGCCGAGGCGGGTAGCTCTCGGAGTGTCTCCTGAGACGTCCTCAGGAAAATTGGAAATGCGCTTCTCGTCCAAGGCTGGAATGGGCAAGTCAGGAATGTGTTTCCTGCCCGAGGCTGGCCTCGGGCGAGTCGTGACTTGGGTCCCTCGCTCGAGGTTTGCCTCGGGCGAGTCATGACTTGGGTCGAGCTGCTCAGTTCCTTAGCACACGATTAGAGATAACTGTGTGGCTACTACGTTTTGATACAACAGTAAGGGGTATTACAGTTTCACGGTACCAACAACCACTTTCATATCAAGTCATATGCCAAGAATTCCAAACTCTTGAGTCTTATTTCACATTTCATGTTTATATGATGATGTGACTAACTCGTGCTCACCTCTTCTATCATTTTTGTGTGGCAACGTGCCTGCTCGCATGCTGTTCCCCTGCTTGGCTTTTCTCGAGATAAGTGCCCTAGGTAGATAGCTCTTCTCTTCTCCATTCTTATCTCCTGCTTTGCTACACTTACTTATCTACTCTGGTTCTCGTGCAGCTTGTTAGTGATCAGTGGGTAGTCAGGATGGTGAGGACCAAGAGTGTCACCCTAGCAAGAGGAGGCGATGATCAAGATCCCCCATACCATTCAAACAAGACAAGGGCAAGGAGGTCTACCTTGAGCTGTAGGGAGGGAAAAAGAAAAGGAAGTTGGACAGAGCTACTAGAGCAGTAGTAGTAGCAGCAGTAGCTGAGAGAGCAAAGTAGGGAGTAGAGATGACAATGGGGACCCGATCCCCGATTCCCTGTGGGGAATTCCTCTATTAGGGGATGGGGAAGTTTTCCCCCCATGGGGATGTAAATAGGGAAAACTTCGCTCCGGACGGGTAAACGAGGATGGGGATGGGAAGCATTCCCCATCCCCGTTCCCCGCGGGGACCCATTAAACTTACATGTGACGATGTTTTCATGTAATAGTTAATGATAAAAATAAATAAATTAACTTGTCAAGAGATCACTCGTTGTACAAATGTGTTCATTTTAATGTACACATAATGATTTTTACATCTAACAATGTGTATAAGTGACAATATTTTATATTAATAACAAATGAAGTACAATCTAATTATAATTTAAGCGGGGACAGGGATGGGGAGCTAAAACCCGACGGGGAATTCCCCGTTGCCATCCCTAGCATGGAGAGCAGCTGAGATTGGATCAGATCAGATAGCCTTCCGTGTCCGTCGCCTCTCATCTCAGGCTTGCTCCACTCCATCTAGGTTCGACCCCTCTGCTCCAGCCACCACTACCACTCCACCTTCCACTACCATGCTAGCTTCAGCCACTCCAGTGCCTATCACCACCCTCGCTACGCCTACAGCCTCCACAACACTTGATTCCACCGCTCCTGCTACCTCTGCCACTCAACCAGTACCTCCACCCCATTTTAGAGAGCGTGACGAGACTGAGGTTCGACCACTTGCTACGGATCTGAGACTGTTTGACCTTCACAGGGCCACTATCGCCAAGGTTCGTCGCTTTAGGCACGTGCCGATGAACACTTGGCTTCCAGCTTAGCATGATCTAGTAGTGATTCCTCTCTTCAGCACTTGGACTCTGGAGTCCTTCTACCGAGCTCAGCTGATAGCCCACATATCCTTGAGAGTTCACATTCGATTGGATTTGTCAGCTTTTTGTACAACAACTAGTTCTGAGGTTGATGGCCACATCACATATCTATTAGGTCTATACTCTTTGCTGACGTTTGGAGGTCGCTATGTTGAGGAGTAGGTCAGAGTGTTTTATTCTATAGTCTGGATTGAACGGACCATAAGTGGATGAGTTTTTGCTTCAAGCACGAGGATGTTACTATTCACACTACTTAGATCAGAGAGCTCTTTGGTTCCCCTGAGTCAACGACGATGCTTCACAGTATTTGCTATGGTACTTCAGGCCTTCCTTATTGCTCTCATGGCGGAGTTGCTCCTGGCACAACACACGTCTCAGCTCTCTTCAGGCCAACCTTCACAGATGGCTCACGATGCTCTCATGCAGATTTTACCACAGCAACCAAGTTTCTCTAAGGGCTAATGAGATGGACCTTGCTACCATGGATGGGCTACAGAGAGGCTGAAAGTCGCCTAGAGGGGGGTGAATAGGCGAAACTTGAAATTTATAAACTTAAACACACATCAGAGCCAGGGTTAGCGTTAGAATTAAATCCGAATGCGGAAGATTGTTTCTCTTGTCACGAGTTGCTCAAATGATGCAGATGACGTTTGGGAGCAAACTCAAATCAATATTAGCAAGGAAACTTTAGAGAGGAAAGAGGGCAAAACAAATCAAATGGAAATCAACACAAGTGGACACGGTAATTTGTTTTACCGAGGTTCGGTTCCAAAGAACCTAGTTCCTGTTGAGGAGGCCACAAAGTCGGGTCTATTTCAACCCTTTCCCTCTCTCAAACGGTCACTTAGACCGAGTGAGTCTTTTCCTTAATCACACGGGTCACTAAGACCCCTCAAGGACCACCACACACTTAGGTGTCTCTTGCTAGCTTTACAAAGCACTTGGGAACAAGAATGAGAAAGGAAGAAGGCAATCCAAGCAACAAGAGCGCAACTGAACACAAATGATCCTCTCTCAAGTCTCTAAGCACTAGAGTTGATTTTAGAGACTTGGAGTGGATTGAATGCTTTGAATGTGTCTTTGAGTGGTTAGCTTTGCTCTTGTATTGAATAGAAACTTCAGAAAACTTGGATTCCTTTGAATGAGGTGGTTGGGGGGTATTTATAGCCCTCAACCACTTCCTAGCCGGTGGCAAAGTCTACTAGCGATGGGCACACCAGGCAGTCCGGTGGTGCACCGGACAGTCACTGTTCACTGTCCGGTGCGCGCCACGTCAGCATGCCTGTTAGGGTTTGGAGCTAATGGCCGTTGGAGCTCTTTGTCTTGTTGCCGCATCGGACAGTCCGGTGCCACACTGGACAGTCCAGCGACCTCTGACTCCTGCGCGGCACTGTTTGGCACTGTTCATGTGAGCAATCGACCATTGGCGCATAGGGCCGTTGCTCCGTTGGCTCACCGGGCAGTCCGGTGAATTATAGCGGAGAGTGCCCCTGAAATTCTCGAGAGTGGCTGGTTTGATTGCGCTTGGGCCTAGTGCATCGGACACTGTTTGGTGCACACCGAACAATGTCCGGTGCGCCAAAGGCAGCACACTCTAAGTCCTTTTGCTCCACATTTGATTGTGTCGCTAACTGAATTTCTTTCTTGGTTTATGTTGAACCTTATGCACCTGAGATACATGACATCTAGACAAACTAGTTAGTCCACGTGGTTTGTGTTGGATGTCAACCACCAAAATCGATTATAGGAAATGATTAATTCCATTTCCCTTTCAGAGGCCACCACTCATATTCAGCTCTGGCTCTTACGTGCTCTTGTTTCTCACTCAGTATTTGATGTTGTTGACTTTCTGATCTGTGAGATAGAGGACACCGTCTTGGATGGACTCCATGCTCGTCGTTAGCTACCCTACGCTCACTATCTCTGCCATATCTTTGTGCAGCTGATCCAACCTTCTCAGTACCAGGCCACTGTTGACTATACCAGGCTTATGTTTGGATTTTACCGCTCGACACCTGAGGATGTGGCTCGCACTAGTGCTCATGCCCCGGGTACTACGCCTTTGGATCCTTTGGCCTCCGAGCGTCAAGTTGAGGACGAGCGATACGACATATTGAGGATTAGGGTATGGAACCCTTAGTTGTTGATACTTCTTCCGATTCAGATGATGAGGATCTAGGGATTCCACCACCACCACCTCTTGTGCCACCTCGCTAACATGATCACAAGACGGGTGGTTCCAATGCTGTTCCTCTAGCTGCACCTCCAGTGATTGATCCAGCCCTGGCAGCTATTCTTCAGTCGTTGACCTAGCAGCAGGCTCGTTAGGAAGCTATTCAGCATAGATGTCTGAGTGGATGCTATCTATGTTTCAGACTATTGGTAGGACACCCTTCAACAGCAGCTCTTGGCAGATAGGGCAGAACACTGGGTTTTTATGACTCATATTCTTCAGCATATCGGTGTTCCTGTGCCTCCAGTGCAGTCGGTTCTGCCTCCACCTCTTCAGACTTCAGTGGTGCCAGCCATCCAGTCCGGGCCACAGTTGCACTCCTTCGGTCCAATGTTCTCACCTCTCTGACCAGTCACTCTGGATGTCTCTACTCAGGCCATCAGAGTTGTGAGTGTTCAGCCACTAGTGCCACTAGTTTCTGTAGTATCTACTTTAGCAATGGTAGTTTCAGTTCTAGTTCTAGCGCTAGCATCTCTGGCTCCATAGTCAGTGTTAGAGTCAGCACTAGCTCTAACCTCTATAGCAGATCCTGGATCCGAGACTGATCTGATCCAATTCTAGTTTTTGCTCTGACTGCTCACCCTGGCCCTGATGTGCCTGCCCCTCCTCCTTCTAGTATCTAGGCTAGGACAACCCCTTTTGGTGCTTACCGCCAAAGGGGGAGAGATGATAGTTGTGAGAGCTATGGGGAGTTAGTTGTGAGAGGCATTGTCTTTTGTTGTAATATATGCATGGTACTCTTTTTTGTGACTCCCAGCTTTTGTATGCCTCACAAACTCAAAGATATACTCTTAGGATCATTTGATGAATGTGTGTGTTTATATTTTTCTCTTGCTTACTTCACATGTCATGCAACTCTTGTTCATGAATTTGATTCAAATTATCTGAACAAGGTTTTATGTCGTGTATGTGCTTATACATACTATATCCTATACATGACTATCTTCTATCAACTTGTTGAATATCACTAACAATCTTCTAACGTTGATGGAACATAAACAAAATACTCTCACACACTTGTAGGGTTGTCATCAGTCACCAAAAGGGGGGGGGGCGAAAGTCGCCTAGAGGGGTTGAATAGGCGAAACCTGAAATTTATAAACTTAAACTTGCACTAAGGCCGGTGTTAGCGTTAGAATTAATTCGGAGTTCGAAAGATAGTTCTCCTTGCTTGGAGTTGCTCAATTAATGCGGATAACGTTTGGGAGCAAACTCAAATCAATATGAGCAAGGGAACTTTGGAGAGAGGAAAGAGGGAAAACAAATCAAATGAAAATCAGCACAAGTGAACACGGTGATTTGTTTTACTGAGGTTTGGTTCCAAAGAACCTAGTCCCCGTTGAGGAGGCCACAAAGGCCGGGTCTATTTCAACCCTTTCCCTCTCTCAATCGGTCACTTAGACCAGTCGAGGCTTCTCCTTAATCACTTGGGTCACTAAGACCTCGCAAGGATCACCACACACTTAGGTGTCTCTTGCTAGCTTTACAAAGCACTTAGAAGAATGAGAATAGAAAGGAGAAAGCAATCCAAGCGACAAGAGCAACAAAAGGACACAAAACACCCTCTCTCAAGCCACTAAGCGATTGATTTGATTTTGAGGCTTGGAGAGGTTTTGATCTTTGGAATGTGTCTTGGAGTGAATGCTATTGCTCTTGTATTGAATGTGAAGTTCAGAAAACTTGGATAACTTGAATGGAGGTGGTTGGGGGGTATTTATAGCCCCAACCACTATTCTAGCTGTTGCTGTTGATGGCGCACCGGATAGGGCACTGTTAACTGTCCGGTGCATGCCACGTCAGCACGCCGTTAGGGTTTGGAGCGGTTGACTGTTGAAGTTCTTTGTCCTATAGTTGCACTGGACAGTCCGGTGGCACACCGGACATGTCCGGGGCGTTCTGACTTCGTAGCCTGACATCTGACTTGCACCGTTGGGCGCAGGTTATCGTTGCTCCGTTGGCTCACTGGACATGTCCGATGCACACCAGAAGTCTGGTGAATTATAGCGGAGCATCCCTTGGAAAAATCCGAGAGTGAGCAGTTTTCTTGGTGCTCGGCCTGGAGCACCGGACATTGTCCGGTGCGCCACAGGCAGCACCATTTCATGTCTTTGCTCCATACTTTGTTGATTCCCCAACTTAGCTTCTTTCTTAGTTTATGTTGAACTTTATGCACCTGAGATAGATGATGACTAGGCAAACTAATTAGTCCATGTGGTTTGTGATGGACATCAAACACCAAAATCGATTATAGGAAATGATTAAGCCCATTTCCCTTTTAGGGAGATTGAAAGCATCTAGGCCGCCAGTTGGTTTTAGTGATTAATGACAACATGAGATTACTTGTGACTAATGTGTGTTTTGCAGAGCAAATGGTAAGTTAGGTCATAATGCAGGAAGTTGCGCTCCAACCGTTAAAACAATCCCTCAGATGAGAACTTGAAACGACGGCTAAAAAAGGTGAATCAAAAGATGAAGGTCTTCATATCCTAAGTGTCGAAAGAGTTGAGGGACACTTGGTATAGAGTTAGGACTTGATATAGAGTTAGGACTTCATATCAAAAGATGATGGTTGCGGATGAGTAGTTTGACCAAGAGATAACTAGTGTAGTGTCAGTGTATGTTCACACTCAAAACTAGTGCTAAGTGTCATTCAAGATCTCACTCACAAGTTAGAATCCAAATTGGTGTAGAAAAACCTAAGGAAAATGGAATGTTGCTGCCCTGGGGGCATCGAACTGTCCGGTGGTGCCCTAGGCACCCGAGAGCAACCAAAAACCGGAGAGCAAGCACTTAGTGCCAACCGATTTTTAGCCAAACACCAGACTGTCAGGTGGGCACCGGACAACCATTGTGCTATGTCCGGTGCGCCTCTGTGCAACGGCTAGTTGTCAGAACTAGCCATTGGGAGTTGGGACCACACTCCCATGCGCAGAAAACCCTATAACAGCTAGTTTTGGGTGGTTGGGCTATTTATACCCCCTCCACTAGCCATAATTATTGTCTTGTTGCCCCAACCAACTATAATTCATTGCTAGTGCATTGCAAGTCCACAAAGCCTAGTGAGGTGATTAGCAAACTCATAATCACATGTTAGGACCTCATTAGTGTGCATGAGAATCACTTAGAGCACACATTGCATGCATTAGACTTCTCTTGGTCAAGTGAAAGTATATGACTTATTACTCTTGGAGCTCGGTGATCACCCTGGAGAATTTGTTGGTGACTCGACTCGGTGATTGTACGAGGTCGTGAAGGATCCACCGCACTGGAGAGGCAAACGATCATCTCATAGTGATAACTTGGTTCTGGCAAGGACCAAAGGACAGCAACACCCTTGCGCAGGTGCTCCAATGAGGACTAGTGGAGAGTGCTGACTCTTTGATACCTCAAGAAAAATTGGAGGAGTTTTCTTGTCCCTACTTTACTTTCTCCATTTACTTTGAGCAATTTACTTTGTGTATTTGCTTTGCTAGTATTTTCCACAATGACTTAGGGTTGTTCTCCATTTCATAGCTTTTACATTCTAGCTAGTAGATTGGGTGAATTTGGTCTCTTGTTTAGGGTTTAATCTTTCACAGGAATTTTAGAGGAGCCCAATTCACCCCCCCCCCCCTCTTGGGCATCGTGATCCTTTCACTTTGTACTGCAAATCCAGCATAAAAGCAACTTCTGGTGGCAGACTACAGGCATGGAAACTTACAGTGTTAAAGCTGTTGCATTATTGTACTAACATAAGATAGATAAACGAAGCATGATAATCTGTCAAAGTTGTCGAAGGATGATAAGAAACAGTGGTTTACTACAATGAGAAACATAGATACATGATTAATTCATTTAATGAAATTGCAAATATTATATTGCTGGAACATTAGTAAGAATAAATACAAGTGACAAAATAATCCTTTCATAGCACACAACATATAGAGGAAACAACATTAACATGCTGTCATATGTCATTTTCATCCATATATGAAAAAACAGAAAACGAGATTCTCATTATGTGGCATGGGTATTCTTAGATTTGGTTGTTATTCTTCATTATGAGAAAGCTTCAGAATGGTAGTGGCCAACAAGGCATGAATCGAAGGAATTACATGGTTAGAGCAATACCCAGTCCTCTACAGTTCAAAACTCACTGAACCTTGGTGGACATGTTCCATCTGTAATTATCAGAAATAACAACAAAATGGAATTTTATAGAAGTTTTATGTTTATTGTTGTGGCGAGTATAAAGTATAAACATGATACAAAAATCTTCAAATATAGGCATACATCTTCTAGCCATACAATCTGGATGAATCGAACAACAACAACCAAAGTTGGTCAATGTGACTTGCAAACACAACCAAAGTTGATCATTATGACGTGCAAACATAAATCACATACATTAAGATTATATAACCTAATTGCTGGTTGGTCCCGGTGGACCTTGTTGATTGCTTCGGTCTTAATTTGTATGTAATTGCTATATCATCCCTATGTATGTCAACATGCCTATTGATTTTACAATGCTCCTCGCAGTGCAATTGTATTCGCTTGCACTTCTGTTTTAGTTACAAGCACTGAATAATCTTATGTGACGCTTGTGCACGCATACTACTATAGCAAATCGTAACCTCTTATATACAGATTGTTGATAAAGAGTTTGTGAGAGATTGAGGTAAATGATAATATGTGTTGTTTGTTTTTATGTAATCCTTGTGCTCTAACATTTATTGAATATTTTGAGTGTCGATGCAACGCACACGCATATGCCAAATGCCGCTCACAAATCGAATTTTGTTTATCATAGTGATGTTTGTCATTCTGCATCTATGTTTTATACTAATTTTTAACTCTTATGGCAACGCACGGGCACATACCTAGTTGTTGGGGGCAATAATTAGGGACACATGAATTATTCCCCTAACAAACTCACTCAGAGAAATAAGGACTAAACTCCCAAGGGATGACAGCCGAGCCACTTATAAAAACAGAGACGTCTCCCCGAGAGTCTCCCACCTCAAGCAGGGCTTCGCCTCACCCAAGGTCACCGCCGCTCACTCCGCCTCGTCCGAGGTCACCACCGCTCAGCCCTTCTCGCCCGAGCCAGTCTCAGGCAGATAGGACAAAGGCGCCCGAAAACAGGCAGGGGACATGCGCATTTAATGTATATGCCAACCCACTCTGCGGCAGTGATGCACAGTGGTGGACAAGACAGCGATCACGTCCGGCGCTACAGCATGATTACATCTACCCAACAGTGCGCGCATGTCGCCTGACACCCTCCAATGGGAAGCCTAATACGACAAGCCAAGCGGACGGCCATTCGGGTGCAATTTCTTCGCCTCGCCCGAAGTAGGATCCAGCCCGCGGGCACAACCTCTCCACCTCGTCCGACCCTGGGTCCAGCCTTCGGGCACCTTTTCCTCCTGGCCCGACGTTAATAAGCTTGACCCTCAAGCAAATTCTCCGCCTCGCCTGAGCTCAGCCTCGGCCACCAACTACGCCTCGAATCCTATAGGCAGCCACTCCGCCCGACTGTAGCGCACGTCGAGGGACGATGACCGCGACAGGGAATCTCGATGTCATCATGCGCCAGGACGATGACTCACCCTGTAAGCAGCCTTTGGCCCATACCTCGGCGCTATGACAACCACTACAGCATGGGCGGCCTCTCCTTCGAGGGCTCAGGCGTACGGACAACGCCTCGGCCTCTGCCTTGGCTCTCTACGGGAAGTCAGCAGGCATGAATCAACTGCATAGCTCGCCATCACATCAGACGTCAGGGCATTTCTCCTTCGAATACAAGACCCGACTTCACTATGGACGCTCCCCTTGGTGTATAAATAGGGCAGTGGTCCCTCCACTTATGATGGATCAACAACACACGTAGACGAACACTCGCTCTTCCACTTTATCTCATATATTGGCACTTGACTCAATCATCTCTAGGGACTTGGGGACTTACCCTCACCCCTACTACAGGCACCATGGTGCAAGTGATATAAGACTCACCCTCTCTGCTGGAAGTAGAGCCTTGTGTTGCCCAAACCAGGATAATTACTTGTGTCTTCTCGCACACCATCTAGAGTCGGCCACACGACATATTTACTGGTTGGTTAAGGACCCGCGGTCCAAACACCGACACTAGTGATGTTATAAGTGGTGGATTATATATAGGTAGAGATTACATATTCATCGTGCATTTATCTTTGCCATCAATCAACTTGAAAACCCACATCCAACTGTTGCTACTATGTCGTGTTGGGAATTGGGATACTTCTTGGGATTTGTGCTACGACCATGTGCATATGCTTCGTGTGGTATTGCTCCATGTTGCAGATTTCAAGCACGGGCAGAGCATAGGAGCATAGGAAAGGCAATGCAAGCAATAGGGAGGGCAAACATGCAAGCTAGTAGCGAAGCGCTACCGGTGCAATGCCGAACGCCTACACCGTTCTGTCCTACTGCGAGTGGTGACGACTCACCGTAACTACCTGGTCGGCGCGGATGGCGACGAGGTGACGACTACTACGGCATAGGGCAATGTTGTATCAACTTCCATCATCACCACAAGACACCAAGTGTAGCTTTGGATGTCACATATAATATGGTGACTTCATAATTAACATTTTCTGCAGACCTAGTGATGGACCTTGTCGAGGGGAAATCTCTCCGGCCGGGTGGCGGATTGCACCCACCCTAATTCCTAAAAAGAGGAGGGGCCTAAGCGTTTTGCTTGTTACGAGACTGGTGGGTGAACACACAAGAGCACGCGAGGGTTTAGAGTGGTTCGGGCCACCGAAGCGTAATACCCTACTCCACTGTGTGATGTATTGCTTTGAGAGCTTGTATAAACTTGTGAGTGTCTAAGGGAGCCTAAGATTGGGTCCGGCTGTAACGCTGCATGCCTCCCCTTTTATAGCCGAAGGGGCATGCACAAAAGGTACTGAGCCCCGACATGCGGGCCCAGGGACATAGCGATCACAGTACTTGGAGCCACAAACGCTTGTTGTAGGTGCAATCTTCTAGTGCCCTGACACCCGAGATCTCCGTATCCTCGGTGTGTAAGGGAGGCTTCTTGTAGAAGGGATGATGAGTACAGTGCGCTGTTTGGCACGGGCGCACTGTTTGCCAACAGACCGGTCAGGCGCGCCGCCTGCTGGATGACCTTGACGCCGCCTGCCATTGGATTGGACAGGACGCATTAAATGCTGGGAGGGCACGTCGCTCGTTAGCGTGGTGGCAGGCGACATGTCCTTTCGACAATAAATGCAGAGGCTGCACGGCTTTGTGGGCTTTGCGTCGGGCTCGGCTCGTTGGCTTATGTTGCAAGCCACGCGCCAGCAGCGGGAAGCGCCGGGCTAGGTCCAGACACATGCCAGCACCGGACCCCCCCTCATGCCAGGGTCCTTCCCGTCCCGGGACCTTGCTAATGCCCGGACCTCTCTTGGAGCGGGACTGGGGCCTCTCCAAGGGACCTGGCCTGCCTTCTTAGGGGCTCTGGACTTGTACGTACAGGGGTCCGGTGTCCTTTTGTGGGGGTCCGGACCCAACGGTGAAGACTGGGATGTACTACCTTTCCTTGCCACATGGCACCCTTGGACCTGCCCGTGTGGTAGGGTTGGGCGTTATTCCCCACGTGGCCTTGAGGTGTCGTACGGATGCGGCGCCTTCATGCTGTAGGAGAAGGTACCCCTGATCGAGGGTACTGATATTGGCCCCCGGGCCTGCCTTAGGGGAGGACGCGAGCCTGCAGGTGGGGCTAGAGTCTGATTGGTGATCTGTTTGCTGCTCTTGCGCTCCTGTTGGTGCAATTACTGCCGGCCCGCCTATAGCTATGCCGACTGTCACACCCGTTCCCACGGCTGACTGGCCCGTGACCTTTGTACTCAATATCACTGTTGAGCCATGCGCGGGGTGCCTCGAGTCGCTGCATCAGTTCTGAAAGCTTATCCTTTCAGTCTTCTACGACGGTTCCCGAGGGGCGCAGCATTGGCGCAAGCGGCGGTGCGATTTTTGATCGCTGGTTTTGGCGAAGACAAGGGAGCGCTTAACCGTGGGGCGTTTGAATGCTCCTTGTGCGGCGGTTCGCCTTCCTGACCGCTGGTTTTGGCGAAGACGAGGGAGCGCTTAACCGCGGGGCGGTTGCATGCTCCTTGTGTGGTGGTTTGCCTTCTTTGTGCTTCAGGCCAGCCTATATGACGCGTGGGGCCTGGCCCCGTGTCATAGGGCGGGATCCTCGGTGCACACCGAGGGAGACTTTACTCGTGATGCTTCGAGGCGCAAAGGGGAAACCTCCCCTTTAAAAAGGGGCCGACCCCTCGGGTAGTAGCCATGCCTTGGCCCTTTTGCATCCTTCGCGCCCTTCCGCCTTCTGGGCCCCCAGATGGGGTGCGCCGGTGTCTTCTAGAGAGATCCGTGTCAGGACCGTCCCTTCCGGCGATCTCACTGTCGGAGAGCTTGCGCTCGTGGTGGTGCCGGTGGTCTTGTTTTCCTCTTACTGCTGTTAGGGGGGCGCAACCCCATGGGGGTTGGCGCTCTTCTGCCATTGCTCAGCTTCAAGGATTTTCATCATGCAGCCCGGCTGCAGTCCCCCGCCAGTGGCCATCCAGAAGGATGACCACTAGCCTCACGGTGGGGAGAAGCAAGCCGGGCTGCGGCTTCCCCCCAGCTTCAGCTTCAAGGATGTTCATCATCCTCGCTAGAGTGGAGGGCGAGCCAAGTTGGGGCCCTGCCCTCCGCGTGGGCTGGCGACCCGCTTCTTCCTCCAGCATTCGGAGGAGAAGGGTGTTCACCAGCCTTGCGGAGGGGGCGAACCTCGGCTACGCGGGGCCAGCTGGCTACAAGCTGTCAGCTGTAGCGTGTCCGACCCTTTGGGTTGGATGGCTTCGGCGCCGCCTCCGACGCTGCCTCCTGCCGTCCTGGCCGGGGCGTGGCTATCCGTCCACCACACGGGCGACGATCGCACCGTACGCAGGTCTGGCACATCCACACCTTCTCCTGCCCGCCGACCACACTGGGGGGTCGTACAAGATGTCGTATGCCGCGGGAGTGGCGGCCGTGTTCTTGGATGGTCTTGTCCTCACTCTCGTGGGAGGACGGGAGCGAGGACCCCTTCGTGCGCGCTGGGGCAGCCGCCACCCACCGGCGTGGAGGTGGGCGCTGTCGTCGGAGCTGAGGTGGTCGCCGCCGCTGGTGAGGCTACCCGTTGTAGAGGTGGTTGCCTCCACCGGCGAGACCGTCAGAGCCACCTGCTGCCGGGTCCCCGACTTTTTGGCTTTAATGGCCTCGTTGTCACCCCCCATAGGAGGACGGGGGCGAGGACCTCCTTGCAACGGTGCACACCCTGAGGTGGATGCTGCTACTGGCAAACCACTCGGAGTGGTGGTCGTTGTCGCTGCTGGTGCAGAGGTGGTCACTGTCGCCGGCGATCCGTCGATGTAGAGGTTGCTCGGAGCCAACTTCCAGCGTGACTCCTGCTGGTGCAGCGTAGTTCATTCCTGCAAAAATGGAGCTAGGTCCCCGCTTGTAAGGGAATGTAATAACATATGCTTGCTCAGAAGCAAAATGTAATAACATATGTATACAGGATCTTAGTCTGGGAAGCCAAGTTGTGCGTCCGGACCCCCTGGATGGTGGTTCTAGGTACTAGGACACCTGCCGCAGGGTGGTGGAGTGTGCAGGCCCACAGTAAGGGACCAGACTGAGCGGCTACATGGCTCCGGACTACCCCAGGAGACAAGCATCGCTTCTCTAGTTCTGAACCCCAAGCTGTCGGACGCACATGACTTATATTTCCAAATACTAGGGCACCCGTCACGGAGTGATGGACTGTGCAGGATTTCGGGTACGGAACCAGGCTAACTGGCCACACAGGCTTCGGACCACCCCATGGAACGGGCATCTGTTCTTTAGAACTGGCCCCAGGCTTTTTCCTGTTTTTGTAAGGTACTTCTGAGTATTATTTATAAAGCAGTGTTTAACACTTATCTGTGCATCGCTCGTTCCTGTTGTTGACTTCCCTTAGTACCTGGCTCCCCGCCTGGGGTGCAGGCTCAATGTGTCGAGGTTGGGCACCAGCGTATATGAAAGAGTTGTCAACGGCCTTTGGGAGGCAGCCTCGCCGAGACCTAGATCTGTACATAGCTTTTAGCTAAAAAGCGTTAGCGATACACCCGTAGGCCCCGTTATCTGGCATTATTCATCCTTTGATACATGCTCGGGATTTGAAGTGTTTTGGCTGGGGGAACCAGGTTGTGTGTCCGGACCCCCTGGATGGTGGTTCTAGGTACTAGGACGCCTGTCACAGAGTGGTGGAACATGCAGGCCCACGGTACGGGACTAGGCTGAGCAGCTACACAGTTCCGGACCACCCTAGGAGTCAAGCGTCTCTTCTCTAGTTCCAGACCCCAGGTTGTCGGACCCACTGAACTTATATCTCCAAGTACTAGGGCACTCGTCACGGAGTGGTGGAGTGTGCAGGATTTTGGGTATGGAACCAGGCTAACCGGCCGCACAGGCTCCGGACCACCCCATGGAACGGGCACTCGTTCTTCAGAGCCGGCCCCCAGGTTGTCGGACCCTCCTGCTTTCGCATAGAGGTCCTAAACTGCAAGCCTGGCTGTTCAATCCAGATGTCATTATGCCTGATAGAACGGGAGCTGGTCGGGTGGGTTAGATAAAACACAATCCGGAAACTGTTGGGTAAGACCATGGAACAGTAGGATATTGCTATCATAGGGGCACATCTGAGAGGGTAGTTTTCCTTTATAGCTAATCATGCATGGGTGTGGACCAACAGACCAGGTTTATGGGGACAGACCCCACCGGGTTGGCGTACGTATGCGCTACTTAGTTACAAAAGGGAAAAAAACTTCGACCCCCCAGACTTTCCCTATAGACAGAACTTATAGAGATATTCCGGCACCGGGGGAGGCGCTCCTTCAGTCGCAGCTAGACAGTTGCCCTCAGGTCGGGGTATTCCTAATACCTTGAAGGGTCCTTCCCAACTGGGGGAGTGTTGCGGAGCCCTAATTTGGTTTGGTACTTCCGTAAGATTAGGTCCCGACCCTGGGTTTCCATCTGCGTTTGACAAAGGAGGCTCCGCCTTTGGCTGTGGTCATTCCTGGATGGACCTGTCAGAAGTCTAGACCCGTGGGAATCCAGATGGGTTTCCGGAGGAAGGCGGGCTTCAGCTCCGTAGGTCGGGGGACATGGGGTCCCGCCGGCGGTCCGTCTAGTCGTCGCCATCGGAGTGGGAGTCTTTTGTGAAGACATCCTTTAGGTCCCCTTCGGGTGACTGATACCTGAGGTCTTGTTCAGCCGCAGCCACCTCGCCGTCGTCGACCTTTTCCTTGCCAGGACGGCGACGAGGTGGGGAGCCGTCCTTGGAAGACTGCTCACGTCGCTCGCTGACGCGTTTCGCAAGATCAATGATCTCGCGACACTCCATGGCACTATGGTGACCGTTGGGGTGTACAGGGCACGAGCCGCTGTTACCCCTTTGTGGTCATGGGTGTTTGTTGCGGTCGCCCCGGCCTCTGGTCACAGCCGCGACGACCAGTGCGGTAGACTGCAGCCTCTCGTAGCCGTGACCCTTCTTTTTCTTTTTGCCGTCCCGGGGGATGGCACCCGAACCACCCATCTGGGTGGTCCCAGTTTGTGGGGCCGAGTGCCATGCCCGGCCTTCGGCGGCTCTGGCGCACTTGTCTGCCAGGGCAAAGAGCGTGGGGACAGTCTCCACGTCATGTGTGGCCAGCTTCTCCAACATTTTCTTATCACGTACCCCATGTCGGAAGGCCGTGATGATGGAGGCATCGGAAATACGAGGTATAGTACCTCGTACCTTGGTGAAGCGGGAAATAAATGTCCGGAGGGTCTCCCCGGGTTCCTGCCTTACAACATGAAGGTGGGCCTTCACACCATGCTGTTGGTAAGCGCTGGAGAAGTTCGCAACGAACCGTGCGCAGAGCTCTTCCCAGGTGTAGATTGATCCTGGGGCGAGGTTCATGAGCCAAGTCCGGGCAGGTCCAGACAGGGCGACATGAAAATACGTTGCCATCACAGCGGTGTTTCCACCCGCTGCCGTGATGGCGGTGACATACACCTGCAGGAACTTCGATGGGTTCGATGTCCCATCGTATTTTTCCGGCAGATGCGGCCGGAACTTGGGCGGCCATGACACCGCGCGGAGATGGTCTGCGAGGGCGGCGTAGCCCACGCCGGCCAAGACACCCATTTGGGACCGGGTGCCCATCAGTGTCTGCGGTGCTTCCGCAGCGAAATCTCGGTCGAGGTTGCGACCCTCGATGTTCTGTCGGCGCTCACACGCCCTTTCCAAAGAGATCCGGGCGTCCTCTCCCGTACGCCTGCAGTTGAGCTCTGCCCGGAGGTCGTCAGTCTGCGCACCCCTTACGGAGGGCGAGCGCACAGACGCCGTCGCCTCGCGTTGGCACCGGGATGACCGAGGCCTCGACCTAGATGAAGTAGAATGTGCCATGCTGAGAAGCTGGTCAACGTCGTCACGCCACTGCTTCATGGCCCCCAGTGAAGCCGTGGAGCTAGGGGGTGGCGTAGCAACTTCCTGGCCGCGGACAGCGCCGTAGGCGCTGCCCTCGACGGAGTCCGGGACACCTGCGCTGGTGTGTGCTGCTGCACAGCGTGTACGGCAGCAGTCCCGGAGTCAGGGCGGTCGGGCACTCGTGGCGCGGAGGATGCAACCTCTTGCTCCATCGCGAAATCCTCCAAAGTTTCGGCGCGGTGCTTGATGATCCGCACCATCATGCTGAGCGAGAAGACAAGCAAAAACTTAAAGCCTAGACCCCTATCTGGCGCGCTAAATGTCGGAGGGGAAATCTCTCCGGCCGGGTGGCAGATTGCACCCGCCCTAAATCCTAAAAAGAGGAGGGGCCTCAGCGTTTTGATTGTTACGAGACTGGTGGGTGAACACACAAGAGCACGCGAGGGTTTAGAGTGGTTCAGGCCACCGGAGCGTAATACCCTACTCCACTGTGTGATGTATTGCTTTGAGAGCTTGTATGAACTTGTGAGTGTCTAAGGGAGCCTAAGATTGGGTCTGGCTGTAACGCTGCCTGCCTCCCCTTTTATAGCCGAAGGGGGGCATGCACAAAAGGTACTGAGCCTCGACATGCGGGCCCAGGGACATAGCGATCATAGTACTTGGAGCCATAAATGCTTGCTGCAGGTGCAATCTTCTAGTGCCCTGACACCCGAGATCTCCGTATCCTCGGTGTGTAAGGGAGGCTTCTCGTAGAAGGGATGATGAGTACAGTGTGCTGTTCGGCACGGGCGCACTGTTTGCCAACAGACTGGTCAGGCGCGCCGCCTGCTGGATAACCCTGACGCCGCCTGCCATTGGATTGGACAGGACGCATTAAATGCTGGGAGGGCACGTCGCCCGTTAGCGTGGTGGCAGGCGACGCGTCCTTTCGGCAATAAATGCAGAGGCCGCACGACTTTGTGGGCTTTGCGTCTGGCTCGGCCCGTTGGCTTATGTCGTAAGCCACGCGCCAGCAGCGGGAAGCGCCGGGCTAGGTCCAGACATGTGCCAGCACCGGACCCTCCCCTCATGCCAGGGTCCTTCCCGTCCCGGGACCTTGCTAATGCCCGAACCTCTCTTGGAGGGGGACTGTGGCCTCTCCAAGGGACCTGGCCTGTCTTCTTGGGGGCTCTGGACTTGTACGTATAGGGGTCCGGTGTCCTTTTGTGGGGGTCCGGACCCAACGGTGAAGACTGGGATGTACTACCTTTCCTTGCCACATGGCGCCCTTGGACCTGCCCGTGTGGTAGGGTTGGGCGTTATTCCCCACGTGGCCTTGAGGTGTTGTACGGATGCGGCGCCTTTATGCTGTAGGAGAAGGTACCCCTGATCGAGGGTACTGACAGACTAAAAAATGCTAGTGACCCTCAAAACTTTGAGCTAAAATCTTTACTACTATTAAGGCTGTAAGGGGTAGGCTGCCTCCCCTGGTTCTGCCTTCGGTGAATCTGCACCGTCCGTTCGCTTCCGTAAATCTACACCGTCCGCCCGCCCACGCCCACGTTCGTCCCCCCGCCTCCCCCTTCCCCCACCCCGCGTGAGCCGCCGCCGCCCCGCCTCCCCCCTCCAGTCATGGTAACCGTCGGCGGCCCCGTGTGCGCTGCTAGGGAGGTCGCCACGCCGGAGAAAATGCCGGAGGAAGACGAGGAGATCGTGGCCGCCCCCGCTCCCGTCACTACCACGCCCCTCGACCACAACCGGGTATGCCATGCCCCCGCTCCCGTCACTACCGCGCCCCTCGACCCTCCCCTCCACTCGCCGCGACATCGCCCCATTCTCCCGTGATCACCGCCGAGCAAACCCGACCGTGGTCCTCCTCCTCGCCTGCCCCTTCCATCAGCTCGAGCGCTCGCTCCCATATTTTTCTCTCCCCGACATCGTGCCCTCTGCGCTCGCCTCCTGCTACCTTTCTCTCCTCGACACCGAGCCCGCCGCGCTCGCCTCCCCCACAATCCCCTCCATCTCGCCTCCCACACAATCCCCCTCCATCCGCGCGAGGACGTGGAGTTGTTCGTCCGTTCCCTCCGCAGTGGCATCTTCCTCCGTGGGTGACTTCTGTGCGCTCCCCTTGATGGGCGCCACCAAAGCGGTGGACCGGATCTTGTCGAGCTCGAGGAGACGACGGTTGACCTCCTTGGAGTATGCCTAGAGCACCTCTACCCTGCTCGGCCCCACTGACGTGCTGCTGCACGATTTCAAGTTCGAGCCAGAGCAGGTGCTGAGCAGGGAGATCCTGTGCAACGAGAACTGTGTCACCGGTAGCAGCACCCCATTGTTTAGGACACTTTGTCTTCCACGGGGTGGGGCCACCGACGCCTTCTACTCGGGCCAGGAGGATGGTTCGTCTGAGTTAGGGGAGAAGACGTGTCGCAGCCGCCTCAAGTAAATTAGTGGTCGGTCTCCCTTGCCATGGAGACGGGAAAGCATTAGCGGTCGGCACCAGCCTTCTTGGCTAGCTAATCTTCATCGTACCCATCAATTTTTTGAGAAATTTTTCTTGCATATATATAATTGTTGTGGTTTGGTTTGTGGGGGCAAGAACTGTAAGCACAACCCTGAAATACATATACAAGCTAGGAGCTTTATACTGGTAGAGAAAAGGATGTGATCATGCAATATAATGGCAAATCTGATGGTTTTTATTAGAGTGGGTGTTTCTTTAGTAGCTTGAACTTGGTTACAGCTGTAGCAAATCTGACGGGCACCAAGTTTGACTTCTTGGCCTACTCGTCGGCGCTCAAGCATTTGGTACTTGGTCAGGTCTACTTATTATATGGTTCTTTCTTGTTCAAGTATCCTTGTCTTCATGGTGGCAACATGATTATTCTGGTCACCATGGAAAACTATACTCTTTACATATTTGGATACAGACAGACAAGCAGAGAAACACCAGTTGGTCAAGATGTTAGCTGGTTTCCAGCTTGGTGTGATTAGGTCACTTGCACTCTTTGTTGCTATTGTCATCTGCAACAAAGCTCTCATCTGCACGCTTGGTTTTCCGTTTGGTTAGTACAACATACTTTGTTTTTCCCATGCATCAATGCACCTTGAATAACAAAGCATCAAGTATAGCTGCTCAGAGCAGGATGTCGACTTGTCTTGTTTATGAACCTATGTAGCTACAACATTAACAAGCTAACATCTGATGGTGGCCTTCTGCACCCTTCATGTGGGATGTGACAGAGCGCTTGCATTTTTTAGCCCAAGATGATTGATGGACAAACAATGATACTCTTTGGGTTGCTGAATAGCACGTCAATTAGCCTTCTCAACCTGAGTTTCGGATTCAACTACTGGATTCTACTAGGTAAGCTCGTTTAGGTACTATCTTGATCTGGTCCTCTCTTTTTGATAATAATCCTTATTCAGGTAAGCATATCTGTTTGTTCCATTTTTTGTTTATGTTCTTCATCAGTTTCATTGTCAGTAACTAATTATTTAGATACTCCATTATAAAGTTTGTCAAGTAGAGTTGTAGCAATTTCAAGTAATCTAGAATGGAGTGTTCCGTTTTGTTTCCTGTTAAGTGGTTATGAAGTCTGATTTGTTTTCTCCTCTATACCTTGGGAAAGAATACCCACCACATTGTCAAACTTTATTATCCCTAGCATATGTGCAACTTTTAAATAACTGTAATGCCTCTCTTTGAAGATATCGTAACTTATCCTTTGGTACAAAACTTACTCTATTGCATAAAGAGTGGCTTTTAATTATTTATTTTTTTTTGATGTTGTAGTATCCACATCTTCACAAATATGCACTAAATTTTCGACGACCATAGTTATTATTCAACAAGCATAGTTATTTTATTGTCTGAAGATCCTGTATATGGTGACAAACATAGTTCTCATTAGCTTTTGGACCTCTGTACAAGTTCACAAATGCCCGAGTCAGAACCAAATATTTTGCATCCCCACCCCCCAATAACTCACACCAAACACTATAATGTTCTGAATTCTTAAAGCCCATCTTCTCGTTATGAAGTCCCACATTTTTATTTATATTAATACCCTATATTGTTTTTTATTTGGGGATGAAGTGCGCAGGAGTTTTGTAGTGTGGGTGATGATGCTTGTCTTATTCTGTGGGATGCTCGAACTGGCACTGCCCCAGCTGTTAAGGTGATAGTTCTCTTGTTCTATATCTAATTGGATAAAATATGTTTTTGGCCAAAATTGAGTCCATGAATGCAATGCGGCTTCTTTTGTAATAATATAACTTCACTCAGAGGTGATGGGCTGTTGGTTTTTAATGAGACCATTGCAATCACATGGAGCTATTTATTTAGTCAAATTGGCCTGAGATACTTTACTTGATGCATGATAATTGTGTTTCTAATTTTATTTCTCGAATGACTGTTCATTTTCATTAACTTAACTGATATAATGTGTTGGGAAATTGATCCTGACTGATTTATTGGTCGAAAGTATTTTGTTCAGTTTTTACTTGTTCCAAACAGGGTGACATTATATTTCTTTCCTAATGTGGTGTACCTTTAGAATTTTCTTTTTTAGGATATGGAGTTTGTAAATGCAGTATGGACTATGATGTTAAAAGTTATTTATTATTTATTTCCAGGTCGAGAAAGCTCACAGTGGAGATGTTCATTGTGTTGATTGGAATCCCCTTGATGTTAACTATATCTTAACTGGGTATGATGGCATTAAGGCTCAATTCAGCATAATCGTTGAAACAAATTTGATCTCTATCCGTTCCTTATACGTTCAAGTAATGAATGTTTCAATTGATATTTCAGGTCTACCGATATGTATGGCTAAGATCACAAATGAATTATGAAACATTTTCTTATAACAATATAAGACACATTTCATATATAAGTTATTATGTTATTATATGTTTCTGTTGCAACGCACGGGGCACTCATCTAATTCATTATGAAGTACTTAAGGGAACAACATTACGGTCAGGATCTGCGGGACATGCTGATCAGCTGACTCCAGAAGGAACATGTCGAAGACGGCTGGACAATCTTCCGGTAGTGTGGGCAGACAGACGAAGCCGGTGCACAAAATTTTTTACTGTTTTTTAGTTGTACAGAGTTTTCAACTCCTAATTGGGAGCATTTGGTTATATTTGTATATATATATTACATATAGATAGAAGGTTACAAACGTAATGAATAAATCAACTATGAATGATATGGCAGAATCCTTGTGTCAGAAACGTGCTTTGGAGGCTTTCCGTTTGGACCCAACGAAGTGGGGAGGTAAAATCTTGTATAGTCTAGCAGCAATATCTATTATGTTGCCATGTTGTATGTTCCTTTTTTGTGAACATATCTCTTTGCAGTCAATCTTTTACTGCACTAAAGCTGTAGTACTTTTCTCCTTTCCTGGTTTGGATAATGTGAATTAGAGAAGTCAATGATGGAAAACACTCTATTTTACCTATGAGAGATTAAGAGCAGTTTGTAGCAATTTAGAAATGTTACAAAGTTTGCAAGGAGTTCAGATTACATAGGATCAGTTGAGAGAATTAACTTCTGCATATGTAGGAATTGCTCCATCAAAGACTAAACAACTTGCCCATCTTACCTACATATAATGTGTGTCCACTCTTCTACATTATTTTATATGTTTCTCAATATTTATCTTTTGTTTCTGACCATATTTCTCTCATAATGTTAGCTGCCTTTTCACCAAAATTTTCTTAACTCATGACCAATTTTCAACCTCTACAGCGAATAATGTGCAACCTCTATCCGGTTCGCCCGCCAACTTCCATGTATACACTGCACCCTTGAAGCCACATGAAAGGATCATGGCTTTGGATCTTCCTCACGGTGGACATCTTTCTCATGGTTACCAGGTACATGGGTCTGGAGTTTCCTTGTACCTCCAACTATTTTTATTTTGATGCTGCACACAATCATGGATGTTTCCTTCTCTGTTGCCTTTATTTCCTTTCTGTCTCCGTGGTTGGTTTGGATTTCTTTATGGCTGTTCCATTATTGCACTGGCACCTGCTATGCAAAATTAAGTTCTGCCTGCATGCTTGATTATGTAATGCATACGTACTATCTGCAAATGAGTGACATTTTCCCATAAATTCTTAGTAACATTCAGATATGATGCTCTAGATACTCCTATAGCTCAAAAGTTCTACCTACTGTTTGCATACTGACACTAAGAAGATATCTGCAACTTCAATATTTTTTGAGACAATGCCTTACAGATTGGATGAAAGCACTGGATTGATTGATTACGATCAGGTCATTTGCCTTTGCAGCGTGGGCGCACACTAGCTGTTCGCTGAAACTCCTGTGGAGTGAGTAGTGATAATTATATTTTGTGACAAATGGACTGCATCGACAAGGATTAGGTTTTCTACACACATTGTTTATAGTCTGACCCATGTATGTTGTTTGATTGATTTCATATCTGAAAGACATCAAAAGTGTCATGAGGGATATGTGATTGACACCCTCAATAGGTATTTTATTATTTGATATTGGACCACACATTGCCCTACTCTTTTGTGAACACATTTAGGTTGTCTCTATTTTGTTTGTGCACAGGTTTACTATGATGGTAACATTCAGGTGTCCTTAGTCTCACTAATTTTCTTAACTTGCTGTAATCAGGCTTCCAAGTCTGTCATTCCCTTGGAGGAGGCACTGGATCTGGAATGGGCATGCTTCTCATTTCAAAGATCGGAGAGGAGTACCCTGATCGGATGATGCTGACATTTTCTGTCTTTCCCTCGCCCAAGGTGTCAGACACTGTTGTTGAGCCATACAATGCAACCATGTCTGTCCATCGGCTGGTTGAGAACGCTGATGAATGCATGGTTCTTGACAACGAAGCACTTTATGACATTTGCTTCTGAACTCTAAAGCTGACGACCCCTAGCTGTAAGTTGATTTAAGCTCAAGTTTAATTTTCCTGTGCTAACAAATCAGTCCAATTAATTGTAGTCTGATATAGATTACAGTATTGACACTGCATTTTTTTTTGCAGAAGCTGAAGGAACATTTTGAAAAAGATCCATATCCTTGCCATGCAACAAAAGAGGGTCTGGCACAAGAGCTAGGACTGACATTTAATCAGGTATTACTGCTTACCTAACAATTTTGTTCTACATTATCATTGGGTTGTTATTGTTCCCTCGTCTTAATATATTTTCTTCTAACAGATCAGTAAGTGGTTCTCTGCCACCCGTCATTATTCAAGAGTTGCTGTTGCCAAGAACCAAAAATACCCAGGAGAAAATACTACTGAGAATAATAGTAGCACAATCTTTGATGGTATACAAGTAATAAAACCCAATTTTGGTTTGATAGATAAACCAGATGCAGATACAAATCACATGATTTCTGAAAAGTTGATGGTACAAATTAATCTTAACGAAGGCATTGAAGAGGATATCCCACCAAGCCAATATACTACCAGGTGTGAAGAGAAATTAACTATGACTCAAGCTGCCATCTCAAGGGAAGCTAGACCTCCAGGTTATGATCCTGGAGAAAACTTTCTTCAGGTCAGTTCAATGATTACTAGCTGTGAGCAGAGTGTGATAATGGCTCCTAGCGCTATCGCAAGAGGAGTTGGTCCACCAGGATATACGCTTGGAGAACACCAGGGCAATGGGGCTCCATTGAATACAAGCTATGAGCGAAGACCGTTTACGAGTCCTGCGACTAGCTCAAGAGAAGTCAGACCTCCAGGATATGGGCCTGAAGAAAACCAAGGCAGTGGCATTTCCTGTAATACAAGCAGAGAGCAAATATTGTTTATGAGCCCTACAACCATCTCGAGAGAACTTGGTCCACCAGGATATTTGCCCAGAGAAAACCAGCGCAGTGACACTTCATGGAATACAAGCTGTGAGTCGGGACTATTTATGAGTCCTGCGACCACCTCAATAGAACATGGTCCACCAGGATATGGGCCTGTAGTCTTGATGCTTGCTTTATTGTGTATACTATTTAGTATAAATAGCTGTATATATTATTTTTGTCCTGAAATATTTAGGATGACTATATGTACGAGTTACGACTATGACTAGGCTTGAGTAATCGGTCTGGTCGAGGACTAATCATGATTAGTTGCCCAGTCTGTCCCATGGCAACTAGGTTTGACTATACAATTTATAAACATTGGATCCTATCTAAGTGCATTCAAAGCAACTAGAGTCCATTTGGACTTTGATTATCCAAATTCACTACCACTTCTACCTTTGGTAATGGATAAGCAGCTGAAGCTCTTGTTCTTCCCCTGATCCTCATGACTAACATGCTCTTGTCAGGCTGTTGAATTGATTGATGCAGAAATAGCGCAGTCATTTTCACAACAAAGGAAAAAAAGAGAGGGCGGTGGTCCTACATATCATGAAACTTTTGCTTATGCTCAAGGGCCGTTTGCTCGTGTACCTGAAGCTTACGTTCTAAGCCTGGGCATTTATCTGCTTCCCAACAGAGAGTGTACGAGGTACAGCAGCAGAACATAAACTTCTGAATTAAAATTGTGCATATTGTTTATGCATTGGATACATGACTGTCTGCATCTAATTCTGTTCTTTTCAGGACTTTGTTCACGTGTGGCATCCCCACAATCAAAATGTGGGAGCAACAGGTTCTGGTCTGTCTGGTGTTGCTACTGTCTCGAGTACTCTTGGTGTACTTCGAGCTTATAGTCCAAATTCGACATCAGCATCCTCCAGTAATTTGTCAACTGTCCATATGGGTGGACTAACATGTATAACTCAGCTGACGACAGAACTGGGGTCTGAGGATACTGTTATTGCACAATTTTTGAGGTACACATGTTTTGACTATCTTTTACAGATGTGTCATTCTTTTTTCTGTTGCTTGTTTTGGACTGATTATATTCTTGCGCCTTCCATAGTAATCCTGCCCAAGTTGGACCAAGCGAGTCTCCTGTCCTATTTAGTGGAACAGTTGGTGCTGCATCTACATTTTCTCCATTGGCATCTAATGACCTTCCTGTTAGTGTAAAGACTGTCTCAACCAATGTATTTTTCCTGTTGAACTCATGACTATGTTGCCATATATTATCTTCTAAGACCTTTCTAACCTTCTGCCAGGAAATAAGTGCTATGGTGCCCCCTCCATCAACATCTGCTGATCGTCTGGGATCTATTTTACCTGAACCTTTGAATACTGGGGATGCTTTGGAGAGATAAAAACAGGTTGCTCAGAAGGTACTGATATTTTGGCTCGTGCTTAGAGATGTCAACGGGGACCCAATACCCGCTAACCCATGGGGATTTCCCCTATTAGGGTACTGGTATGGGACAAAAATTGTCCCCATGGGTACAGATATGGGACAAAATCTTCACCCATTGGGTAAATTGGTTTGGGAAGCAATAATCCGAACCCGATTACCCATGGGTATTTCATACGTGTACACCTGTCATGTTTGTATGAATGAGTTGAGGTCGAGCCGACCACCAAGCCCAGCACGACAACGCACCAAGCCCCAGGTCCTAGCCCAACAAGGCAACACAGAGTACTTTCTTATTTGTTTTAGATTTATTATTAGGACAATGTTGATTGCCCTGTCACTCGACTGGTTGGCACACCGCGCTGGAAGTTTTTTACTTCCAAAATCATGAAGAGTATATGTGATCTTGACAAGACCCCTGGACCTGGCCGTCAGGTAAAGTACGACAATTTGGAGGTACAGTTTTTAGTAACATTTTTGTAAAATGCAATAATACTTGAGTAATAACAACATTCACTCTTGGCAAACACAATCTTAGTAACAATTTTGCTGCGGAGGAAGCCGGCAACGCGGCTATGGTCGCTGAGAAGAAGGTCGTCACGGCTGTGTAGCTTGTCGTCGTTGCTGCGCACAAGGCGGGTTGCGTCGTGGATGCTGTCTGTTTGTATTACTTTTGGTTGGTTGTATTAAGTGTTGTACTGTGTGTTTGGTAATGCAGTTACTTTTGTATTCAGTGAACTGTTTGGTAATGCGGTTCCTTTTGTATTTAGTGAACTGTGTGGTACTGCGTACACACTGTAGTTCCTTTTGTATTAAGTGTAGTAGTGATGAGGTAATGCATTGCACTTGTACTACCGAGCTAAATCTATGTACTTGTGCCTGTTGTGGCTAAAAAGCATATGTTTAAGAAAAAAACTGCTTTCTGTGAATGAGGTACTAGCAATCTATGTACATTGTGGCTCTAAATGGCTAAGTCCGTGTACTTGTGTTTATATGAAATCTGAAATAACTGCTGAGGCTATTTTCTCAGTACTACTTAGGCTATTTATAGTTTCTCGGAAACTATTCTTCAGTATCTCGGGAACTTTTTTCAGTTTCAACCGAACTATTTTTAAGTTTCTTAGGAACTAGAGACTATTTTCTCATGAACTATTGTATAGTTTCTCACGACCTATTCTTTAGTTTCTTAGGAACTATTGTTCAATCTCTCATGAACTATTTTTCTGTTTCTCAGGAACTATTGTTGAGTTTGTCTTGAACTATTGTATAGTTTCTTAGAAATAAATATTGTTCAGTTTCATAGAAATCTGAAATAACTGCAGATTCAAGTGACTATTTTCATAGAAATACAAAATAACTGCAGATTTAACTGACTATTTTACCAAAATCTGAAATAACTGCAGTTCATAGATTACAAGGGAAATAGAGGAGTATTTTCACTAGAAAGCAGTGCTTGAGATCACTGAATGAATTCTAGACTATTTTCACTAGAGAACAGTAGTTCATTTCACAAATTACAGTTTCAAACAAGTTCACATACCGGTACATACTGCACTTCACATATTACAATTTAAGTGGCCAGATTACACTTTCTTCTTCTTCGGGGTGATTTTTAACTAAACATCTAACAATGCGTGGAGACGATGTTGCTCCTGCTGAAATAGTACTACCAGCTTCTGTCGTAGCAATCTGTGATGAGACACCCCCAACCCTCCAGTCACCACTTCTTCAGTCCTTGTATTAGGAACCACTTCATCAGTATGCTCTTGTATTAGGAACCACTTCATCAGTATGTTACTGTCATATAGCCCGAAGCTCTTTAGGAACCACTTCATCAGTAGTTGCCCATGAACTATCTCGTGTACATGCAACCTATAGAGCATAACGGAATTAAATAGTTGTGACCTCACCACATAAGAATCTAACTAGGTATATGCTCGTGTGTTGCTATGATAAAATACATTAATATACAAAAAATATTGTGTTTTATAATATTAACTCCGTAGCAACGCACGAGCATATACATATAACACACACATGTACATAAGTTATCGTGTTATTATACGGTTCCGTTGCAACGCACGGGCACTCACCTAGTTGAATACATAAAAGCTTTACCTATAAGTTGTCCCTGCAGCATTGTGCCTGTAGTAAATATTACCTCTTTGTCTCATGTACTTGTAAGTATAGATCTTTTTTTCTTTTTCTTTTTTTGCAGGCTAGTGAAGAAACAGACTTCATATTGGTCTCATGTTCAGGTTCTGGAAATGAACCTAATAGAAGAGCAAGTTCTCAAAGTCAAGAAGGTTCTACTGTGTAACCACATGACACACACATATATGCTTGTCTACTTTACATGTTTAAGGATCTTGATGTTTTCTAGGCGGGAGAAGATGTGATACAGAGGTCAGGCCTTGGATATACATGCAATCGTGCACCCGAGTCTTCTGCAGCTATCGTACCTTCTTTTTCTACATGATATATTGCCATGCATGCTGCATGCACGAGCGTCATCCTCCACGCATGCACACGTGTGTGGTCAGCACTACACCACCTGACCACCGAGCGCCGATTTAGACGTTTAGATTTATAGACTGAGTACATGCAGCTGATGACTTGATGTACACCACTGATGGAGCGACGGTATGCAGTGAAGCTCATGAAAGAGTCAGACGACAGAGATGTCGATCCGGTAGTGTTGCTGCATGTGTTGTATCCTCCCTGCATACTCGTTCATAGGAGGCGCGTTCTTCCTCATGGGACGGACAACAGATAAAGATTCGGCAACAGCAATGGCAACAGGATACCTAGCTACCCACACCCTATATAAACATATACAACCACATTGAACCATACCAGCAATCAACATTCAAGCCATGGCACTGTTCAAGTGCATGTGCATCTTCTTAGTCTCGCTTCTACTCGCCCTCACCTTCACCAATGCCCAGGAAGAATCTTCACATCGGACTCTCCCACCGTTCCCCTGCATCCCAGGCCAGCCACGGCCCCCGCGGTTGCCACCTTGCCCGCCGGCACCAACCGAGTGCTACACGTCGCTGTCGGGAATGATGCCGTGCGCGGACTTCCTCACCCACAACGAGGTGCCACCGATGCCACCCACGGTCGCCTGTTGTGATGGTCTCAGGTCACTCGTCACCAACGCGTCCATCTGTCTATGCCATATCGTCAACGGTAACATCAACAAGCTCCTACCGGCGCCCATGATACCCGTGCGCATGGTGGCGCTCCCCCGCTTTTGTGTTGTCCGCTTCCCACGAGCCATACTTCGCCGGTGTATCAGTGAGTTATCATATATCTAGACGTTTTTTATTTTATATACGGCCAATTATAGCGATTTAAACAAATCTACAACATGTCGATTTAATTTAAATTTAATTATTAAACAGGAGGGCATTTGCCACCGATGAACCCTCCGCCTCCACCAGAGGCATCACCGTCGGAACCACCATCTACTTCGCCAGCAGCATCACCGCCGGAATCACCACCAACTCCACCAACATCATCACCACCAACTGCATCGCCACCAGAGTCACCGCCAACTCCACCACCAGCAGCATCGCCACCAGAATCGCCGTCGACACCACCACCAGAGTCCGTCGACTACACGGCCGACATCAGCAGCAGCACCACCGAAATCACCGTCTGATCCACCACCAGCTACGCCACCAGAATCATCATCTGATCCACCGTCGACACCGTACCGGCAGCTACACCACCGGCGACTCCATCCCCATCATTTTAATCACGAAAGATATTTCAAAAGCAGTAGTAGTTTAGTCAAATTAGATATGCGTTTTAGGATTCTAGTTGATATGCGTCCATTATTTTGTTCACATCGAATGCAGCAGTGTGTTAGCTATGTAGTTGCATACCTATCATAACTAAGTCTATTAGAAGTATCTCTAATAATATTTAGGATCTGTCATCAATAAAATGTATGCAACAATACGACTATTGTATTATTTTGTCTACTCAACATGCATGTTATTACATAGACGGATGTGAACCAGTATGGTCATCGAAATATATTGTGATGTCATTAAAGCCTGGATGGACATAACGGAGAGCTAGGATTACAGGAGAATAGATAGGTTTTGGCAGCCAGTGGCCATCAAAAATAAGCCTTTCTCGTCGAAATTAGCTTATTTTTGTGTGGCTTTAGGGGTTTTTTAGGTGGCAATGTCTCAACGAAAGTTAGATGGGTGCCAAAATTAAGCATTATTTTTTGCGTCAGTAGCCAAATATTACCTATTTTTGGCAGCCAGAAGAAAGCCACCAAATACAACCTTGAAATTGTTATTTTCATGACTTCATCTGGCCGCCAAAAGTAATAAGTTTATTTTCAATGGATAGGGACAGCCACCGAAAAGAAACATGTCTTTATTTCCCGTGGCCAAGCGCAACCATAGAAAAGAATCTAGAAATTCTTTGTAAATTCATATACAAATTACATCCATATACATCACATACACATTTCATCAATTCACATTTAACATCACTCAAGTGTAATAATTTGTAAATGTGGTAAAAATTCTGAAATTCATCTTGGACACATATTTTGATGATAAAAGTATGTCATAAAAGTTTCAAAAGATTTTACAACTTTTTATGTCAAAGTGTTCATGAATAGAGCACATCTCAACTAAGTTTCATAAACATTCAATTACAACTCTCCACTTTACACTACATAGGTATACACGTTAATATAGGGTTTTCATTCATTTTGGGATGATAAATTTATTTTTCTTGACATGTTTACTATTTTATGTCGATTAAATGAATTACAACATACCCCTATTCATTCAAATTGTAAGGTCAAAAAATTCTGCAACTTGGCATGGACACAAAACTTGATGATAAAAGCATGACATAAAAGTTTTAGAAGATTTTGCAACTTTTTATATCAGAGTGTTCATAAGTGGAACACATCTCAACTAGGTTTTATAAACATTCAACTACAACTCTCCATTTCACACTATAGAGATTAATTCCATCATTATTTTCACTTACATTTTGGAGCACATATTTATATAGTGTATTCATTTTATTTTGGAATGACAAATTTAAATTTCTTGGTACATTTAGTATTTTGTATCAATTAAATGAATTACCATATACACATTTAAAGAATTTGTAAAAGATTATGTAAATACGGTCAAACAAATTCCAGAATTTGACATAGTATCTTGATGATAAAAGCAAGACATAAAAATTTAAGAAGATTTTGCAACATTTTGGTTTAAAGTATGGCATTAATTTATAAGCATGACATATAATTTTTATTGTTAAAGAATATATATATATATATATAGATGAATATGCTCATAAGGTATCTATGTACTATGTTCGTAATCTGCTTTTAATATTATTTTTTACCAAGTATAAATTCATCGATAAAACAAATTGATACTTTTATGATGCTAAGTTCCATATCAATTAAGTATCCGAACGTGAATCCTAATTTGAACTATCTATTTTGTATTCGTATCCGATAATCCGTATTCGAATTAAAATATGGTAAATAGTGACATTTAGATTCGTTTTCATGCATACCTGACCCGAATCCATCTTACTTTGTGCTCCACTACCTGGTTCATGTAGGCTAGCTCAAGTGTTCAATCCATGTCACCCTCTCAGTCCCTCGATCATGTCGAGTACTAGCACGTCCAATTCAGGCAACGATGGTGCTCGTAATTGACAACAGTGCAGTAGAATGACATGGTAGCATGGCGAAATCCTGTTAGATCTTGTTGGGTTATTCTCATCCTATAGGGATTGGAGAAAATTAGAAATAGTTAAGAGAGATTTTGACTTGCTATGGTTTTTAAATCCACTCATTGTTCTCCTATCTATATGCATTGAGGTTAAAAAGAACATGCCCTTAGCTAGAAACTCCTGTTAGGATGGAGGGAGTACATGGTTATGCTATCTCTAGTAGACCGTGTAAATGGACATGCAAATTACTATTTTGTACTGTAGATTGCACTATTTCTAGAATGTAGTTTGAAATAGTGAATGAGATAGGGATTGGAATAAGGAGTCTGCTAGGGATAGCCTTACCGTATGGAAGTTAGCTAGAAAATCTTATTGCGTTGAAATCTCTTTTCTGAAAATCTTATTGCGTTGAAATATCTTTTCTGAACAACTGACAAGTAGTGGAGTTGAATACTACTGCATTGGGACGCCACAACGTGGAGTAGACAAGTATTCTACTTGACCGAACCACGGGATAAAATCGTTGTGTCACGTGTCTTTACTCATGTGCGATTCTCTCTCTATCTCAACAATTTAGAGACTCTCACGCCTTACACAAGTGATCTTAAGTAAACACAAGAGCGAGGGAGGAATAGCAACACACACAAGAGTGAGAGTTGCAGCAACAACATACACGCAAGACAAGAACGAGCACACGAAACAGCACAGCGGAGTTACAGCTCAGAAAAGTGCTCGAATCTCTTTCATGATGAACCAAATGCGTGTATGCGAAGTCTCAGCGTCTTAGAATGTTCAATGGGTGCTTGATGTACTTCTCCATGCGTCTAGGGGTCCCTTTTATATCCCTAAGCCAGCTAGGAGCCATTGGAGCTCCATTTGGAAGACCATTGTTGCCTTCTGACCGTGGGCGCACCGGATAGTCTGGTGCACCATCGGACAGTGAACAATGCACGATTTCCTTCCTTTTTCTGGCGAAGCCGACCGTTGCAGCCCCCGCCCCCGTGGCACACCGGACAGTCCGGTGCGACCTGGTGACCGTTGGTGAAGTCCACGTGTCGCCCGCTGATCGTGCGGGGCGGCCGTTGGAGTGGACGCGGCTACCACACCGGACAGCCCGGTGAATTATAGCCGCGGCTCCTCCAACTTTTCCCAAGAGCAGTCATGTCGGGGACCATAATTAGGGGTACCCTCAAGACGCCTAATTCTCAGCTGGTAACCCCCATCAGCATAAAGCTGTAGAGGCCTGATGGGTTTGATTAAGTCAGGGATCAGTCCATACGAGCGACTCGATCACGCCTCGCCCGAGCCTAGCCTCGGGCAAGGGCAGCCGACCCTGAGGTGTTTCCGTCTCGCCCGAGGCCCCCTTTTTTACGGCAGACGCATCTCCGGCTCGCCCGAGGCCTTGCCTTCGTTAAGAAGCAACCCTGACTAAATCACCACGCCGACCGACCGAGTCACTGGGGCATTTAACGCAAAGAGTGAGACCGACGGGCGGTCAGGCTTCGCCAGAGGCGCCATAGGAAGCTCCGCCCGACCCAGGGCTCGGACTCGGGCTAAGGCCCCGGAAGACGGCGAACTCCGCTCCGCCCGACCCAGGGCTCGGACTCGGGCTAAGGCCCCGGAAGACGGCGAACTCCGCTCCGCCCGACCCAGGGCTCGGACTCGGGCTAAGGCCCCGGAAGACGGCGAACTCCGCTCCGCCCGACCCAGGGCTCGGACTCGGGCTAAGGCCCCGGAAGACGGCGAACTCCGCTTCGCCCGACCCAGGGCTCGGACTCGGGCTAAGGCCCCGGAAGACGGCGAACTCCGCTCCGCCCGACCCAGGGCTCGGACTCGGGCTAAGGCCCCGGAAGACGACGAACCCCGCTTCGCCCGACCCAGGGCTCAGACTCCGCCCTGGCCTCTGCCGAACGACCTCCGCCTCGCCCGACCCAGGAGCTCGGGCTCGGCCTCGGCCATGCAGGACAGACTCGACCTCGGCTTCGGAGGAGCCTCCACGTCGCCCGACCTAGGGCACAAGTCCGCCACGTCAACAGGAAGCGCCATCATCACCCTGCCCCGGGCCGACTTGGGTCACAGAGAACAAGACCGGCGTCCCATCTGGCCAGCTCCGCCAGATAGGCAATGATGGCGCCCCGCTAGACCCATGACGACGGCAGCTCTCCGCTCCCTTACGGAAGCAGGGAGACGTCAGCAAGAGCACAGCTGTTCCAACAGCTGTCCCTCCACCAGGCTCCGTTACTCCTCCGACAGCCACGACGCCACACCAGCTGGGTGCCAAGATCTCTCCGGCTGCCACCTTGGCATGTACTTAGGGCACTAGCTCTCCCCCGCTAGACACGTAGCACCTTGCTACACCCCCATTTGTACACCTGGATCCTCTCCTTGCGCCTATAAAAGGAAGGACCAGGGCCTTCTTAGAGAAGGTTGGCCTCACGGGAACAAGGGCGGGGGCAGGCGCTCTCTTGGGGCCGCTCGCTCCCCTCACCCGCGCGGACGCTTGTAACCCCCTACTGCAAGCGCACCCGACCTAGGCGCGGGACGAACACGAAGGCCGCGGGATCTCCTCCTCCCTCACGACCCGGCTCCGGCCACCTCGCTCTTCCCCCCTTCGCGCTTGCCCACGCGCTCGACCCATCTGGGCTGGGGCACGCGGCACACTCACTCGTCGGCCCGGGGACCCCCCGGTCTCGAAACGCCGACAGTTGGCGCGCCAGGTAGGGGCACGCTGCGTGTTGACGAGCAGTTTCCCGTCAAGCTCCAGATGGGTAGTCTCCAACGACCTCTTCAACCCGGGACGGTGCTCCGTTTCAGGAGCCTCGAGTTCATGTCTTTCGACGCCAGCTACGACATGATACTCCTTCCACCGCCGCGCGACAGCGACAATGGTGGCGGACAGCCCGCCCGCCGGCGGCGGAATCGACGACGTCTTTCCCGCATGGGGGAAGGACAACTTTCGAGCTCGCCCCATCCTCTCCCTCGCCATCGGAGGAGGAGGCGAGGCAACCAGGGCCGAGCGGGAGGCTGCGCTCAGTCGGCTGTCGAGCAAATCGACATCCCCAGCGCCCCAACGGAGGACGCGTCGGGCATCACCCTCGCGTTTGAGGCGAACGCGAGCGCCGTCCCCCCGCGACACGCCGACCCCGAGCAAGTGGACGACGCCGGCGCGCTCACGGAGGGCCTGCAGGACGTCGCCCTCGCACCCAGGACGACGGCGCGATCAACCCCCGAGGTGACTTCATCGCTCCTCGTCGACCAAAAGGTACCGACTGCCTCCCATCCTTTGTCATTTCAACTCGACCTCAACCCGCCTAGTGACCTCGCTCTGGCGGGCGCTCACGTTGAGGCGAGTGCAACCCTATTCGGGTCTCGTGTGCGGTCGCCTTGGGACCGATTGACGGGCGTCTCGACCTACGGACCCTCTGGGTCCGAGGAAGATGACGACCCCAGCATCTGCTGGGATTTCTCCGGATCTGGCAACCCCAGTGCCATGCGGGACTTCATGACCGCATGCAACTACTGCCTCTCCGACTGTTCCGACGGCAGCCGCAGCCTTGACGACAAGGACTGCGGCCTGAGCCGCGAATGTTTCCACGTCGAGCTAGGGGATCCCTCCGGAGGCAGCTGTCTCGGCATGCCGGAGGATGGTGATCTCCCTAGGCCAGCGCCTCGCGCCGACATCCCGCGGGAGCTAGCTGTGGTCCCCGTTCCGGCGGGGGGTCATGACCCACAGCTCGAGCAAGTCCGTGGGGCGCAGGCCAGGCTCGACGAGGGAGCAGGAGCGCTCGAGGCAATCCGCCGGGACGTCGGGCAGGTATGGGCGGGCCAGCCCCCGGCCGGAGAAATACGCCACCTGCCCCAAGGTCTCCAGCACCGCATCGCCAACGATGCCAGGGGCAGACCGCCACCCGCATCCGGCGGAACCGGTCAGGACCTGGCAGCCGCAGCGATGCTCCTCCGCGCGATGCCGGAGTCATCAACCACCAAGGGTCGGCGAATCCAGGGAAAGCTCAAGCATCTCCTGGAGGGCGCTGCGGCCCGGCGGGCCGAGAGCTCTGCCTCCCGAAGGCAGGGGTACCCCTCGGAACCTCGTGCCGCGACTTCCCGACTCATGCGGGAAGCCTCGGTCTACACCGGGCGCACGCGCAACACCGCGCCTGCGGCCCCGGGCCACCTCGGCGACGAGCACCCTCATCGCGACCGTCGGGCCCGCCTCGACGAAAGGGTGCGCCGAGGTTATCACCCCAGGCGTGGGGGACGCTACGACGGCGGGGAGGATCGGAGTCCCTCGCCCAAACCACCCGGTCCGCAGGTCTTCAGCCGGGCCATTCGGCGGGCGCCGTTTCCGACCCGATTCCGACCCCCGACTACTATCACAAAGTACTCGGGGGAAACGAGACCGGAATTGTGGCTCGTGGACTACCGCCTGGCCTGTCAACTGGGTGGAACGGACGACGACAACCTCATCATCCGCAACCTCCCCCTGTTCCTCTCCGACACTGCTCGCGCTTGGTTGGAGCACCTGCCTCCGGGGCAGATTTCCAACTGGGAGGATTTGGTCCAAGCTTTCGCCGGCAACTTCCAGGGCACGTACGTGCGCCCCGGGAATTCCTGGGACCTCCGAAGCTGCCGGTGTTGGAGCGAAGGCAGAAACGCCACCCTTCGCCCGAAGTCTCCACCGCTTAGCCCCTGCCCTGACAGACAAAGCAGGCAGGGACACCCTTCGCTTCATCGGCACCAGAGACAAAACGGAGACCCTTCGCTCGATTCGGCACCAGACGAAGGCCTGCGGCGACGCCTCCCCGCGGCGCGGCCTCGTTCAGCTCTGAGGCCCGCATGAGATCCTGCCCATTACAACGGGCCCTACGTGGCCGCGTTTGTGTTACGGGCCTAGTTTGTAAAGGCATACTTGTAATTACAGCTTGTAACCCCGCTTTATGGGAATATTCTAGGGATAAACTAGGTACCTGAGGGCACATGCGTCCTTAACGCAAGGCGTCGTGCACTCGGATACCTATAAATACCCCCGCACAGTGCCCGTGAGGAGGAGGAGAAAACGAGAGCTTTTGCCATCACACGCGAGTGCCCTGTTGCCATCACCATTCACTCGTGTTGGATCCCCTTGCTGTCGAGAGCAAGTTCCAACATTTGGCGCCCACCGTTCGTGCTACGAGACAACCACCCACGATGGCACCCAAGAGAGCTAACCCGAAGTCTGACGAGGCTGCGAAGGCAGCACTGCTCGCCGCAAGAAAGGGCAAGGCCCTCGCCCTCACCCAATCCACCCACCAAGAGGCCACTGAAGACGACACCCTCCGCACCTGCGACCCTGAGGGACAACCCTCAGGCTTCGCACCTCCCTCAGACTTCGCACCACCGGAGGGCGCGGACCTCGCCGAGGACGGTGAGGTCCTCGGCGTCTCAACAGAAGAACAGCTACAGCTGCGCGCCCTGCGCCTCAAGAACCGCAACCTCCAGAGGCAGAAGGAGATACTGGAGGCCAAGCGCCAGCGTGTGTCCGCACTCGCCAAAGTGCGGCAGATGATACGCGACGAAGAGCACAAGGCCCAGGAACTCGAGCGGGAGATTGCGCTGATGCAGCGCGACGGCCACCTCGGCCCGCGGCACGAGTCATCCCTCCAGCAGCGTGCACAAAACGAAGACACGCGCGAAGGCCACCCCGGCCTGCCGCATGGGCCACCCCTGCAACACCGCGCGCAACCGGAGGACCCGCGTTTCCCCCAGCGCGACTTCACTTTCCCGCACGCCGCGCCATTCCAAGGGGTCAATTATCTCGATGAGCGAAGTCCCCTAGCGCCTCACCTGCAAGTGGCACCGTGGCCAGCTAATTTCCGGGCTGGGACCTACCCCAAGTACAACGGCAGCACCGACCCGGCTCAATACATAATGAGTTACCAGGTCGCCGTCGCATCGTCCGGGGGGGACGACGCCACAATGGCGAAGTCCTTCATCATCGCCCTCGAGGGTCCCGCACTCACCTGGTTCACCAGGTTGCCTCCGCTGTCCATCGATTCCTGGAGAAGTCTCCGGGACAAGTTGAGAGCACCTAGAGGGGGGGGTGAATAGGTGATCCTGTAAAACTTAAACTTATAGCCACCAAAAAGTTGTTAAGTGTTAGCACAAATATTGCCAAGTGGCTAGAGAGGAGTCAAAACACTATAACCACAAGAAGGCAATCACAGAGTTGACACGGTGGTTATCCCGTGGTTCGGCCAAGTACAAAACTTGCCTACTCCACGTTGTGGCGTCCCAACGGACGAGAGTTGCACTCAACTCCTCTCAAGTGATCCAATGATCAACTTGAATACCACGGTGTTTTTCTTTCCTTTGATCTTTTCCCGTTTGCGAGGAATCTCCACAACTTGGAGCCTCTCGCCCTTACACTTGAGATTCACAAAGAAATATGGAGTAAGGTGGGAATGAGCAACACACACAAGACTCAAAAATCAGAGCAACAACGCACACAAGTCGCAACAAGAGCTCGCAACACAACTTCAATGAGTTCACAACTCCACAAGAGCTCTATATGCTATCACAATGAACCGAATGCGTGAGATCGATGTCTTGGTGCTTAGAAGTGTTGTAGGAATGCTTGGTGTCCTCCTCCATGCGCCTAGGGGTCCCTTTTATAGCCCCAAGGCAGCTAGGAGCCGTTGAGAACAAATCCAGAAGGCCATCCTTGCCTTCTGTCATCGGGCGCACCGGACAGTCCGGTGCACACCGGACACTGTACGGTGCCCGATTTCTTTCCTTAACAGGCGCAGCCGACCGTTGCCGACCGTTGCAGATCTGGCGCACCGGACAGTCCGGTGCACACCGGACAGTCCGGTGCCTCCTTCCGACCGTTGGCCAGACCACGTGTCGCGCGCAGATTCCGCGGCCGACCGTTGGCTCGGCCGACCGTTGGCTCACCGGATAGTCCGGTGCACACCGGACAGTCCGGTGATTTTTAGCCGAACGCTGTCAGCAACTTTCCCGAGAGTGGCCAGTTTGCCCGAGGCAGCCTGGCGCACCGGACACTGTCCGGTGCACCACCGGACAGTCCGGTGCCCCAGACCGAAGCAGCCTTTTGGCTGTACACAGCCAACTCTTCTTCTTTCTTCTTCTCTCTGTTTCTATCACTTAGACAAGTATATTAGTACACAAAACCAATGTACTAAGGCTTAGAAACATACCTTTACTTGTGATTTGCGCTTTGTTCATCCATGGGCATAGATTTACACTTAAGCACTTGTGTTGACACTCAATCACCAAAATACTTAGAAATGGCCCAAGGGCACATTTCCCTTTCAATCTCCCCCTTTTTGGTGATTTATGCCAACACAACATAAAGCAACTAGAACAAGTGCAAACTCACTTCAAATAAAACTAAATTTGTGTTTTATCCAACTTTGTCATATATGGATCATCCTTTGCCACCACTTGGTTTGTTTTTGCAAATCAAACTCAAACCTCTATCTCTAAGTCAAACACACATTGAAGCATAAAGAGAGTCATTTCAAAAGAGATTGATCAAAGATTTCAAACACTCCCCCTTTTTCCCATAATTACTACTTCTCCCCTCAAGAAGCCAACTTTTGACAAAAGAGACAATAAAAGAGTTTTGACAAAGCAAAAGCTCTACTCTACTATTTTCAAATTTCTCAAGTGGTAGCTGATCCATTTATCGCTTTGGCCTTTATTTTCTCCCCCTTTGGCATCAAGCACCAAAACGGGATCAATGTTGGCCCTTTAACCCCATTGCCTCACCAAAATCTTCAATTAAGAGCAAATGGCAATAAGAGTTCATGAGATGAACTTGGAATAAGTTACCCTCTCATCGGAGTGCAGTGGAAGTCTTTCATGGTCCAAGTCCACCTTTTCCCTTTCAATTCTCCTTCGAGACTAAATCAAGCAAACTCAAGTATATGGTTAGTCTCAAAGGGTCAAGTTGTAACACATCTCCCCCTAAACATGTGCATCACTTTGCAACGGACTTTTGAGGTCCAGGGGGTGTTTGTACAACTTGAGCACCATAGTAAGCAACAAAATGCAGAATGAACATGATCAAGGCATAACCACATGTATGCTACAATTCAATCCAAGTTCCGCGAATCTAAGACATTTAGCTCACTACGCAACCTGCAAAAGGTCTTCTCATCTAGAGGTTTGGTAAAGATATCGGCTAGCTGGTTCTCGGTGCTAACATGAAACACTTCGATATCCCCCTTTTGCTGGTGGTCTCTCAAAAAGTGATGCCGGATGTCTATGTGCTTTGTGCGGCTGTGCTCAACAGGATTTTCCACCATGCGGATAGCACTCTCATTATCACATAGGAGTGGGACTTTGCTCAGATTGTAGCCAAAGTCCCTGAGGGTTTGCCTCATCCAAAGTAGTTGCGCGCAACACTGTCCTGCGGCAACGTACTCGGCCTCAGCGGTGGATAGGGCAACAGATGTTTGTTTCTTAGAGTTCCATGACACCAGGGACCTTCCTAAGAATTGGCACGTCCCCGATGTACTCTTCCTATCGACCTTACATCCAGCATAATCGGAGTCTGAATATCCAATTAGATCAAAGGTAGACCCCTTTGGATACCAGAGCCCGAGACAAGGCGTAGCAACTAAATATCTAAGGATTCGCTTCACCGCCACTAAGTGGCACTCCTTAGGATCGGATTGAAATCTAGCACACATGCATACGCTAAGCATAATATCCGGTCTACTAGCACATAAGTAAAGTAATGACCCTATCATTGACCGGTATGCTTTTTGATCAACGGACTTACCTCCTTTGTTGAGGTCGGTGTGTCCGTCAGTTCCCATCGGCGTTTTTGCGGGCTTGGCGTCCTTCATCCCAAACCTCTTTAACAAATCTTGCGTGTACTTCGTTTGGGAGATGAAGGTGCCGTCCTTGAGTTGCTTCACTTGGAACCCAAGGAAGTAGTTCAACTCGCCCATCATCGACATCTCGAATTTCTGCGTCATTACCCTGCTAAACTCTTCACAAGACTTTTGGTTAGTTGAACCAAATATTATGTCATCGACATAAATTTGGCACACAAACAAATCACCATCACATGTCTTAGTGAAAAGAGTTGGATCGGCTTTCCCAACCTTGAAAGCATTAGCAATTAAGAAATCTCTAAGGCATTCATACCATGCTCTTGGGGCTTGCTTAAGTCCATAGAGTGCCTTAGAGAGCTTACACACGTGGTCGGGGTACCGTTCATCCTCGAAGCCAGGGGGTTGCTCTACGTACACCTCCTCCTTGATCGGCCCATTGAGGAAAGCGCTCTTCACATCCATTTGGTACAACCTGAAAGAATGGTGAGCGGCATATGCTAGCAAAATACGAATTGATTCTAGCCTAGCCACAGGAGCGAAAGTCTCCTCAAAGTCCAAACCTGTGACTTGGGCATAACCTTTTGCCACAAGTCGAGCCTTGTTCCTTGTCACCACCCCGTGCTCGTCTTGTTTATTGCGGAACACCCACTTGGTTCCCACAATATTTTGCTTAGGACGAGGCACCAGCGTCCAAACTTCATTCCTTTTGAAGTTGTTGAGCTCCTCTTGCATGGCCAACACCTAGTCCGGATCTAGCAAGGCCTCTTCTACCCTGAAAGGCTCAATAGAAGAGACAAAGGAGTAATGCTCACAAAAATTAACTAATCGAGATCGAGTAGTTACTCCCTTGCTGATATCACCTAGAATTTGGTCGACGGGGTGATCCCTTTGAATCATCGCTCGAACTTGGGTTGGAGGTGCCGGTTGCGCTTCTTCCTCCATCACATGATCATTTTGTGCTCCCCCTTGATCACACGCCTCCTTTTGATGAACCTGTTCATCGTCTTGAGTTGGGGGATGCACCGTTGTTGAGGAAGAAGGTTGATCTTGTTCATCTTGTTCCTGTGGCCGCACTTCTCCAATCGCCATGGTTCGTATAGCGGCTGTCGGAACATCTTCTTCGTCTACATCATCACAATCAACAACTTGCTCTCTTGGAGAGCCATTAGTCTCATCAAATACAACGTCGCTGGAGACTTCAACCAAACCCGATGATTTGTTGAAGACTCTATACGCCTTTGTATTTGAATCATAACCTAATAAAAACCCTTCTACAGCTTTGGGAGCAAACTTAGAATTTCTACCCTTCTTCACTAGAATGTAGCATTTGCTCCCAAATACACGAAAGTAAGATACATTGGGTTTGTTACCGGTTAGCAGCTCATAGGACGTCTTCTTGAGGAGGCGATGTAGGTAGACCCGGTTGATGGCGTGGCAAGCCGTGTTCACGGCTTCCGACCAAAAGCACTCGGGGGTCTTGAATTCTCCAAGCATTATCCTCGCCATGTCGATTAGCGTCCTGTTCTTCCTCTCTACCACACCGTTTTGCTGTGGTGTGTAGGGAGCGGAGAACTCGTGCTTGATCCCTTCCTCCTCAAGGAACTCTTTCACTTGAAGGTTCTTGAACTCGGACCCGTTGTCGCTCCTTATCTTCTTCACCTTGAGCTCAAACTCATTTTGAGCTCTCCTGAGGAAGCGCTTGAGGGTCCCTTGGGTTTCAGACTTATCCTGCAAAAAGAACACCCAAGTGAAGCAGGAAAAGTCATCAACAATAACTAGACCATACTTACTTCCTCCTATGCTCAGATAGGCGACGGGTCCGAAGAGGTCCATATGTAGCAGCTCCAGGGGTCTTGATGTTGTCATCACATTCTTGGTGTGATGAGAGCCTCCCACCTGTTTCCCTGCTTGACAAGCTGCACAAGGTCTATCTTTTTCGAAATGAACATTGGTTAGACCTATCACGTGTTCTCCCTTTAGAAGCTTGTGGAGGTTCTTCATCCCCACATGTGCTAAGCGGCGATGCCACAACCAGCCCATGCAAGTCTTAGCCATTAAGCATGCATCTAGACCGGCCTCTTCTTTTGCAAAATCAACTAAGTAAAGTTTGCCGTCTAGTACACCCTTAATAGCTAGTGAACCATCACTTCTTCTAAAGACAGACACATCTACATTTGTAAATAAACAGTTGTATCCCATATTACACAGTTGACTAACAGATAGCAAATTGTAACCAAGAGACTCTACTAAAAACACATTTGAAATAGAGTGCTCATTAGAAATTGCAATTTTACCTAGCCCTTTTACCTTGCCTTGATTCCCATCACCGGATATAATTGAATCTTGGGAATCTTTACTCTTGACGTAGGAGGTGAACATCTTCTTCTCCCCCGTCATATGGTTTGTGCATCCGCTGTCTATAATCCAGCTTGAACCCCCGGATGTATAAACCTGCAAGGCAAATTTAGGCTTGGGTTTTAGGTACCCAACTCATGTTGGGTCCTACAAGGTTAGCACAAATATCCTTAGGGACCCAAATGCAAGTTTTATCACCCTTGCATTTAGCCCCTAACTTCCTAGCAATTACCTTTCTATCCTTTCTACAAATTTCAAAGGAAGCATTCAAAGCACAGTAAATTGTAGAAGGACCATTCATAACTTTTCTAGGAATATTAACAATATTCTTCCTTGGCATATGATGAATATTTTTCCTAGGCATATTATGCACATAAGAAGAACTAGAAGCAACCATGACATGAGCATCAAAATCATCATAAGCATTGTAACCCCTATAAGCACTTCTAGGTTGTCTTCTATCATGATATAAAAAAGCATGGTTCCTTTTAGCACTAGTAGCCATAGGGGCCTTCCCTTTCTCCTTAGCGGGAATGGGAGCCTTATGGCTTGTTAAGTTCTTGGCTTCCCTTTTGAAGCCAAGTCCATCCTTAATGGAGGGGTGTCTACCAACAGTGTAGGCATCCCTAGCAAATTTCAGCTTATCAAAATTACTCTTGCTAGTCTTAAGTTGAGCATTAAGACTAGCTAATTCATCATTCAATTTTGAAATAGAAACTAAGTGTTCACTACAAGCATTAGTATCAATATCCTTACACCTAGTGCAAATTTCAACATGTTCAACACAAGAGTTGGATTTATTTGCTTCTACTAGTTTAGCATTTAAATCATCGTTTATGCTCTTTAAGTTAGAAATAGAATCATGGCATGTACACACTTCACAAGCAAGCATTTCATTCCTCTTAATTTCTAATGCAAGCGATTTTTGAGCTTCTACAAACTTATCATGTTCTTCATACAACAAATCCTCTTGCTTTTCTAAAAGTATATTCTTTTCATTCAAGGCATCAATTAATTCATTAATTTTGTCTATCTTAGATCTATCTAGGCCTTTGAACAAACATGAATAATCTACTTCATCCTCATCACTAGACTCGTCCTCACTTGAAGAAGCATAGGTAGAGTTGCGAGTACATACCTTCTTCTCCCTTGCCATAAGGCATGTATGACGCTCGTTGGGGAAGAGGGTTGATTTGTTGAAGGCGGTGGCGGCGAGTCCTTCATTGTCGGAGTCGGAAGAGGAGCAATCCGAGTCCCACTCCTTGCCTAGATGCGCCTCGCCCTTTGCCTTCTTGTAATGCTTCTTCTTTTCCCTCTTGTTCCCTTGGTCCTGATCACTATCATTGTCGGGACAGTTAGCAATAAAATGACCAAGCTTACCGCATTTGAAGCATGAGCGCTTCCCCTTGGCTTTGGTCTTGCTTGGCTGTCCCTTGTGACCCTTTAGTACCGTCTTGAAGCGTTTAATGATGAGAGCCATTTCTTCATCATTAAGTCCGGCCGCCTCAATTTGTGCCACCTTGCTAGGTAGCGCCTCCTTGCTTCGTGTTGCTTTGAGAGCAAAAGGTTGCGGCTCGTTGATTGGACCGTTTAGAGCGTCGTCGACGTATCTCGCCTCCTTGATCATCATCCGCCCGCTTACGAATTTTCCGAGTACCTCCTCGGGCGTCATCTTCGTGTACCTGGGATTCTCACGAATATTGTTTACGAGATGAGGATCAAGAACGGTAAAGGACCTTAGCAATAGGCGGACGATGTCGTGGTCCGTCCATCGCGTGCTTCCATAGCTCCTTATCTTGTTGACAAGGGTCTTGAGCCGATTGTATGTTTGGGTTGGCTCCTCCCCCCTTATCATAGCGAATCTCCCAAGTTCGCCTTCCACCAATTCCATTTTGGTGAGCATGGTGACGCCGTTGCCCTCGTGAGAGATCTTGAGGGTGTCCCATATCTGCTTGGCATTGTCCAAGCCGCTCACCTTATTGTACTCTTCCCTGCACAAAGATGCTAAGAGAACAGTAGTAGCTTGTGCATTTTTATGAATTTGTTCATTAATAAACATAGGGCTATCCGAGCTATCAAATTGCATTCCACTCTCTACAATCTCCCATATGCTAGGATGGAGAGAGAACAAGTGAGTACGCATTTTGTGGCTCCAAAATCCGTAGTCCTCTCCATCAAAGTGAGGGGGCTTGCCAAGTGGAATGGGGAGCAAATGCGAATTTGAACTTTGCGGAATACGAGAGTAGTCAAAAGAAAAGTTCGAATTGACCGGTTTTCTTTTCTCGTAATCGTTGTGGTCGTCGTCCTTTTGGGAAGAAGAGGATTCGTCGCTGTCGTAGTATACGATCTCCTTGATGCGCCTTGTCTTCTTCTTCTTCCCATCTTTTCGCTTGTGGCTTGAACCCAAGTCGGTAGACTTGTCATTCTTCGGCTCATTGAAGATGGACTCCTTCTCGTTGTTGTCGACCACCATCCCCTTTCCCTTAGGATCCATCTCTTCGGGCGATTAGTCCCTTTCTTGAAGAGAATGGCTCCGATACCAATTGAGAGCACCTAGAGGGGGGGGTGAATAGGTGATCCTGTAAAACTTAAACTTATAGCCACCAAAAAGTTGTTAAGTGTTAGCACAAATATTGCCAAGTGGCTAGAGAGGAGTCAAAACACTATAACCACAAGAAGGCAATCACAGAGTTGACACGGTGGTTATCCCGTGGTTCGGCCAAGTACAAAACTTGCCTACTCCACGTTGTGGCGTCCCAACGGACGAGAGTTGCACTCAACTCCTCTCAAGTGATCCAATGATCAACTTGAATACCACGGTGTTTTTCTTTCCTTTGATCTTTTCCCGTTTGCGAGGAATCTCCACAACTTGGAGCCTCTCGCCCTTACACTTGAGATTCACAAAGAAATATGGAGTAAGGTGGGAATGAGCAACACACACAAGACTCAAAAATCAGAGCAACAACGCACACAAGTCGCAACAAGAGCTCGCAACACAACTTCAATGAGTTCACAACTCCACAAGAGCTCTATATGCTATCACAATGAACCGAATGCGTGAGATCGATGTCTTGGTGCTTAGAAGTGTTGTAGGAATGCTTGGTGTCCTCCTCCATGCGCCTAGGGGTCCCTTTTATAGCCCCAAGGCAGCTAGGAGCCGTTGAGAACAAATCCAGAAGGCCATCCTTGCCTTCTATCATCGGGCGCACCGGACAGTCCGGTGCACACCGGACACTGTCCGGTGCCCGATTTCTTTCCTTAACAGGCGCAGCCGACCGTTGCCGACCGTTGCAGATCTGGCGCACCGGACAGTCCGGTGCACACCGGACAGTCCGGTGCACACCGGACAGTCCGGTGCCTCCTTCCGACCGTTGGCCAGACCACGTGTCGCGCGCAGATTCCGCGGCCGACTGTTGGCTCGGCCGACCGTTGGCTCACCGGACAGTCCGGTGCACACCGGACAGTCCGGTGATTTTTAGCCGAACGCTGTCAGCAACTTTCCCGAGAGTGGCCAGTTTGCCCGAGGCAGCCTGGCGCACCGGACACTGTCCGGTGCACCACCGGACAGTCCGGTGCCCCAGACCGAAGCAGCCTTTTGGCTGTACACAGCCAACTCTTCTTCTTTCTTCTTCTCTCTGTTTCTATCACTTAGACAAGTATATTAGTACACAAAACCAATGTACTAAGGCTTAGAAACATACCTTTACTTGTGATTTGCGCTTTGTTCATCCATGGGCATAGATTTACACTTAAGCACTTGTGTTGACACTCAATCACCAAAATACTTAGAAATGGCCCAAGGGCACATTTCCCTTTCACAAGTTCCTCCTCAACTTCCAAGGGTACCGCCCGGACACCGACGCCCTGGCCGAGCTCTCGCTCTGCAAGCAGCTAGAGAAGGAGACCCTGAGGGAATATTACCGCAAATTCCTGACACTCAAGTCACAGCTACCCTCAGTCGATGACCAGATTGCCATCCACTATGCTATCAGTGGTCTTCGCGCTGGCGTCCTTTACAGCCACTGCATCAGAGATCCGCCGAAGAACCTCCAAGAGTTATACCAGCTGTTTGAAAAGTACGCCAGATCCGAGGAACTCCACCAGCGCAAGATTGAGTCCCAGCGGAAGCCAAAAGATGCTCCACAGTCCAGCCGCACGTGGACAAGGACTCCGCAACCAGACTCCGGCCGAGATGGCCGTGGCCAGCAGCAAGTGCATAACATTGCCAACCAGCAGCCGGCCGCTGACCCCCTTCGTCGCCAGGAATATCCCCCCAGGGCCGCGGAGGTGGAACTCGCGGCAGGGGCCGAGGGCGTGCGCAGCCACCCCCTCCACCGCGCCGATTTTACTACCTTTTCCATGGCGAAGACTGCGCCCACCAAACCAAAGACTGCCCCGAAGTGAAGGCCACCAGAGACAGAATGGCGAGGGCGCAGCCAGCCGACAATCCCAGAATTGTCGCGCATAATTACCAGCCACCCCCTCCACCATATATCCACGCTCCCGCCCCGCATCCACCGCACCACGCTTACCAACATCATCAGGAAGTACAAATCATACATCCTCCGCCTCCACCACCACACCAGCAACAACAAAACATCCCCCATGCCCCAAAGCAGGAAGACTTCGCCGATCAACCTTATCGCGGAGTCATTCATATGATAACTGGGGGGTCCAGCACTAACTTCGACACCAAGCGGCAGAAGCGGGACCACTACCGCATCGTCAACCATGTCGCCGTCACTGGCCCAGTCGTGCAGACGAAGTGGTCCCACATACCGCTAACCTTCGACGCACGAGACGTCGACCTGCGCAGCGCCCCCCACATCGACGCTATGGTTATCAATTGCAGCGTGGCGGGCTGGGACTTACACAAAGTCCTGGTTGACAACGGCAGTCAGGCAGACATCATCTTCCTCCACGCTTTCGACCGCATGGGCATAAGCCACAGCCTGCTCAAGCCTTCGGACAACCCGCTGTACGGTTTCGGTGGCAAGGGCACCTTTCCCGTCGGCAAAATAGAGTTGCCCCTCTCCTTCGGTGTAGCACCCAATGCCCGAAGTGAACAGGTGACTTTTGACATTGTGGACATGGTATATCCATACAACGCCATCATGGGTCGGGGCTCCATCAATAAGTTTGAAGCTGCCATCCACGGACTATATTTGTGCATGAAGATACCAGGCCCGCTAGGTGTAATTACAGTCTACGGCAACCAGCAGACAGCGCGCAACATAGAGCGGGACTTCGTGCCTGGTCAGAGGAACGTGCACTGTCTCACGACACAGTGCGAGGTCCCTGCGCCCGCCAGCCCAACTGACAAGCAGCACGACAAGGTTCAGTTGCAGAGTCAGGATGGGACCAAGACTGTCCCCCTCGATCAGGCCACGCCCAAGCAGACAGTCACTATCAGCGAAGACCTTACTTCGCATGAAGAAGAGAAGCTCCTCTGCTGCCTGGCCAAGAATAAAGATGTCTTCGCCTGGTCCGCCCTCGACCTGGTCGGAGTCAGCCGATCCATAATCGAGCACAGTTTGGGAATTGACCCCTCGGTGCGACCAAGAAAGCAAAGGCTTCGCAAAATGTCCGACGAAAAGACAGAGGCCGCCAAGGCGGAGGTGCACCGCCTCCTAGAGGCTAAATTCATTGAGCCAGTGGCTTACCCCACATGGCTCTCCAATGTTGTAATGGTGCAGAAAAAAAGCGGGAAATGGCGGATGTGCATAGACTTCACCAGTCTCAATAAGGCCTGCCCAAAAGACAATTTCCCGTTGCCACGGATCGACAAAATAGTCGATAGCGCGGCCGGATGCGAGGTCATGTCTCTCCTCGACTGCTTCTCCGGCTATCACCAGATATACATGAAGGCGGAAGACAAGGCTAGCACCAGCTTTATAACACCCTTCGGCACTTATTGCTTCATCAGAATGCCGGAGGGTCTCAAGAATGCCGGGTCCACCTTCTCCAGACTCACCAAAACAGTACTCGAGGGGCAGGTCGGCAGAAATATATTTACATATGTGGACGACATCGTCGTCGCCAGCAAAAATAAGGAGGACCATCTCGCCGACCTGGCCGAGACATTCGCAAACATGCGAAGCGCACGACTCCGCCTAAACCCGGAAAAGTGCGTTTTCGGTGTTCGCCAGGGCAAGATATTGGGCTACCTGGTGTCACACCGCGGCATCGAGGCCAACCCAACCAAGATCCAGGCCATCATCGACATGTCGCCTTCGCAGTCCACCAGGGACGTCCAGCGTCTGACAGGCAGATTGGCCGCTCTCAACAGATTCATCTCCAGGTCGGCCGAGCGAAGTCTTCCTTTCCTCAAAACCCTCCGCGGCGCAAAAGACTTCGCCTGGGGGCCGGAGCAAGCAGCGGCCTTCGCCTCATTAAAACAGTACTTAACGGAGCTGGCCATCCTCACGAGCCCCGACTCCTCGCTCCCCCTATTGCTCTATGTCGCGGCTTCGCCGCACGCGGTCAGCGCGGCACTAGTGCAGGAGTAGACAGTCGAAGGCGCTGTCAGACAGTGCCCTGTCTATTACGTCTCCGAGGTCCTGACACCGTCCAAATGCAACATGACAGAGCTGGAGAAGATCGCCTACGCAGTTGTTATGTCCTTGCGCAAGCTGCGCCATTACTTTGAAGCATTCAAGGTCCGCGTCACCTCAGACAGGGGGCTCGGCGAACTGTTCAGAAACCCGGAGGCATCGGTGAGGATCGCCAAGTGGGCAGCCGAACTCTCCGGCTACCACATCAGCTTCGAGCCCAGGACAGCCATCAAATCGCAAGTCCTGGCAGACTTCGTCGTCGACTGGACCGGGCCAGTAACGCAGCCGGACCCGACCACAGAAAAGGTCTGGACGATCCATTGCGACGGCGCATGGTGCCATGCGGGGGCAGGCGTCGCTGCAATCATAACCTCACCAGACGGGGTCAAACACAGATATGCGGCACGACTCAGCTTCAATCTGGAATCCGACAGATGCACAAATAACATAGCAGAATACGAAGCAGTCATCCTCGGCCTCCGCAAGCTAAGGGCCCTCGGAGTCACCACTTGCATCATCAAAACAGACTCCAAGGTAGTTGCCGGCCAGGTCGAGAAAGACTATGCAGCCAAGGACCCCGCACTCATGCAGTACCTCGCGGCCATCCGAAGTCTCGAGAGGCAGTTCAAGGGGTTCACCGTGCAGCATGTGGACCGGGCCAAGAATGAGGAGGCCTACGCATTGGCCAAGGCCGCGGCCAGGGGCGAAACTATGCCCTCCGACGTGTTCTTCCATATCATCGGCACGCCAGCAGTCCGGAGCCCCGAAGGGCTCCAAATAACCAATGACAGCGAGGGCCACCGTACAGTTAACCTCATCATGTCCGAAGACTGGCGAGCACCCATTACCCTGTTCCTGCAGGGGTATTATCACCCAGCCGACATCAGTGAGGCCAAGCGCCTCAGACATCGAAGCCAAGACTTCGCTCTGATTGAAGGCCAACTCTACAAAAAAGGGGTCAGTCAACCAATGCTTAAGTGCGTCACCGAGGCCGAAGGCATGCAGATCCTACGTGAAGTCCACAGTGGCACGTGCGGCTCGCACGCGGGGCCGAGGGCACTAGCTGCTAAGGTGATCCGCCAGGGTTTTTATTGGCCCGCAATGATTTGCGCCGCGAATCGGGTCACTCGGTCCTGCGAAGCCTGCCAGAAGTTCTCTCCTCGGTCAGGCGGCCCTTCGCAGTATACAAAACTGATCGCCCACACATGGCCTCTCCAGCGCTGGGGTCTCGACATTGTTGGACCCCTCCCCACCGCTCAGGGGAACCTTAAGTTCGCCTTCGTCGCGGTCGAGTACTTCACCAAATGGATCGAGGCACGGGCTGTCTCCACAATAACATCAAAGACTGCCCAAAAATTCTTCTAGCAGAACATCGTTTGCCGCTTCGGAGTACCGTCCGAATTAACAGTCGACAACGGCAAGCAGTTTGATAACCAAGACTTCAAGGATTTTTGTTTCTCCATTGGCACCAAGCTTGCCTTCGCCTCAGTCTATCATCCGCAGTCCAACGGGGTCGTGGAGCGCGCCAACGGGAAAATCTTCACAGCTATCAAAAAGATGCTCCTCGATGAAAAAAAGGGCAGATGGAGCGATTTTTTACCTGAGGCAGTCTGGGCACTAAACACGACTGAGTGTAGGGCGACCGGGTTTACTCCCTTCCGTCTCTTATACGGATCGGAGGCCATGACCCCGCAAGAAATAAAGCACGGGTCCCCGCGAACAGTCCCGTCAGCCGTCCCAGATGTGGACGAGCCAACTTCAAAGGATCTCATCGACGGAGACCGTGTCTTCGCCCTACAGGCCCTGAACAAGTATCAAGCCCAGACCAAAGCATGGCGCGACCATTCAGTCACCCCGAGGGAGTTCAGCGAGGGGGACCTCGTACTCATTCGAACAGCTCGGACGGAGTCCAAGGGCAAGCTGGAGCCCAGGTGGGAGGGCCCTTTCATCGTCAAGACAAAAGCTTCCCCCAGCGCTTACAGGCTCACAACGCCAACCGGCGAGGACCTGGAGCACTCCTGGAACATCGACAACCTCCGCAAATTTTTTGTTTGATTCCTCAGGGCTGTCTTCGCCCTTGTAATTCGCAAAAACAATCTTGCACCGGCCCGCACTCTTTTCCTCCCGGGGGGTGAGGTTTTTAACGAGGCGGAGCAATGTAATATATGCGTAAAAAAATCCCCCGCAAAAAGACATGCGTCGAAAAAGACCGCGATGACGGTCTTCGACATTCGACCACCACGAGGTCACCGCGAGGCTAAGCGCTAGCTACCCTCGCGTGCGACGAATCCGCGCAGAAGTCGCCTAAGGGTGCAGCCGGATTAGCACATAAAGTGCGGGAAAAAAATCTAAGTCTATCGCGAAGACTATCCGCGCAGAAGTCGCCTAAGGGTGCAGCCGGATTAGCACAACAAGTGCGGAAAAAATCTAAGTCTATCGCGAAGACTATCCGCGCAGAAGTCGCCTAAGGGTGCAGCCGGATTAGCACAACAAGTGCGGAAAAAATCTAAGTCTATCGCGAAGACTATCCGCGCAGAAGTCGCCTAAGGGTGCAGCCGGATTAGCACAACAAGTGCGGAAAAAATCTAAGTCTATCGCGAAGACTATCCGCGTAGAAGTCGCCTAAGGGTGCAGCCGGATTAGCACAACAAGTGCGGAAAAAATCTAAGTCTATCGCGAAGACCATCCGCGCAGAAGTCGCCTAAGGGTGCAGCCGGTTTAGCACAACAAGTGCGGACAAAAAGAATCTAGGTCTATCGCGAAGACTATCCGCGAAGAAGTCGCTTAAAAAGTGCAGCCGGATTAGCACAACGAGTGCGAAAAAACCGAAGACTATCTGTGCATAAGACACTTGAGGGTACACCTGGACTAGCACGACAACGACTGAAACGACAACATCAAACCATCCACGCCAAGACCAACTACAATCAAGCCAACACAGCGCAACAAAACAAATCAGTGAGTACAAAACGCCTTCGCACACACACATGCACGCAAGGACACACAATTCCACCATACAAGCCTCTACATACGCAAGCGAGGGCACCACACTCTACATCGGCTCAACCTTAGGAATAATTCCCATCTCCCTATAATTAAATAACATTATCCTGAGCTTCTCACCCGCAAAAAGACTTCGCAGCTCCCCTTCACCTACACTCTCGGCGGTCGGCAGAGACAACAGTTCCTGCCGACCAGCCCCACTCACGCGAAGCCGAGCCCGCCCCTCCGCGCTAACCCTACGTTTTGCAACCGCCCTTCGTCGACGGCGCCCGGTGCTAGGGCCTGGCACGTCCGACGCGTCCGCGGCGTGTGGCGAAGCCTCCGCCACAGCCACGTCCAAGGCCGCAAAATAATCCAAGTCTTCCTCCGACGACTCCTCAGTCCACTCAACCGAGCTCCCGGAGTCGGCAAAATCAAAAAACTCAGATGCAGACCCACTATATTCATCACTACCTTCCGCGGTCGAAGCCGCCAAAAAGTCAGTAGTAGCGGTTGCGTGCGCAGGCCCAAAATCTTGAACCTGCGCAGCAACCAAAATTCAGTACAACATCCAAAATTCCCCAACCCTAAACAACCACTACGCCACCTGCGCGGGCCCTGACGCTGCGGGAGCCTCCGCCGTTGGCTCCGCCGCCACTTCCGCAATTGTTCCCACCGCCTCCGCCGCGGGATCTTCGACGGTCGGCGCAGCTGCTGCGAGGGCATCAGGAGCGCCTTCGGCCACCTTCAGGGGCAGGTCTTCAACTGTCGCAGCAGATGTGGGGGCGCCTGGTGCGTCTTCCGCGGTCTCCGGGGTCGGCTCCGGGTCGGGCAGGGCGCTGTTCAGTGCTCCGAAGTCGTCCACCCGCTCGCCTCGCTCTGCCTAAAACCAAACATACAAAAAGTCAGCAAACACACGCACAGACCACATCAAGCAAACGCCGAACAAACGACAACGTTACCTGAGCCCTCGCAGCCTCGGCCCGCTCCCTGACCACATAACCACCATACAGACCCCACATTCGGTCATAGAGGGCACCGGCGGACTCCTTCACCACGAGGTCTTCGACCTTATAGATATCTCGCCCAAAGTCTTCATCTGCCTGGTCGAAGGCCTCATAGTGCCGGCACCCTTCGCGAGAGAGTGCGTTCATCGCCCCCTCGCAGGTGACCAGGGAGGCGAACGACATTAATCCCCTCAGGACAATGGGGAGCTCCTGCAGCTCCTCCTGCACCCATTCCAGACAGCGAAGTCCGGCCTCTCGCTCCGGCACCACGAAGTCGCCGGTCCGCGCACCCAGCTCGCGATATGTGGCCTCAAGCTGTGTGCGCGTCCGTTCGGCCTCCGTTCGCACCGCGGCTTCGGCCCCCTTCACGCGGCTCTCCAGAGCGGTGAGCCGCCCCCGCAGGTCTTCGGCGAGCTCCTTGGCAAGTTTGCCTTCCGCCCGTGCCAGCCTGGCCTCCGCCCGCGCGGCCTGCTCCTTGGCGATGGCCTCGTTGGCCTCCCTCCTCTCCCCCGCCAGCTGGCGCCGGAGCTCCGCCTTTTCCTTCTCCAGGGCGGCCACCTTGTCCGCCAGGTTACGACACTTGCTGTCGGAGGCCGACTTCTCACGGACAGCGTCAGCATGTTGCGTCCGAAGTCTCTCGACTTCGGCAGACAAAGCTGCCGTAAGTGCCCCCGACGCAGTGCGGCTGGTGAAGTCAGCCACCTGCAGAACACACGTAAGGCCATGGCCGTAGAAATATATATATATATATATATATATAATAGCTCGACGGACCTGACTCAGTGCCTCCGTCGCCTGACTCAGCGCCTCCGTCACTCCTTTCAGCCGGCGGGTCGCCGCGCCAGCCTCGTCCCTGACCAACGCGAGGGCCGACACCTCGCCTCCGGCGCCATGGGTCCCGTCCCTCGCCTTCGACGACAGCGCGGCCGTCGCGATTGCCGCGGCAGGCGCAACTATAGCAAGCCGGCCCTCGTCCGACCCTGCAACGCATCAACGAGTAAAAAAAAAGCGGTCGGGTGACTTACCCCCAAGATAATCGTCCACACTAATATCGGTGCCGAAGTCGGCAACGCGTTTGCCCGGCGGCGGCGACGTTCGGGCCGCCTTCGAAGCCTCCGCCACTCCGCTGGCCGGCGGCACCACCTTCGTCAGTTTGGAGACTCCAGCGCCCGCCGTTGTCTCCGGCGCCTTGCTAGGCGCAGAGGCGCCCGCCTTCGCCGCCAGCGGCGGCTTGCCTCCGCTGGAGGCCGCAGCCTTCGCCGTTCCCCGCTGCCTTTTCGGCCGGGCTTCGTGAATTCTGACAGTCGCCTGGCGTTTTTGCGCCGCCCCTTGGCGATCCTTGTCCATCACTGCCCACACAACAGCACCGATATTTCGCCCGTAAGGAAAAACTCTCCACTGATGAACCATACGAGATGTAAAACAGTCTTCCTCAGCCGCGCAGGGGATAGGAACATTTCTAAGCCAGCAGCCCCCGGTAACCCTCAGCATCCGAGCCGAAGACTCCCGGAGCTCGGGCGAAGACATCCTCTCCCCCGGGGCCGCACACGTCCTCATCAACTCTCTAGCAAAACTATCAGACACACCAATTCCTCCCATCGCAGTACCTAATTTTCTCTTTTTTGAGGAGGGGGCGGCCGCCAGCGCAGGGTCGCCTCCAGCCTCCACCGCCGGCTTCTTCCCACGGCGGTCCGCTTCGTCTTGACCAGGGTAGCCGTCGTACGACAATTGATTTAATTCGAAGACCCTATTCAAACGTTCATTTGACCCGCGAATATCGAAGCTGCGCTGGCCTTCCGTCCTTGCCACGTACCGCCCCACGAGCCGCACCGCCAAGTCCTCCGCATCACGCACAAAGGCGGCCGGGTCACGGTTTCGCAAATTCAGAGCGAAGGCAGGACTTCGCACCACCCTTCCTCCGTGAAAAGGCATCTGGCGAGGGCATACTTCGCCCAGCGCCCAGCCGTGCGCCAAGGGCCAGACCCCGTACGCCACGAACTCTTCAACTAAATCACGACCACTGCTCTGGCCGGCGGCGCACCGAAGGGCCCCTTCGTCTGCATCCTCTTCTGCCACTTCAAAAGGCGGATACGCAGAGTAATAGTGGGAGCACATCTCAGACACGGGAAGTCCTTCATGGCCTTCGACAGTAGCCTCAGCAACGTAAAACCAAAATTCATTCCAATTGCCCCACTTGTTGCGGGCGCACGGAACCAACTCCACTACCGGCATTGTGGTCTTGCCGGTCTTCGGCGTAAATGTGCACGACCCGAACTGGGCAACTCCGCCCTCAACCATCCTCTTCTGCCAATGCAAGCAATAATTCTTCGCAAAAACTTCAACCGACGGCTGTCCGCCGTACGAAGTCGTCGCCCAGACATACTTCGCCAGCGCCACCACGGCGTTCGGTGTCAGCTGATGTATTTGAACATTGAATCTACGCAGGACTTCGCCAACAAACCGGTGCGCAGGCAGGCGGAGACCAGCGACGAAGAACGCCTCGAAAACAACCAATTCACCCTCCGGCTCGGGGACTTCCTCCGTCCCCGGAGCACGAGCGACTCCGCCGCCAAAGTAGCCCAACCGCCGCATATCCTCAACGCGGGCCGACGTCATCCGTGACACACCAAAATCAACAGAGTCGCCGGCGCGCAGCTCCTCCACCATCACGCCACTCAACGTCTCCTCAGACGAGGCGGCGGCCGGCGGCGTGGCGCCGGCGGAAGAAGAAGAGGATGGCATTGCTACGTACCGTCGGCGGCGGCGGGCGGTCTGCTTCACTCGAGCCAGAACTCCGACGAGCAAAGGGAGCAGCAGAAGAAGAGGAGCAGAAAGACGGCGGGCGGCTAGGGTTTTCACGGAGCGCGGAAGGCAGAGTTCAAACAGCGTCGACCCCCGCCCCCTTTTATAGGCAGGGCGCGGCTCTTCGGGAAACCCGCAATCCGACAGGGCGCGACGCTTCGGAAAACCCGCAATCCAACAGTACGATGTCCATCAACGGTCACATCAAAAACCCCCGCGGAACCACTTCGAGCGAGGGCAACATCTCCGCCATCTAGCGACGTCTTCGGCACCAGGTGACTTTGTCGAACTGGTCCCTCGGAGGGCAAATGTTGGAGCGAAGGCAGAAACGCCACCCTTCGCCCGAAGTCTCCACCGCTTAGCCCCTGCCCTGACAGACAAAGCAGGCAGGGACACCCTTCGCTTCATCGGCACCAGAGACAAAACGGAGACCCTTCTCTCGATTCGGCACCAGACGAAGGCCTGCGGCGACGCCTCCCCGCGGCGCGGCCTCGTTCAGCTCTGAGGCCCGCATGAGATCCGGCCCATTACAACGGGCCCTGCGTGGCCGCGTTTGTGTTACGGGCCTAGTTTGTAAAGGCATACTTGTAATTACAGCTTGTAACCCCGCTTTATGGGAATATTCTAGGGATAAACTAGGTACCTGAGGGCACATGCGTCCTTAACGCAAGGCGCCGTGCACTCGGATACCTATAAATACCCCCGCACAGTGCCCGTGAGGAGGAGGAGAAAACGAGAGCTTTTGCCATCACACGCGAGTGCCCTGTTGCCATCACCATTCACTCGTGTTGGATCCCCTTGCTGTCGAGAGCAAGTTCCAACAGCCGGCAACAGCCGGGAGAGTCTCTTCGGGACTACATCCGGCGATTCTCGAAGCAGCGCACCGGGCTGCCCAACATCACCGACTCCGATGTCATCGGCGCGTTCCTTGCCGGCACCACCTGTCGTGACCTGGTGAGCAAGTTGGGTCGCAAGACCCCCACCAGGGCGAGCGAGCTGATGGACATCGCCACCAAGTTCGCCTCTGGTCAGGAGGCGGTCGAGGCCATCTTCCGAAAGGACAAGCAGCCCCAGGGCCGCCCGTCGGAAGATGCTCCCGAGGCGTCTACTCCGCTCGGCGCCAAGAAGAAAGGTAGGAGGAAGTCGCAAGCGAAACGCGACGCCGCCAGCACGGACCTTGTCGCCGCCGCCGAATACAAGAACCCTCGGAAGCCCCCCGGAGGCGCCAACCACTTCGACAAGGCACTCAAGGAGACGTGCCCCTACCATCAGGGGCCCGTCAAGCACACCCTCGAGGAGTGCGTCATGCTTCGGCGCCACTTCCACCGGGCCGGGCCACCCGCAGAGGGTGGCAGGGCCCGCGACGACGACAAAAAGGAAGATCACCAAGCAGGAGAGTTCCCCGAGGTCCGCGACTGCTTCATGATCTACGGAGGGCATGCGGCGAATGCCCCAGCTCGGCATCGTAAGCAAGAGCGTCGGGAGGTCTGCTCGGTGAAGGTGGCGGCGCCAGTCTACCTAGACTGGTCCGACAAGCCCATCACCTTCAACCAGGATGACCACCCCGACCACGTGCTGAGCCCGGGGAAGTACCCGCTCGTCGTCGATCCCGTCATCGGCGACGTCAGGCTCACCAAGGTCCTGATGGATGGGGGCAGCTGCCTCAATATCATCTACGCCGAGACCCTCAGGCTCCTGCGCGTCGATCTGTCATCCGTCCGAGCAGGCGCTGCGCCCTTCCACGGGATCGTTCCTGGGAAATGCGTCCAGCCCCTCGGACGGCTCGACCTCCCTGTCTGTTTCGGAACACCCTCCAACTTCCGAAGGGAGACTTTGACGTTCGAGGTGGTCGGGTTCCGAGGAACCTACCACGCAGTGTTGGGAAGGCCATGCTACGCGAAGTTCATGGCCATCCCCAACTACACCTACCTGAAGCTCAAGATGTCGGGTCCCAACGGGGTCATCACCGTCGGTCCCACGTACAAACACGCGTTCGAATGCGATGTGGAGTGCGTGGAGTACGCCGAGGCCCTCGCCGAGTCCGAGGCCCTCATCGCCGACCTGGAAAGCCTCTCCCGAGAGGTGCCGGACGTGAAGCGACATGCCGGCAACTTCGAGCCAGCGGAGACGGTTAAGGCCGTCCCTCTCGACCCCAGTGGCGACACCTCCAAGCAGATCTGGATCGGTTCCGGGCTCAACCCCAAATAGGAAGCAGTGCTCGTCGACTTTCTCCGCGCAAACGCCGACGTCTTTGCGTGGAGTCCCTCGGACATGCCTGGCATACCGAGGGATGTCGCCGAGCACTCGCTGGATATTCGGGCCGGAGCCCGACCGGTCAGACAGCCCCTGCGCCGATTCGACGAGGAAAGGCGCAGGGTGATAGGCGAGGAGATCCACAAGCTGATGGCAGCAGGGTTCATCAAAGAGGTATTCCATCCCGAATGGCTTGCCAACCCTGTACTTGTGAGGAAGAAAGGGGGGAAATGGCGGATGTGTGTAGACTACACTGGTCTCAACAAAGCATGTCCGAAGGTCCCCTACCCTCTACCTCGCATCGATCAAATCGTGGACTCCACTGCAGGGTGCGAAACCCTGTCTTTCCTCGATGCCTACTCAGGGTATCATCAAATCAAGATGAAAGAGTCCGACCAGCTCGCGACTTCTTTCATCACGCCCTTCGGCATGTACTTTTATGTCACCATGCCGTTCGGTTTGAGGAACGCGGGTGCAACGTACCAGCGGTGCATGAACCATGTGTTCGGCGAACACATCGGTCGCACGGTCGAGGCCTACGTCGATGACATCGTAGTCAAGACGAGGAAAGCCTCCGACCTTCTCTCCGACCTTGAAGTGACATTCCGGTGTCTCAAGGCGAAGGGCGTCAAGCTCAATCCCGAGAAGTGTGTCTTCGGGGTGCCCCGAGGCATGCTCTTGGGATTCATCGTCTCCGAGCGGGGCATCGAAGCCAACCCGGAGAAGATCGCAGCCATCACAAGCATGGGGCCCATCAAGGACTTAAAAGGCGTACAGAGGGTCATGGGATGTCTCGCGGCCTTGAGCCGTTTCATCTCGCGCCTCGGCGAAAGAGGCCTGCCCCTGTACCGTCTCTTAAGGAAGGCCGAGTGCTTCACTTGGACTCCCGAGGCCGAGGAAGCTCTCGGGAACCTGAAGGCGCTCCTCACCCAGGCGCCCGTCTTGGTACCCCCGGCTGATGGAGAAGCCCTCTTGGTCTACGTCGCCGCTACCACACAGGTGGTCAGCGCCGCGATCGTGGTCGAAAGGCAGGAAGAGGGGCATGCTTTGCCCATTCAGAGGCCAGTTTACTTCGTCAGCGAGGTGCTGTCCGAGACCAAGATCCGCTACCCACAAGTCCAGAAGCTACTGTATGCAGTGATCCTGACGAGGCGAAAGCTGCGACATTACTTCGAGTCTCATCCGGTGACTGTGGTGTCATCCTTCCCCCTGGGGGAGATCATCCAGTGCCGAGAAGCCTCGGGACGAATCGCAAAGTGGGCGGTGGAAATCATGGGCGAGACGATCTCGTTCGCCCCTCGGAAGGCCATCAAGTCCCAGGTACTGGCGGACTTCGTAGCCGAATGGGTCGACACCCAGTTGCCGACGGCTCCGATCCAACCGGAGCTCTGGACCATGTTTTTCGACGGATCGTTGATGAAGACGGGAGCCGGCGCGGGCCTGCTCTTCGTCTCGCCCCTCGGGAAACACCTGCGCTACGTGCTCCGCCTCCATTTCCCGGCGTCCAACAATGTGGCAGAGTACGAGGCTCTGATCAACGGATTGTGAATCGCCATCGAGCTAGGGGTCCGACGCCTCGATGCTCGCGGCGACTCGCAGCTCGTCATCGACCAAGTCATGAAGAACTCCCACTGCCGCGACCCGAAGATGGAGGCCTATTGTGATGAGGTTCGACGCCTAGAAGACAAGTTCTACGGGCTCGAGCTTAACCACATCGCCCGGCGCTACAACGAGACTGCGGACGAGCTGGCAAAGATAGCCTCGGGGCGAACGACAGTTCCCCCGGACGTCTTCTCCCGGGATCTGCACCAACCCTCCGTCAAGATCGGCGACACGCCCGCGCCCGAGGCGCCCTCAGCCCCGTCCGAGGTGGCCTCGGCCCAGCCCGAGCCATCCTCGGTTCAGCCCGAGGAACCTTCGGCCCCCGAGGGCGAGGCACTGCGCATCGAGGAGGAGCGGAGCGGGGTCACGCCAGATCAAGATTGGCAGACCCCGTACCTGCAATATCTCCGCCAAGGAGAACTGCCCCTCGACCGTGCCGAGGCTCGGCGGGTGGCGCGACGCGCCAAGTCGTTCGTCTTGCTGGGCGATGAGAAGGAGCTCTACCACCGTAGCCCCTCGGGCATCCTCCAGCGATGCATCTCCATTGCCGAAGGTCAGGAACTCCTGCAGGAAATACACTCGGGGGCCTGCGGTCATCATGCAGCACCTCGAACCCTCGTCGGGAACGCTTTCCGGCAAGGCTTCTACTGGCCGACGGCGGTGGCTGACGCCACTAGAATTGTCCGCGCCTGCAAAGGGTGCCAATTCTATGCGAAGCAGACCCACCTGCCCGCTCAGGCTCTGCAAACGATACCCATCACCTGGCCCTTCGCTGTGTGGGGTCTGGACCTCGTCGGCCCTCTGCAGAAGGCGCCCGGGGGCTACACGCACCTGCTGGTCGCCATCGACAAATTCTCCAAGTGGATCGAGGTCCGACCCCTGAACAGCATCAGATCCGAACAGGCGGTGGCGTTCTTCACCAACATCATCCATCGCTTCGGGGTCCCGAACTCCATCATCACCGACAACGGCACCCAGTTCACCGGCAAAAAATTCTTGGATTTTTGCGAGGATCACAACATCCGGGTAGACTGGGCCGCCGTAGCTCATCCCATGTCGAATGGGCAAGTAGAACGTGCCAACGGCATGATTCTACAAGGGCTCAAGCCTCGGATTTACAATGATCTCAACAAGTTCGGCAAGCGATGGATGAAGGAACTCCCCTCGGTGGTCTGGAGCCTGAGGACGACGCCGAGCCGAGCCACAGGTTTCACACCGTTCTTCCTGGTCTACGGGGCCGAGGCCGTCTTGCCCACTGACCTGGAATACGGCTCCCCGAGGACGAGGGCCTACGACGATGAAAGCAACCAAGCTAGCCGAGAAGACTCGCTGGACCAGCTGGACGAGGCTCGGGACAGGGCCTTACTACACTCGGCGCGGTATCAGCAGTCCCTGCGACGCTACCACGCCCGAGGGATCCGCCCCCGAGACCTCCAGGTGGGCGACCTGGTGCTTCGGCTGCGGCAAGACGCCCGAGGGAGGCACAAGCTCACGCCCCCCTGGGAGGGGCCATTCGTCATCGCCAAAGTTCTGAAGCCCGGAACATACAAGCTGGCCAACAGTCAAGGCGAGGTCTACGGCAACGCTTGGAACATCCAACAGCTACGTCGTTTCTACCCTTAAGATGTTTCCAAGTTGTTCATATACCTCGCACCCACGCAAAGTTTAGTCAACAAGGAAGGGTCGGCCTCGCCTCGGCAAAGCCCGACCCTCCCTCGGGGGCTAAAAGGGGGGAAACCCCCTCTGCGTCAAAATTTTCCTCGAACAGAAAATCTCTTTTACCAGAATATCTTTCGTGCTTTTTGACTACTTCGAAAAGTGGGTCCTGGAAACGACGGGGTGCACGTAAGCAGTCAAGGCTGACCGAGCCGAGGGACTCCTACGCCTCCGGGATACGGATACCTCACTCATCACCTTCTGCGATAAGTAACTCGCGTTCGGATAAGGTGACTCCGCGGATCGAACAAGTCTCTACGTTCGGAAGCCCTTCTGTCGAAGCGATTCTTCGAGTTTTCTCGACCAAGTCGGTGATAGGGCCTCATGGACGAGTAAAGGTGCGCGTAAGCGGCAAGGCCGACCGAGCCGAGGGACTCCCACGCCTCCGGGATACGGATACCTCACTCATCACCTTCCGCGAGAAGCAACCTTCGCTCGCACAAACATCCTTGTTACCGACAAAAAGTCCAGACACTCGAAACAAGAGGAAGAGAGACGCAGCTTTAACACGCAACAAGGGTGTGTGTTCTGGCCTCGACGGTCGCACAAAACACACACTACAAGACAATCTGATCCTGCAGGCTCGGGTCTTGACGCTGGAAGGGGGCAGCGACGCCCTCGGCATCGACGGCACCTTCGACGAGGCCCGACCTAGCCTCGGACGGCGACGCGGTCCGAGGGCCTCCGCCCCGAAGGACGACGTCATCACCACGCCCGGGCAATCGCTGTCAGGGACTTCTCCGGGAATCCGGCCCGAGCAGGCGGCTCGGCCGGCCACCTCCGGGGCCTCGGCCAACCACCTTCCGAGGGCACCAGCCCGGTCCGAAGCCTCGGCTGACCAACTCCGGCGTCGATCCTGCCAACGGACAACTCGGCTAGGCTCCGGCCGACCAGGTTTCATTTCCGAACCTGAGGCGACCCAGCGCGCGACCCAGCAGCGCCAGCCTGACACAGCGGTCAAACGCGGTCAAAAGTGGGCCGGCAGTAATGACGGTGGCAGGCGCGCAAGAGCAGCGGTCACGCCATCAGCCAAGCTCACGTCCCGTCCGGAGGCAGCGAGAGAACCCCCTCTCACGGTGTGAAGACGACACGCCCGTGACCCGTTCCTCGAACGGCTCGCGCACGCAACGGCAGCCTCACCGACCGCTCGCCCCGGCGCATTAACTCCGCGGCTGGACAGGCGGCGTTTTTGGCAGGAGCAGCTGGCGACGCTTCGCCTTCGCCAAAACGACCACACCAAAAGAGGTACGCCACGTCATTCAATTTCGTATCCTTTTTTCCCCTTTTTCCTCTTTCTCTATCTCTTGCAACAGGGACCGGGAAAGGGGATACCCCCAAAGGGATCCTTCCCCGCGAAGGAACTAGGCTCCGAGCCTCCTTACTGATCAGGGGTTCGAAGGCTGGCCCCCCGAAGGGTTCAACAGCCGCCTCAGATCGCGTGGGCCCGACACCCACTACTGGTCAGGGGTTCGAAGGTCGGCCTCCCGAAAGGTTCCACGACCGCCTCAGGCTAATCGGGCTCCGCGCCCATTACTGATCAGGGGTTCGAAGGCTGGCCCTTCGAAGGGTTCACAGTCACCTCAGACACCGAGCGAGGGATGACCAGGGGTACGTTCGATACATAACCAAGGCTCGGGCTGCGCTCCCGAGGTACCCTAGGACATTTCTGAGACCAGCGGGAACGATCCTGTAACGGAATCCCATCGGAGGGAGGCAACGAGCCCTCGGACCCCGTCGCCAGGGGACCGGGTCCGGCAGATCACCCGCAGGTACTTTTGGGCGTGCCTCCGGGCCCCTAGCCGACCCCCAACGAACGGGGCACGGACGTCCACTCGGATTACCCGATTGCAGCTCACCGGAGACACCATGTTCGGTGCCCATCGAGGGTAACATGACGCTCTCCCCCCTCCTCCTTGCGGAAAGGCGATGTAGGGGCGTATATAAAAAAGCCGAGTCTGTCCCTGATCGCCCTCTCGCCCTGTGCGGAGGCTCGGGGGCTGCTCTCGCAAAACCGGCTCCGGCCAAACCGTTGACAGCGTCAACATACCAGCCCGAGAACTTGGGCCCCGACAGTGCACCCGGGCTACGGCATGTTCGCATGAGGGAACCGCCAGACCAGCCGAAGCATTACGCCAGGCATTAAGACCTCGAAGGAGTGAAACCACTCCTCCGAGGCCTCGGGGGCTACACCCGGCGGGTGCGCTCGCGCGCACCCACCGGAACAAAGTGTAACCGAGGAAGGCTGGTCCCCTTGCAAAAAAGTGCGACGAAAGCCTCCAAGCGAGTGATAGCACTCCCTTCGAGGCTCGGGGGCTACTGTCGGGGACCATAATTAGGGGTACCCTCAAGACGCCTAATTCTCAGCTGGTAACCCCCATCAGCATAAAGCTGTAGAGGCCTGATGGGTTTGATTAAGTCAGGGATCAGTCCATACGAGCGACTCGATCACGCCTCGCCCGAGCCTAGCCTCGGGCAAGGGCAGCCGACCCTGAGGTGTTTCCGTCTCGCCCGAGGCCCCCTTTTTTACGGCAGACGCATCTCCGGCTCGCCCGAGGCCTTGCCTTCGTTAAGAAGCAACCCTGACTAAATCACCACGCCGACCGACCGAGTCACTGGGGCATTTAACGCAAAGAGTGAGACCGACGGGCGGTCAGGCTTCGCCAGAGGCGCCATAGGAAGCTCCGCCCGACCCAGGGCTCGGACTCGGGCTAAGGCCCCGGAAGACGGCGAACTCCGCTCCGCCCGACCCAGGGCTCGGACTCGGGCTAAGGCCCCGGAAGACGGCGAACTCCGCTCCGCCCGACCCAGGGCTCGGACTCGGGCTAAGGCCCCGGAAGACGGCGAACTCCGCTCCGCCCGACCCAGGGCTCGGACTCGGGCTAAGGCCCCGGAAGACGACGAACCCCGCTTCGCCCGACCCAGGGCTCAGACTCCGCCCTGGCCTCTGCCGAACGACCTCCGCCTCGCCCGACCCAGGAGCTCGGGCTCGGCCTCGGCCATGCAGGACAGACTCGACCTCGGCTTCGGAGGAGCCTCCACGTCGCCCGACCTAGGGCACAAGTCCGCCACGTCAACAGGAAGCGCCATCATCACCCTGCCCCGGGCCGACTTGGGTCACAGAGAACAAGACCGGCGTCCCATCTGGCCAGCTCCGCCAGATAGGCAATGATGGCGCCCCGCTAGACCCATGACGACGGCAGCTCTCCGCTCCCTTACGGAAGCAGGGAGACGTCAGCAAGAGCACAGCTGTTCCAACAGCTGTCCCTCCACCAGGCTCCGTTACTCCTCCGACAGCCACGACGCCACACCAGCTGGGTGCCAAGATCTCTCCGGCTGCCACCTTGGCATGTACTTAGGGCACTAGCTCTCCCCCGCTAGACACGTAGCACCTTGCTACACCCCCATTTGTACACCTGGATCCTCTCCTTGCGCCTATAAAAGGAAGGACCAGGGCCTTCTTAGAGAAGGTTGGCCTCGCGGGAACGAGGGCGGGGGCAGGCGCTCTCTTGGGGCCGCTCGCTCCCCTCACCCGCGCGGACGCTTGTAACCCCCTACTGCAAGCGCACCCGACCTGGGCGCGGGACGAACACGAAGGCCGCGGGATCTCCTCCTCCCTCACGACCCGGCTCCGGCCACCTCGCTCTTCCCCCTTCGCGCTCGCCCACGCGCTCGACCCATCTGGGCTGGGGCACGCGGCACACTCACTCGTCGGCCCGGGGACCCCCCGGTCTCGAAACGCCGACAAGTCAGTTGGCCATATGCGCCAGCCTGAGCACCAGAGTGTCTGGTGCATACCGGACAGTCCGGTGCACCACAGACTGGTGCAAGTTTGGCTGGATGTAGCCAAACTTCTCCAATCCGATTTCTTTTGATTTGACAAGGTTCCTATAACTTAGTAGAATATGTTAGTACCAAAGACAATTTACTAAGTCTAGAATTATACCTTGCATTTCCATTTACATCTATTTAACACTTAGCCCAAAACAATATGTATTGAGCATCTAATCACCAAAATACTTATAGAAATAGTCCAAAAGCACATTTGCCTTTCAGATCCAAACACACATGGATTGGAGGCTTAAATCTGGAAAGCTAGCTGGAAACGAAACCTTGTTGCATGCACCGATATCTCTTTCGACGGTTGCTTCACGGCACGGTTCATGGTTTGACTGATGACCAGGCGCGCTGTACCTGTCCGTCGTAGTGGCAGACACAGCTAGCGTCTCTGTTGTTGGTGATGCACCTGTTGCCATGCTGCGCTCCCAACGTCCTGTTAGAGTTGCAAGTACCGATGGTAGAACTTGGAAGGGCCACGCAATGCAATGCCACGCCCAGGGTGTTATTGTTGCATGATCCATCAGCTAGCCACACGTTCACGCGTGGGTCACTAGCAGGGACATAAAAACGATGGTTTATTGCCCGGTTTTCCGAAACCGCTCGCTCGGGAACAGTTTCCACCATTTTTTTTCAAATTTCATTTTAAATTTAAAATTTTGAAAAAAAACTCATAAAAATTAGGGAAATTATGATAAAAGGCTAAACCTTTTTTAGATATATCTCATATTTATTTTTAGTTTTATTTTTCAAACTAATCAACATCTTTGGTTAAAAAACAATGAAAACCGACGAAAAATATCGGTTTACTGTTGAAAAATCTCTGAAAACTATTTGATTCGAATTTGAAAATACAAACTAGTCCAAAAAATTAAAAATCTATGAAAACCAGTTTACCGCCTGTAACACCCAAAATTCTATTTAGGGTTTATAAATGTTTATCTAAAAGATTAAGAATTAAAATGTTTCTTAATATAAGATTCCTCTCTTATTCTCTCCTAAAATAAATAGTTGGTAACACTAAAACATAGTTGGTCAAACATAGAGCCTAAAACTTTTTGAAACTGTAATTTAAATTGAAATCCAGAAAAGAAAACATAATAATAAAAGAGGTCTCCAATCTACTTGCTAAAGTGGTATTTCTCTCGTGAACTAACTTCTTTAACAAAAATATTTGAAGAATATGTACTAACTCTTTCAAAATAAATAAGAATAGAAAATTTATATGTTCAAAAGGGATATACTTTCCAATAGAAGATTAAACAAAAAAAGATCTCCAATTTATTTGGTAAAAGCGCTAAATTTATAAAAGAAGTTATTTGAATAAGTAAAATAATTGATATTTTTTGTTATCTTGCATCTCATGCTAGGTGTTATTTTGATTGTTGCATATGAATTGTGTGAATCAAAACTAGAACCTAGTTTGAAAACAAATTTGAAACTGAATAGGAAACTAAAACAGAAATAAAAAAGAGAGGAAGAGTTACCTGGGCCGATTTCCTCTTACCTCGGCCCGTCCTGCTCCCTCCTTTCCTTCACAAAATGGGCTAGGCGGTCGCAACCCAATCTCCCTGGACAGCCCACCCACTCGTCATCCACTCGCGCCCGCTGGCTATCAGCCGGGCCCCGCATGCCAGACTTTGTCCAGAGTCCGCGTGGGTGGGAATTGGTCACTGCCTGGTGGGCCATCCTCGTCAGTTTCCCCTTGCCCCTCACGATGTAGCCGCGCACCAAACTAACGAACGTCACCGAGTCTGCCGCCGTGAATTGCGGGGGTAATACCAGCCGGGGCCTCAGCTCCTCAGGCCATAAAAGCCAACCGTCGTGACTCCCTTTTCTCATCCGCCTGCGCCCACACCTAGTGCACAACGCCGACTTCCACCATCACTGTCGTCGCATCTGATTTCTGCTTAAGCCGCCAGTCCGGCCTTGGTGACCAATTCGGGTAGGAGATAAGAGCATGGGGAGGGTGTTCAGGGAAGCTGCGGGCACGAGACCAACAGGGTCCACCACAATTCCTCATCGGAGTACAGCTGCCAGAATTCCGCTATGTCGTGGCGAGGCATCTTCACGGCTTATAAACCATCGGCAATACTCCTTTTTCTAGTTCGTCATACGCCTTGGATTGTGTCGCATCTATCCGAACCATGTCTGGTGCTCTGGAGGGCTGGAACAGTAATGTGCCGGTGGGCATCACCGCGGGGTGCGCCCTGCGCCGCCGTTGCTTGACGCCGGGGAAGGAGAGGCAGTCCTGGCCATCGATTTGTGAATAGATGGTCCCGATTAGCTCGGGCAAGTATCGGTTGGGACTTTTGATCTAGGCCATCGATCCAGATCGGATGGATGAAAATCAATTACAGGGATTTAAAACCGGGGCCATTGATCCTCGATCCGAGGGCAGCCAGTGTGTACCGTTTCGATGTTATGGTGAGTCTAATCTGGGTCGTAGGATCAGATTTGGGCGGCCGTGGATCACTCGTACCCCCTTCGGCCAGGGACAATTGCAAAAGAGACCTCAGATTTCCAATAACTAACCCGTTGTCCCCAGTTGTGGGGAAACCTTTACACTCGTGTCCCTAGAATTTGCAAATGCACCCCTAGACTTATATTTTGATATAAAATTGGCCATAAAAACTTGTTTAGTCCATAACTTCCACATTTTAACTCCGATTTGACTCGTTCAAATTATGTTAGCCTCGTAATAATATTACCTACACTTTAGTAAACTTGTTTACCATAGAACATGTCTTCAAAAAATAAACATTTATTTTCCCCCATGTTTCTTTATTAGATCAACTCTTCCAATCATAGTTAAAAGTGATATTTAAATTGTCTATAATTATAAACCAACTACAAGATTTGATCCCTGCTCAAGTTATAACTTAGATTAAAGTTGATCAGTTACCTCGCAAGGTTTATATTAGTTAACATATAATATATATATATATATATATATATATATATATATATATATATATATATATATATATATATATATTCACTATTGAATCACATAAAACTTCAAAACCCATATCTTTTCAACCATAACTTCGATTTTAGTGGTTCTCGAACCCACGATCTCATAGAAACACGTAGAATATTCTTACGCTGATTGTTCTCATATTTGGTGTACTACTATTTTTATATACTTCTTGTCTATTTGTATGTATTGATATGAATAGAAGTGAGGTCACGAGAAATCCGAAGACCAAATTGGTGAGGTACCTGGAATCTCAAGTCACAGGCAAGTTGTGCCCTTGATCACTCTTCTTTACCTAATAATGCTTCTGTTAATCACTGTGACATGCTCAATTTAATTTGATGGGACATAATAGGTTTCCCTAGTATTGTTTATCCCACACCTTGCAAACAAATTAACTATTGGGTAGGTTTGCTATTGCTCTACTTGGTTTTAGGAAATTAATGATATATATGATCTTGTTCCATTAATATTGTTGGTTTATTTATTGTTCATTATAAGATCATTGTATTAATTAGAACATGGAGAACCACCCGGGGAAACAGTGCTACCACAAGGGTGGAATGGGACGCCCTTAACCAAGTAATTAGGAAAACTAGGGAGAGATTACCTTACCCAAAAGGGGCAAGCGGGGAGGCATCGCTGCAGAGTATAGGGAGGTCCTCGAGTCGAAATGCTGCGATGGCTTTTCGGACGAGGGATTCCTATGCTTCCTTCTCCTTGAATCCATAGTGGGTTTTCTCAAACTAGTGGAACTTTGGAAAGGCCTCATAGTGCTACCATGTCTCGTCTCCTCAGTAGAGATGTATGTGATTCATGACCCCGTGGCAAATGGGTAACATGACTTGTGGGTAAAGATGCGCAACCTATGCAGAGTGTAAAACTGGTATATCAGTCGTGCTCACGGTCATGAGCGGCTCGGACCCTCACACGAGTAAGTTATGGAACTAAACTTAATTTGTCATGTGCATTGCATTGTGGGTGTTATTATTAATTGTGATCTCTTATTTATTTGGTTTGGTATCTACTTATACTTAGTAACTGCTAATAAAATTTTGACCAACTTTAAAAGCAATGCTCAACTTTAACCATCTTCTTTGGTAAGCCTTACACTTCACATGGGCCCCACTATAAGTGAGCTCATGCACATTATTCTCCACAACTTGTTGAGCGATGAATATGAACATGAACATATGTGAGCCCACCCTTGCTATACTCACATCCCTCCAGGTCAAGAACATGTACTACAAGATGAGGAGCATGAAGGATGTCGTGATGAGTTCGTGAGAGGTCTAGGTCGTCGTCTCTCAGTCAACTATGGTTGCTGGATCGTTGTCTTCGTATGATGTAATTATTTAACTTTTTTGTATAAAACTCCATTATATATTAAAGATGTGACATTCGTTTCTATACCATGTGTCATCATATGTGTGAGACTTGATCCTAGCTATGTTTTTATAATTAGATATTCATTTAACCTATGTTTAGTAGATTAATCTTGCTAATCAAAGTTAATCTATCTATAATTAAAATCCAACCGCAATACAATCTATGATCAAGTTATAGCTTAAATTAAAGTTGAATTAGTTATTTCTTTAATATCTTTCTCACATGATGTATAAAATCAACATAGAAAGCTAGTTTTAATTGTTTAATCACCTATAACTTCAGAAAATCATATCTTTGTAACCGAAACTCTAAATTTAGTGGTTCTCGAACCTGCGATCTCATAGCGACGCGTAGAATATTCTTACGCAGTTTGTTCTTATGCTTTGGTGTAATGTTACTATATTCATTATTTGCTTGATTTGTATATATTGCTATGAGTAGTAGCGAGGTCACGAAAAACCCGAAGACCAACTTGGTGAAGTACCTGGAATCTCAAGTCACAGGCAAGTTATGCCCTTGATCACTCTTCTTTACCTAATAATATTTCTGTTAATCACTGTGATATGCTCAGGTTAATTTGATGGGACCTAATAGGTTACCCTAGTTTGGTTTACCCCGCACCTTACAAACAAATGAAATATTGGATAGACTTGCTATTGCTCTACCTAGGTTTGGGATTAATGCTATATCTGAATTACGATCATGTTCTATTAATACTGTTGGTTTAATTATTGTTCATGATAAGATTATTGTATTAATTGGAAGATGGAGAACCACCCGGGAAAACAGTGCTGCCACAAGCGTGGAATGGGACGCCCTTGGCCAAGTAATTAGGAAAGCTAGGGAGATATTACCTTACCTGAAAGGGGCAAGCAAGGAGTGCGTCGCTGCAGAGTATAGGGAGGTCCTCGGCTCGAACTGTCTATATATAAAGCTTTTCAAACGACGGATTCACGTGCTTCTTTCTTCCTGAATCCGTAGTGGGTTTTCTCGAACTAGTGGAACTTTAGAAAGGCCTCGTAGTGCTACCCTGCCTCATCTTCTTGATAGAGATGAATGGAAAGTCGCGATCCCTTGGAAAGTGGGTAACACGACTTGTGGGTAAAGATGTGCAACCTCTGCAGAGTGTAAAATTGGTATATCAGCCATGCTTACGGTCATGAGTGGCTCGGACACTCACATGAGTAATTTATGGAACTAAACTTAATCTGTCATTTGCATTTTATTATGGGTTTTATTTTTAATTGTGATATTTTATTTAATTGGGTTGGTATCAACTTATACTTAGTAACTGATAATAAAATTTTGACAAACTTAAAAGCAATGCTCAGGTTTAACTATCTCCTTCGGTAAGCCTTACACTTCACATGAGCCCCGCTATAAGTGAGCTCATGCACATTATTTCCCACAACTTGTTGAGCGATGAACGTATGTGAGCTCACCCTTGCTGTACTCACATCCCCTAGGTCAAGAACATGTACCACAAGATAAGAAGCATGAAGGATGTCACAATGTGTTCGTGAAAGATCTAGGTCGTCGTCTCCTAGTCAACTATGGTTGCTAGATCGTTGTCTTTATATGATATAATTATTTAACTATTTTGTATAGAACTCCATTATATATTAAAGATATGACATTCGTTTCTATACCATGAATAATCATATATGTGAGACTTGATCCTATCATACATTTGATTTATGCCCGGGTTTACCCCCTAAATCCGGGTGTGACACCGCCGGTTTTTGTTGGTAACCCATTTTTTAAATTTGAATTTAAAATGTCAACGCGTTCGATATTTGTGGTTTTTAGCGAAAAACCGTTACCAGCATCGGTGGTTTTTGAATGGAAAACGGTATGGTGAACCCTGTTCACTAGTCAATGCAGTTGCTTTATTGACCCGAGAGGCAGAGTACTGCTTGAGGGCCCGTCCAACTTAGAGCAAGTTCAATAATATAGCCTATATCAAGCTTTATAATGTTATCATGTCACATATAACCAACTAAAAACCTATAGTACTTATATAATAACCCTTCCATGACATAAGCTATACATTTAATACCTACTCAATCTATTTCTCTTACAAAGTGTCTTGGAGTCTATGAGCATCCCACTTTTTCTCTCTCTCTATTTCTCTTTCTTCCACATCACCATAAATCTGACATGACATTTCTTGCAATTGGCCTACATCACCTTATTATATTTGCTCTTACTAAATTTTAGTATGTTTGAATACTAGTTAAAATATTAGATATAGTGTAATTATAAAATTAATTACACAGATAACGACTAAAGTCCTAAACGGTAAGAGAAGTCTATTAAACCTAATTAGTCCATTATTCACTTATGTGATGTTATAGTAAATATTTGCTAATCTTGAGTTATTTAGGCTTAATGAATTTGTCTCGTCATTTAGTCTTTATATATGTAATTAGTTTTGTAACTAGACTGTATTTAATACTTATAATTGATATTCAAACATTTGGCGTGACACAGACTAAACTTTAGTTAGAGGACAAAACATCCCTTAAATTTGAATCCGAGGTTGGTTCCAATGAAACACTATTTGATGCTAACATGGACAACATGATGATCGATACTAACTGCATCGATTTTAATACAGGCTGGTTCGGCCAGCCGATCAGCGGACCTACCAATTGATCCGGTATTGACCATATTGAAACCGACATCAATCGATATTGATCGGTGTATTATATGGTATAGGTTGTCTTTAGTGACGTTACGTGCTCTGATTAGTTCACGTATGTGTCACATCGACTAGTTTGTTTTGAATCGTTTGGAGTTTTAAACTACTCTAAGTATTTCTCAACTCTAATTGACACTTGGAACTAGTTCATCCTTAAGCTTTTCTTTCATCATTCTTAAATCACAATGAAATTCATAATTAAGGATATAGAAACCATACTTCTCCAAAACATATTATCCATCATTATGACTTAACTCAAATTTTTTCTATAACACAACAATCAAATGTTGTCATTAATCTCTAAAACACATCAGGGTCTAGATGCTTTCAACATCCTCCCTCTTGTATTTCTCCCCAATCATCAACAACATAAAACTTAGACATGTCCTAGTTGATGGTGGGGCGGCCTCAACATCTTGTCAATGTATGCCTTAGACGAGATGCAAACCCCACATACGAAGCTCATAGACACACTCCCATTTGAGGGAATCTCCCTGAGGATGTTTCTGTCGATTGGCTATATCAAGTTGACATTCACCTTCGGCACTCATATGAACTTCCACATGAAGTATGTGGAGTTCATCATTGTTGAGCTCCATATGTCCTACCACACCATTCTCAGATGCCCCATGCTCTATAGGTTCATGGTGCTCGTCCACTATGGGTAACTAGTCCTAAATATGTTGGGGGCCTAACAATGTTATATCCACCCCCTTTGATCAATAAGAGGCCTTGATAGCGATCAAGAACCTAATCTAGAGGTCCCTAATCTAGAGGCTTTGAAGTTGCAAATATAGCATCTACCACATCTATCGAGGACCCAATGGTCTCTGTGCCTTCCTAGACTTGCCCCAACAGTTCTAGAGGAAGGTTGCGCTCAAGAGCACCCGACTATGTCCCCACTAAAGTTGTGAATATTGATGGGACGACTTCCTAGACGGCCAAGTTTTGAGGGAACTAGAGGCCATAGGAACTCACACTCATTACCTTCCTCTTAGCTCATGTCAACGTTTTTGAGAGCATCTAGAGGGGGGGTGAATAGGTGATCCTGTATAACTTAAAACTTAAGCCACAAAAACTTGGTTAGGCTTTAGCTCAATAATCGCCAAGTGGCTAGAGAGGAGTCTCAACAAAACACAGTAACCACAAAGATATCAATCACAGAGATGACACGGTGGTTATCCCGTGGTTCGGCCAAGACCAACGCTTGCCTACTCCACGTTGTGGCGTCCCAACGGACGAGGGTTGCAATCAACCCCTCTCAAGCAGTCCAAAGACCCACTTGAATACCACGGTGTTTTGCTTACTTTTCTTAACCCCGTTCGCGAGGAATCTCCACAACTTGGAGCCTCTCGCCCTTACACTTGAAGTTCACAAAGAAGCACGGAGTAAGGGAGGGATTAGCAACTCACACAAGACACAAAGATCACAGCAAATACGCACACACAAGACCCAGACTTGAGCTCAAGACACTATCACAAGTTTCTCACTAGAACGGAGCTCAAGTGTAACGCCCTGAATTTGGGGGTAGAATTTTTTCTTCTTTTCTCTCACCAAATTCGGGCGTTACTCTCTTTTCTCTTTATTGTTTCGCTCCTTCTTCCCAATTTCAAACCAGTATAGCGACAGGTGTCCGTGTCATGTATAAACCAAAACCTAAGTGTCATGGGTGTTGCATCATGCCGAAGCACATTTCTTTGTCTGATGTTGAGTGTTCGTCTCGTTCCGTTCCGGATTTCGAATAGGAGATAACCTTTTTCTTTTTCTTTTTCTTTCTCTCTCCCTCCTCCCTATTTCTCTCTCCCGCGCCGTGGGCCGTCCCTGGCTGGCCCAGCCGCCCCCGCGCGCCCCTCTTGGGCCTAGCCGGCCCAACCGCCCCCACCCCCCTCCCCTTTTTCCCCCAACTCCCTCCCTCTCTCCCTCCCATTCTCCCTCTCCCCACCCTAGCCGCCGCCGCCCTCTACCCCAGCTCGGCCGCCCCTGCCGTCGGCCCAGCCGCCGCCGCCGTCGCTCGCCCGTCCCCGGTGAGCCCCCCTCCCCCTCCTTCCTCCCTCTCCCTCCCCCCCTCTCCCTTCCTCTCCCCCTGGCCGCGCCTGGCCGCCCAGCCGCGCCCCCCAGCCCGCCCCAGCCGCCCCCCCCCCCGGCCCCCCGGCCGCGCCTGGCCGCCCAGCCACGCCCCCCAGCCCGCCCCAGCCGCGCCCTGGCCGCCCGCCTGGCCGCGCCCCCGCCCCGCCGCGCCCCTGCGCGCCCGCCGGCCCAGCCGTCGGTTCAACCGCCCCCCGGGCCGGTTCAACCCCCCCCCCCCCCCGCGCCAGCTCGGCCGCCCGCCGTCGGCTTAGCCGCCCCCGCCCCTGCCCCAGGCCGGTTCAACCGCCCCCTGGCCGGTTCAACCCCCCCCCCTTTTTTATTTATTTTTTTTACTTTCTGTTATCATAGCTATTTTATTTTAGGTAGGCTAATCATTGTTCATGCTATTGAAATAGGAAGCTCAATTTAGAATCCCGTTACGTTAGTTAATTCATATATAGTCAATTGTTTATCTCATTCAATGTTGATCAACTAAAGATGACTAGGTTTCCATTAGTGCATATAACAGAATTCTTTTGTTAAGAACCAATTGTAACTAATCATTAGTGCATAAGCTTTAATCCCCCCCCCTGCGAGACCTTTCCCCATTTCTTTCTAACCATAACAAATGCGATATCAAATGTCATACTTGATGCATATTCACTTTACTTGTTCCCTTGTATGGTGTACTGTTCTTTTGTATTAAATATGTGGATGTATGTATGTTTGCGCTCGCATAGAGAACGATCCGGTCGAAGAGCCCGAGGAATTCGCAGGAGAAGCCCCTGAGCAGCAGTCGGTTGGTGGAGGCAAGTGTCCCTTGACCTATCTATGTCCTATTCATTCTTTAATTCACCTCCCGCTTTACACATTTATACTTAAGGATTGACTAGCTTTTGTTATCCATGTCCTTGGTTACCTATTTGGGTTGGATTATTACTGCTTAGTCCGATGCTATTGCTCAACTCTAATCAATGAACATGATGTGATTATCTATGATACGCTGTTTTCCCTTCTTATTTATGATTATACTTGTGACCTTCAAGGGGACTCGAGCGGTTTCTCGAGTGCCTCTCCGTAAGGACCTGTTCTATGGATGACCGCCCGGGAAAACAGTGCAACCATGAGGGTGGATTGGGACGCCCTTAGCTGAATAATTGGAGGATCCGGGGTGTAGTTCGCTTCGCCGTCGTGCCGTCAATGGGGCTCGGTGTATGCGGCTCGCTCTGCCAAGGTGGATTCGTCCCTTGGGGAGGAGTGCGGTACATTTAGGAAACCTAACGGGCGGCTACAGCCCCGGGGAATCTTTGTAAAGGCTACGTAGTGATGTCCTGCTGGGTCACCTTGGTAGTGATCAATGGAGAGTCATGATCTCCGGGCAGAATGGGAATCACGTCTTGTGGGTAAAGTGCACAACCTCTGCAGAGTGTTTGAAAACTGATATATCAGCCGTGCTCACAGTTATGAGCGGCCAAGGGAGCTCCAGTGATTAGTGGTACTTGATCAGTGATACTTTGGTACAGGTGGTTATGAGATCGATGGTTCTGGTTATGACTATGGTGCTGGTAAGTGGTATTCTTTCCGTTTGGAAAGGGTACATCGGGTTAATAACTTGGGTTAATGCTAAAACTTGGCTTTCTACTAGTAAGTAATAATCTGACCAACTAAAAGCAACTGCTTGACTTATCCCCACATACAGCTAGTCCACTACAGCCAAACAGGATACTTGCTGAGTATGTTGATGTGTACTCACCCTTGCTCTACACACCAAACCCCCCCCCCCCAGGTTGTCAGCATTGCAACCACTGCTCAGGCGAAGATGAAGCTGTGGAAGGAGACTTCCAGGAGTTCCAAGACTACGACGAGTTCTAGGTGTGGGTTAGCGGCAACCCCCAGTCGGCTGCCTGTGAAGGCCGCGGTTATCTACGTTTCTTTTCCGCACTTTGATTTATTGTAAGGACTATATGGACGTCTCAGACGTATGATGTAACCGACTATTATTTCTCTTTTAATACTATTTTGAGCACTATGTGATGATGTCCATGTTATGTAACTGCTGTGTACGTGAATAACTGATCCTGGCACGTACATGGTTCGCATTCGGTTTGCCTTCTAAAACCGGGTGTGACATAAGTGGTATCAGAGCCGTGCTGACTGTAGGACCGCTAACCTAGAGTAGAATGGTCGTTCTAAGGACTATAGACCTCTGTCCCTGCCTTGACTTTGATATCTCTTCAAAAGTTGGTCATCTCGACCAAACCTATGTTCTACTATATATTATACCTTGCTGAAAATTATGTTTTATTCTGATCCTTCATTTACTTATTACTTGATGGTCATATTAATTCTGTTCTCACCCTTTTGCTTGCGATGTCTTTTGTAGATGGCTCGACTTAGACACACTGCACGAAAGTCTGTCATCCCCTTCTTACCCTCCCGCCTTGCTGAGCGTCCGCTTCGCCGTCCCGTGGCCGGACAGTCCAGCCACTTGGAGAGACTGCACCATCGCCTGCATGAGGAGCAGGAACGTCGACGACAGGAGCAGCAGGGCTCTTCTTTCTCGCTCCACCAGGAGATAGAGTCTGTGAGGAGCTGCTCCCCTGTGCTTCCTCTGGAGGCGCCCCCTGCACCACCACTGGGCGCCCCAGCCTCTGGAGTAGCTGCTGGAGGAGACCCAGACGACGGAGGTGGCGACGACAGCTCGAGCCACGACACCGACTTCTCTGCTAACCCTGAGCCGGAAGGATGGGTTGCTCGACCCATCACTCGCGACGCTGCTCGCGGGTGTCACTTCCATGATGCGCTCGACACCCTGCTACGTCGGGCATTTAACCGGCATACTTGGTCCGTCGAGTATCGCTGTGTGGTCTACCAGCACAGTCGCGGGGTCTACCCGGACCGCTGGGAGGCAACCTGCTTGGTGCGCTGCCCGGAGGACAGTCTCCAGGGTGCGGAGGCCTGCTCGGAGCACTATTCTATCTCTGAGCGGGACTCAGCTGAGGCAGCCATGCAAGATGCTGCACGGCGTGCGCTTTCGCACTACTGCTCGGTTTTCGGTGGGGCAGCTGACGGTCTTGACCTGAAGTATTACCCCCGCCGTTCATCTGGCAGCACAGGAGGCGTGATTGTCTCACCCGTCGGTGAGGGCAATCCTAGGTTGAGCAGCACAGTTAACCTAGCCGCCGTGCTAAACACGGAGCTGGACCATGCATTAGACGAGCTGAGTAGGGCTCGTGCTGAGATCGCCCTGCTGCGGGCTGAGCGCGCGGAACGTCGTCATCTGGATGGTGGTTCCCCGCTCCCGTCGGGACTCAGCACCCGTACCGCTCACCTCGGCGTGGACGCCAGTCTTATGGCAATCCCGACTGCAAGACCACGATAACTCTAGAACCATAGATCGTTAGAGTTGGATCCTGTAATTAATACGAAATATATAGAAGCTACAGTCTTAGCGTTAGTCTCGGTCTTAGTTAGTCTTAGTTAGACAGGGTAGTTTGCTATATCCTGTGCATTTATGTTTGTCATGATGAACTATGTTTGGTTTGGATCTTTGTAATGACTGTCACCAGAGTGTGGGTATCCCCTGCATTCTGGGTTACCTATTATGTTAATGGAGTTAGTTATATAGTTGGGAAACCTTTTATTCCACTTTCCTCTTTATCTGAGAAGCTGTGTGGCCTGTGTTGGATCAGTGAAGATGCTCATCTGTTCAGTGTTGTTGAAGAATTCTATTCTCTTTTCTTATGCTGCAAGATTTGCCAGATCAGTTCTGATGTGTGGTTGCATTCTGCAGATGTCAGAGAACAGGCGCAGAGGAGGAAGGCGTGCTCAGCAGGAGCGAGCCGCTCCGCAGGAGGAGGTGCCCCAGCAGCAGCACCTGCCGCCCCCGCCCCCGATGTCGATCGAGCAGATGTTTCTGATGCAGACTCAGGCAGTTCAAGCCATCGGTCAGACTTTGGCTGCCATTCAGCAGCAGCAGCAGCAACAGCAGCAGGCACCACCTCAGCCTCAGATGCCTCAGATGCCCAGAGACAAGCGTGCTGAATTCATGAGAGGTCATCCACCAACGTTCGCTCATTCTTCTGACCCCATGGATGCTGAAGACTGGCTGCGCACTGTGGAGCGGGAGTTGCATACCGCTCAGTGCGATGACAGGGAGAAGGTTCTGTATGGTCCCCGTCTGTTGAGAGGAGCAGCCCAATCATGGTGGGAGTCTTACCTCGCCACCCATGCCCATCCTGACACCATCACCTGGGAAGAGTTCAGAGGTAGCTTTCGTCAGTACCATGTTCCTGCAGGTCTGATGACAGTGAAGAAGGAGGAGTTCCTGGCCCTCAAGCAAGGGCCATCGTCTGTCAGTGAGTACCGAGACAGGTTTCTGCAATTGTCTCGCTATGCTCCTGAAGATGTCAACACCGACGCCAAGCGGCAGTACCGTTTCCTGAGAGGATTGGTTGACCCTCTGCAGTACCAACTGATGAATCATACCTTCCCGACATTCCAGCACCTGATTGACAGAGCAATCATGACAGAAAGAAAGCGTAAAGAGATGGAAGATCGTAAGCGCAAGATCAGTGGACCCCAGCCTGGAAGCAGCAGCCGCCCTCGTTTCTCAGGCAATCAACCTCAGCAGTTCAGGCAGAACCAGCATCCACCTCAGCAGCATCAGCAGCATCAGCAGTATCAGCAGTTCCAAAGGCAGTATCCTCAGCATCAGTACCAGAACCGTCAGAGCAATCAGTCAGGAGGAGGTCAGTTTCAGAGGCAGAATCAGCAGGCACCTCGTCTTCCTGCCCCAGCAAGCCAGCAGAACAATCAGGCAGCACCAGCTCAGGTTGGAAACAGAGCATGTTTCCACTGTGGAGAGCAAGGCCACTGGGTGATGCAATGTCCGAAGAAGGGAGCCCAGCAGCAGTCAGGCCCCAATGCCCCAGCAAAGCAGAATGTGTCTCAGCCTAGAGCAGGCAATCGCTCTCAGCCGCGCTATAATCATGGGAGACTGAACCACTTGGAGGCTGAAGCAGTTCAGGAGACCCCCGACATGATAGTAGGTATGTTCCCAGTCGACTCCCATATTGCAGAAGTGTTATTTGATACTGGAGCAACGCATTCTTTCATTACTGCATCATGGGTAGAAGCACATAATCTTCCAATTTCTACCATGTCAACACCCATTCAAATTGACTCAGCCGGTGGTAGAATTCGAGCCGATAGCATTTGTTTGAATATAAGTGTGGAAATAAGGGGGATAGCGTTTCCCGCCAACCTTATAGTAATGGGTACTCAGGGAATAGATGTCATCCTAGGGATGAATTGGCTAGATAAGTATCAGGTAGTTATCAGTTGTGATAAAAGGACAATCAAGTTGGTGTCCCCACTAGGAGAGGAAGTGGTGACCGAGTTAGTCCCGCCTGAGCCAAAGAAAGGAAATTGTTATCAGATGGCTGTTGATAGCAGTGAAGCAGACCCGATCGAGAGTATCAAGGTTGTGTCCGAGTTCCCAGCTGTGTTTCCAAAGGATTTACTGGGTATGCCACCAGAGCGGAAAGTTGAGTTTGCCATAGAGCTTCTTCCTGGAACCGCCCCTATCTTTAAGAGAGCTTATAGAATATCCGGACCAGAGTTGGTTGAACTTAAGAAGCAGATTGATGAGCTGTCAGAGAAAGGTTACATCCGGCCAAGCACCTCGCCTTGGGCCGCCCCTGTCCTGTTTGTGGAAAAGAAAGATGGCACCAAGAGGATGTGTATCGATTACCGAGCTTTGAATGAAGTCACGATCAAGAACAAGTATCCCTTGCCCAGAATAGAAGATCTGTTCGACCAGTTGAGAGGAGCCAGTGTGTTCTCCAAGATTGATTTGAGGTCAGGTTATCATCAGCTCAGGATCCGACCTTCGGACATTCCGAAGACGACATTCATCTCCAAGTATGGTTTGTATGAGTTCACAGTGATGTCTTTTGGTTTGACCAATGCGCCAGCGTTCTTCATGAACTTGATGAATAGTGTATTCATGGATTACCTTGATAAGTTTGTGGTGGTATTCATTGATGACATTCTGATTTATTCTCAAAGCGAAGAAGAGCATGCAGATCATTTGAGGATGGTATTGCAGAGATTGCGAGAGCACCAGTTGTATGCAAAGTTGAGCAAGTGTGAGTTCTGGATCAGTGAGGTCCTATTCTTGGGTCATATAATCAACAAAGAAGGATTGGCTGTGGATCCGAAGAAAGTGGCAGACATTCTGAACTGGAAAGCGCCAACAGATGCTCGAGGAATCAAGAGTTTCATTGGAATGGCCGGATATTATCGGCGATTCATTGAAGGGTTTTCGAAGATTGTGAAACCAATGGTAGCGTTGCTAGGCAACAAGGTTGAGTTCAAGTGGACCCAGAAATGCCAAGAGGCCTTTGAAGCGCTGAAAGAGAAGTTGACTACAGCGCCTGTCCTCATTGAAGGGTTTTCGAAGATTGCGAAACCAATGACAGCGTTGCTAGGCAACAAGGTTGAGTTCAAGTGGACCCAGAAATGCCAAGAGGCCTTTGAAGCGCTGAAAGAGAAGTTGACTACAGCGCCTGTCCTAGTCTTGCCTGATGTGCACAAGCCCTTCTCGGTGTATTGTGATGCTTGTTACACAGGTTTGGGATGTGTGTTGATGCAAGAGGGAAGAGTTGTGGCGTACTCGTCCCGACAGCTGAAGGTTCATGAGAAGAACTACCCAATCCATGATCTAGAGTTGGCAGCAGTGATTCACGCACTGAAGACATGGAGGCACTATTTGTATGGGCAGAAATGTGATGTTTACACAGATCACAAGAGTCTGAAGTACATATTCACTCAGTCAGAGTTGAACATGAGGCAACGAAGATGGTTAGAGTTGATCAAAGATTATGAGTTGGAGATTCATTACCATCCAGGCAAAGCAAACATAGTGGCAGATGCTTTGAGCAGAAAGAGTCAAGTCAATCTGATGGTCGCTCGTCCGATGCCTTATGAGTTGGCCAAAGAGTTTGACAGGTTGAGTCTCGGATTTCTGAACAATTCGCGAGGAGTCACAGTTGAGTTGGAACCTACCTTAGAGCGCGAAATCAAAGAGGCGCAGAAGAATGATGAAAAAATCAGTGAGATTCGGCGACTGATTCTAGATGGCAGAGGCAAAGATTTTCGAGAAGATGCAGAAGGTGTGGTATGGTTCAAAGACCGCTTGTGTGTTCCCAATGTCCAGTCCATTCGGGAGTTGATTCTCAAGGAAGCTCATGAGACAGCCTATTCGATTCACCCTGGCAGTGAGAAGATGTATCAGGATCTGAAGAAGAAATTCTGGTGGTACGGAATGAAGAGGGAAATCGCAGAGCATGTGGCTATGTGCGATAGTTGTCGAAGAATTAAGGCAGAGCACCAGAGACCTGCTGGATTGTTGCAACCGTTGCAGATCCCTCAGTGGAAATGGGATGAAATCGGGATGGATTTCATAGTCGGATTGCCTCGCACTCGAGCCGGCTACGATTCCATCTGGGTAGTAGTGGACCGTTTGACCAAGTCAGCCCACTTCATACCTGTCAAGACCCACTACAGCAGTGCAGTACTGGCAGAATTGTATATGTCTCGGATCGTTTGTCTTCATGGTGTGCCAAAGAAGATAGTGTCAGACAGAGGAACACAATTCACCTCTCATTTCTGGCAGCAGTTGCATGAAGCTTTGGGCACGCATCTGAATTTCAGTTCAGCTTATCATCCGCAGACAGATGGCCAGACCGAAAGGACCAATCAAATTCTTGAAGATATGTTGAGAGCCTGTGCGTTGCAAGATCAGTCCGGATGGGATAAGAGATTGCCTTATGCAGAGTATTCCTATAACAACAGTTACCAGGCCAGTTTGAAGATGTCACCATTTCAGGCGCTCTATGGAAGGAGTTGTAGAACTCCGTTGCAATGGGATCAGCCTGGAGAAAAGCAAGTGTTTGGGCCAGACATTTTGCTTGAAGCCGAAGAGAACATCAAGATGGTTCGAGAGAATCTGAAGATAGCGCAATCAAGGCAGCGAAGCTATGCAGACACAAGAAGAAGAGAGCTGAGTTTTGAAGTCGGAGACTTTGTCTATCTGAAAGTGTCACCGATCAGAGGAGTCAGAAGATTCAGAGTGAAAGGCAAGCTAGCACCCCGCTACATTGGTCCGTATCAGATTCTCGCAAAGCGTGGAGAAGTGGCCTATCAGCTCAGTTTGCCCGAGAATTTGTCTGCTGTGCATGATGTCTTTCATGTGTCTCAGTTGAGGAAGTGCTTGCGTGTGCCAGAAGAGCAGTTGCCAGTGGAAGGTCTTGAAGTCTAGGAGGACTTGACCTACGTTGAGAAACCAGTGCAAATCCTTGAGGTTGTAGACAGAGTCACCCGAAGGAAGACCATCAGAATGTGCAAAGTCAGATGGAATCACCACTCTGAGGAAGAAGCAACCTGGGAGCGTGAAGATGATCTGATGGCTAAATACCCTGAGCTCTTTGCTAGCCAACCCTGAATCTCGAGGGCGAGATTCTTTTAAGGGGGATAGGTTTGTAACGCCCTGAATTTGGGGGTAGAATTTTTTCTTCTTTTCTCTCACCAAATTCGGGCGTTACTCTCTTTTCTCTTTATTGTTTCGCTCCTTCTTCCCAATTTCAAACCAGTATAGCGACATGTGTCCGTGTCATGTATAAACCAAAACCTAAGTGTCATGGGTGTTGCATCATGCCGAAGCACATTTCTTTGTCTGATGTTGAGTGTTCGTCTCGTTCCGTTCCGGATTTCGAATAGGAGATAACCTTTTTCTTTTTCTTTTTCTTTCTCTCTCCCTCCTCCCTATTTCTCTCTCCCGCGCCGTGGGCCGTCCCTGGCTGGCCCAGCCGCCCCCCGGTCGGCCCAGCCGCCCCCGCGCGCCCCTCTTGGGCCTAGCCGGCCCAACCGCCCCCACCCCCCTCCCCTTTTTCCCCCAACTCCCTCCCTCTCTCCCTCCCATTCTCCCTCTCCCCACCCTAGCCGCCGCCGCCCTCTACCCCAGCTCGGCCGCCCCTGCCGCCGGCCCAGCCGCCGCCGCCGTCGCTCGCCCGTCCCCGGTGAGCCCCCCTCCCCCTCCTTCCTCCCTCTCCCTCCCCCCTCTCCCTTCCTCTCCCCCTGGCCGCGCCTGGCCGCCCAGCCGCGCCCCCCAGCCCGCCCCAGCCGCGCCCCCCCGGCCCCCCGGCCACGCCTGGCCGCCCAGCCGCGCCGCCCAGCCCGCCCCAGCCGCGCCCTGGCCGCGCCCCCGCCCCGGCCGCGCCCCCAGCCGGCCCCAGCCGCGCCCTGGCCGCCCGCCTGGCCGCGCCCCGCCCCTGCGCGCCCGCCGGCCCAGCCGCCGGTTCAACCGCCCCCGGGCCGGTTCAACCCCCCCGCGCCAGCTCGGCCGCCCGCCGTCGGCTTAGCCGCCCCCGCCCCTGCCCCAGGCCGGTTCAACCGCCCCCCCTTTTTTTATTTATTTTTTTACTTTCTGTTATCATAGCTATTTTATTTTAGGTAGGCTAATCATTGTTCATGCTATTGAAATAGGAAGCTCAATTTAGAATCCCGTTACGTTAGTTAATTCATATATAGTCAATTGTTTATCTCATTCAATGTTGATCAACTAAAGATGACTAGGTTTCCATTAGTGCATATAACAGAATTCTTTTGTTAAGAACCAATTGTAACTAATCATTAGTGCATAAGCTTTAATCCCCCCCTGCGAGACCTTTCCCCATTTATTTCTAACCATAACAAATGCGATATCAAATGTCATACTTGATGCATATTCACTTTACTTGTTCCCTTGTATGGTGTACTGTTCTTTTGTATTAAATATGTGGATGTATGTATGTTTGCGCTCGCATAGAGAACGATCCGGTCGAGGAGCCCGAGGAATTCGCAGGAGAAGCCCCTGAGCAGCAGTCGGTTGGTGGAGGCAAGTGTCCCTTGACCTATCTATGTCCTATTCATTCTTTAATTCACCTCCCGCTTTACACATTTATACTTAAGGATTGACTAGCTTTTGTTATCCATGTCCTTGGTTACCTATTTGGGTTGGATTATTACTGCTTAGTCCGATGCTATTGCTCAACTCTAATCAATGAACATGATGTGATTATCTATGATACGCTGTTTTCCCTTCTTATTTATGATTATACTTGTGACCTTCAAGGGGACTCGAGCGGTTTCTCGAGTGCCTCTCCGTAAGGACCTGTTCTATGGATGACCGCCCGGGAAAACAGTGCAACCATGAGGGTGGAATGGGACGCCCTTAGCTGAATAATTGGAGGATCCGGGGTGTAGTTCGCTTCGCCGTCGTGCCGTCAATGGGGCTCGGTGTATGCGGCTCGCTCTGCCAAGGTGGATTCGTCCCTTGGGGAGGAGTGCGGTACATTTAGGAAACCTAACGGGCGGCTACAGCCCCGGGGAATCTTTGTAAAGGCTACGTAGTGATGTCCTGCTGGGTCACCTTGGTAGTGATCAATGGAGAGTCATGATCTCCGGGCAGAATGGGAATCACGGCTTGTGGGTAAAGTGCACAACCTCTGCAGAGTGTTTGAAAACTGATATATCAGCCGTGCTCACGGTTATGAGCGGCCAAGGGAGCTCCAGTGATTAGTGGTACTTGATCAGTGATACTTTGGTACAGGTGGTTATGAGATCGATGGTTCTGGTTATGACTATGGTGCTGGTAAGTGGTATTCTTTCCGTTTGGAAAGGGTACATCGGGTTAATAACTTGGGTTAATGCTAAAACTTGGCTTTCTACTAGTAAGTAATAATCTGACCAACTAAAAGCAACTGCTTGACTTATCCCCACATACAGCTAGTCCACTACAGCCAAACAGGATACTTGCTGAGTATGTTGATGTGTACTCACCCTTGCTCTACACACCAACCCCCCCCCCCCCAGGTTGTCAGCATTGCAACCACTGCTCAGGCGAAGATGAAGCTGTGGAAGGAGACTTCCAGGAGTTCCAAGACTACGACGAGTTCTAGGTGTGGGTTAGCGGCAACCCCCAGTCGGCTGCCTGTGAAGGCCGCGGTTATCTACGTTTCTTTTCCGCACTTTGATTTATTGTAAGGACTATATGGACGTCTCAGACGTATGATGTAACCGACTATTATTTCCCTTTTAATACTATTTTGAGCACTGTGTGATGATGTCCATGTTATGTAACTGCTGTGTACGTGAATAACTGATCCTGGCACGTACATGGTTCGCATTCGGTTTGCCTTCTAAAACCGGGTGTGACATCAAGTCACTAAGAATGTCGAACAATTGCGCAAGAACGAAGTGTGAGTGATCAATTGTGCTCAAGGAATGCTTGGATATCTTCTCCATGCGCCATGGGGTCCCTTTTATAGCCCCAAGGCAGCTAGGAGCCGTTGAGAGCAATCCGGGAAGGCAATTCTTGCCTTCTGTCGACTGGCGCACCGGACACTGTCCGGTGCCCAATTTCTTTCCCGATTTGGCGAAGCCGACCGTTGCAGCCTGGGAGCCGTTGGCACACCGGACACTGTCCGGTGCACACCGGACAGTCCGGTGCCCCCTTCTAGCCGTTGGCTCGGCCACGTGTCCCGCGCAGATCGCGCGGCCGACCGTTGGCCCGGCCGACCGTTGGCTCACCGGACAGTCCGGTGCACACCGGACAGTCCGGTGAATTATAGCCGTACGTCGCCGGTGAATTCCCGAGAGCGGCCAGTTCGCTCGAGCCAGCCTGGCGCACCGGACACTGTCCGGTGCACCACCGGACAGTCCGGTGCTCCCAGACTGAGCAAAGTCTTGGCTGCTCGAGCCAAGACAATTTCAATTCGATTTTTCCTGTTTCCAGCACTTAGACACAATACATTAGTCTCTAAAACAATGTACTAAGTCTGAGAAACATACCTTTATACTTGATTTGTACTTTGTCCACCATTTAACACTTAGGCACTTGTGTTTGACACTAAATCACCAAAACACTTAGAAATGGCCCAAGGGCATATTTCCCTTTCAGTTTTCACCTAGGAACCTTCTAACAATCCCTAGGGAGGTGACTGAGCATCTTCTAATGGTCCACCCCAACATGTGGCCCATACAAAAGAAGAGGTAGAGACAATCCATAGAGATTTAAGAGTTCACATGTGCTAAGATTGACAAACTCCTTTGTGTTGGCTTCATTTATGAAGTCCAACATCTTGAGTGGTTGGCCAACCCCATCATTGTCCCATGTCAGCTTCATTTCACTAGAGTGGTCCCACTATCAGGCACACAAGAAACTTCATATAGGGTTGTTGGACCCTAAGCATTGATCTGACAAGAAAAGTTGAACCAGTTCGACGTTGTTGGGAGCTCTCTAGTCACTTTCCATAGGGCACCGAGCTCTAGCCGACATTGGTCCAACAGTGGTCGGACCATATGTTATCATAGTTGTTAAGGTAGCAACGATAACATTCAAATGGTTAGTACATGTGACAGGCTTTGGAGTCATTGGACCGGTGCTTGACTAACGATGGGTGTCAAATGGTCTAATGACCCCGATTTCCTGAATAAAGGGACGTATGGATCAATTAAGGGAAGAAGAGTGATTACTTCCTTTTCTTGAAAATACCAAGCCGAGAACTGCTTGCACTCCTACAGGTCGAGGCGTACAAACTGCAATCAATCCTGGGCACACAGGCGTGCCCGCCACCCACCCCCGTGTCGCATGTGCCCCCAGCACAACCTCACACATGCGCTCGGCGCTCCATAGGTCGTGCCTGTCCCACCGCCGCGTGCTGCCGTAGACCCACAGGCCGCAGATGCGCGGGCCATCCTGCCTCCTACTCGTCCACTGTCGTAGACCTGCAAATCCACAGTCTCGGTGGCTCGTCATAATCCTCTCGCATTGCGCTCTAGGTCTAGGCCTCCAGCGCCGCCGTATCCAGCGCATGTATGTCTTCAGGTCAAGTTCACGCGCACATGCCGCCTCACCGTCATCCCACTTCGTATCTACGACGAGTGTGGTGTACTGTGGACGAGTCAATGGATAGGATAGTACTGACCTGAGAAAAAATGATGCGATAGAGAAAACGAGAGTTCCTATCAGCCATTGTGCTTTTTGGGCCGCCACCGTGCTTTACAGGTCGTGTCGGGTCGTGCAGCACAATGGGCCAAAAAGCCAAACCCAGCCTAGCCCAACGTTCGAGCTATGCTGGCACGACCCATTTGACTTCGTGTTAGGTTGTGCTTCGTGCCGTTATTTTTGGGTCATGTCGGGCCGACTATAAATGGCCCGGAACAAACTTTTAGGTCTAAAGGCATGTACGACCCAAATAAATGTCATATATATTAAGGGGTATCAAGGGGGGAAGTGCAAAAACACAAGAGACGATATCTTGTTGAAGAGACGTCTCTAGCATAGTTCCCTAAGTCTAGATACGATTCCACCCATACAACTCACATAAATGAGTCGTATCTTGAGATGTTCTAGTGAATAAGATACAAGACTTCAATAAATTAGGTTGTATGAAGGGGTTTCTTAGGTGTATCTAGTGCTTGGAGAATCACAATATAATATCTAGGTTGTACATACCCTAAGTAGAACAAACATGCTGTGTGTTCATTGCTTTGGCTTGTATGTTTGATGGGAGGTCGCATTGGTTCAACAAGACCGTCCAGGGTCGTTTGGTTCATTTAAGTTCAACATAAACAGAGATGATACATCATGTGTGGACGTAATTATGCATTGTGTCCAGACTCCAGACACATGAAACAATCTTTTATACGTACACAAATATAAGCAGACACTAGTGACCGAGCCGTAGCTCGATTGGCCTACTCCCCGGTGACAGAACGATAGGTCCTAGGTTTGATCTCTACTCGTCCTAGGATTTCCCAGAGTTTATTCCCTCTACTAATATTTTAGTGGTGTTGCCTCAGTAAGATGTGTCACAATGGTCAGAGAAATGTGTCCATCATCATCGGAGGCCGCCTTTGGAATCTCTTAGTTGCACGTGCGTAGGCAATAAAAAAGTACAATGTTGGTTGGTTAATCCATTTAACTTCAGATTTTTAGCCGGGACTACATATTCAAGATTAAAAATATTATGTCATCGTTAAACCAGGACTAAATAACACATTTAGGACTTGTTCGATTTATACCTAAATCATGTAGATTGAGGTGTAATGGAGTGGATTGAGGAAGATTTTAACTAGTGGTGGTTTATTCCTCCTTAATCCCCATGAATTTGGGACAAAAGGAGCATGACCTTAGTTTTAATCGGTAACACCAACCAAAACTAAAGATACCTCTATCATAGGCCATGAGACATATATCTTTAGTCAACATTGGTGTTACCAACTAATCCTAGTCTTTTTTCTTTTATATTTTTCATTCATTTTTTATTGCAAATAGTTTCTCATATACGTATTATATGCTATTATTGTATGTCCATAAACAAAATAAGAACTAAACTAATTAACAATAGTGTACATTATAATAAAATCATTCCCACTCATCAAGATAGTTTAAACATCATGTTCAAATACACACCAAAGTTCATATAAACATAAGTAGATCATCAAGTTTGTTTGTGTCATATCATATACTTAGTTAAGAATAGGTTTGTAAGATAACACATTGCTAATGTAGAACAATTAGCATTAACTAGTGCACTCTCCTTTGCTTCACAGGTATCTTTTTTAGAAACACTTTATTCTAGGATCCTTTTTGTAGTACGTGTTTGTCCAACTTAATCCTATCTATAATCCAATCGATAAATTATCTATTTTAGAATGGCTCCAAGGGTACAACCTACATAGGCTAAGTCATAGTTCTCAACCTGTAAATAAGATGACAAAAATAAATAGGAGAACCAACCATATAGAGACAATACGATTTAAATATTGATATAAGCTATGAGATACTTCAAGTTTACCATAATATTTTGGTTGTTTCGAGCATTCGTTGCAAAAAAAGTGAGCCACATCATGATAGTGGTTCTCAACATCTGAGGGAAGGCATACCCTCAGGTGTTGGTAAAGCACCCTCCAAAAATCTGGCAGCATGAGATAGAACCACATTGGTCTCAATTATGAGCCCGCCTAGCATTTCTGGGGCCCTCCATCCCACGGCCCAATCCTCGAACTAGCTAGGTCCTAATGCCTAATAAAGGTCCCCTGACATTATTCAAGACAACTTTGAGATGGCACAACCTTATGTCATGCATGTGCTCCCCTAACAAGGCAACATGTGGTACTAGGGAAAAGAGATAAAGCTACCATCCATCACATTTACTGTGAAGGGCAATGTTGTGGTCAAAAGTAACACTACCGCCATGCCTGAAGCAGCAGGTGTACCTATGAACCCTATACTGTTTGTACAGGTATAACAGTCATTATAGCCATGCATGGGACTGCATGTATACCATAAGAACTATAAGGACATGCAATTACACTACCTAAAAACTACACCGTACTCAGTGGCTTGCCCCCGGTACCGACAACTGTAGCATAACACACTTGCTACCATGGCATGACTGAGGCGTGCATCTAAAAGAATCAAGACACTTAAAAGGGGGACGAATTAGGGTTCTCTAAACATTCTCATGTAAATTAAATAATAAACACAAGGCCAACTTCACCGAGTATCTAATGATGTGATAAAGAGTTTTGTACCCTAATTTTGAACTATATAGTAGAATCCCAATTCTAGGAATCTAAATGACTGAACTGAATTGTTTAAATATAAATGCATAAAGGACATGGTTATAAGGCTCCTCGATGTTTTGCCGAGCTCTTGGAGAGTCAAGACTCTCCACTAATCCTCATTGGAGCACAAATGCAAGGGTGTCGCTCTCTCTTGATTTGTGCAAGGACTAGGTGCTCTATGTGAGCGGGTTCTTCGTTGCTCGGGCATGGTGAACCGCTGACAACCATGTATGTGGCCGATTCAGGTCACTCACAAGCTCTCTAGAGAACCACCACACTTTAGATCGCCATCTAGCTATCTAGGTAATGTCGATCACTAAAAATAACAAGCACTAGACTCTCACTTGATCAACCATATCAAGTCATGAGGGTGGTGGTCCAACACAATGACACAAATCACTCTCTATATACTAATGAGGTTACTGATCATGAGCTTTTAAACTCTTAAGTTTCTCACTCTTAAGTGGCTATTTTAATAGATAAGAGAGGCAAGACTCCTTAAATGACTAAGTTAAGCATATAAATAGCTCCAAGTGAAGAAATTAGTTGTAACGCCTCACTCAACATAGTTAGTTGTACCTTCAATTTGGCTCAAAATGATGATAGAGTATTATTTATGTGAATTGGGACGAGAGATGGTTTCCTTTTTCTCGCTCAACTCCACCAATCTACAAGGTATCCATGTTCAATCCTAGAGGCGACAAATAGTGTGTTGCATGTGCCAACGGTTTACGGAAGGAGGTGCGTGCACATCGCCACTTCGAAGCGGGAACCTTTAATCTTAGGCTATATGGATTGGAAGGGATTGAGTAGGTTTAAATTCATAGCAAGTCAAAATCTTTCCTAACCCCTCTCAATAGTCAGGCCCCGTTTGGTAGAGCTCTTCCTCTGTCAGTTTTAACCTTGGCTCTGGCTCCTCTAAGAAAACAGCTCCCTCCTTATTTTTAGGAAGAGCTCTAGAAAGAGCACCATGTTTGGTTGAAAATATAGCTCCTCCTGTAGTTTCTCCTACGATGTAGCACTGACAAAAAGAAAAATATGGGAGAGGAGCCGTTAGAAGCTCCTTTTTTCTGGCTCTCGGTTTCTGCTGGTTTTTTGGAGGAGCTTATCCCTCTTTTTTAGGAAGAGCCCATCAAAGAGTCTCCCTTTTGATAGAATTTTTCAAGAAGCCGTTGAAGGAGCCTTTGAAGAAGCCCTACCAAAGGAGGCATCAATAATGTCCGATCCACATGGGATGAAATAAACTGATGCATTGACGACATCGTTGTGGTAAAGGTCGTAGTGCCAGAGTAATCATTACCGCAAGGCGTAGAGGGGAGGTCATAAGCCCCTATATAGTTAAATCGATTTTCGACATAATCAAAAAGATATATTCAGTAGAATTGTAACCATATAATACGACTTTAATCAAAATACATGCATTTGTCTCATACACTATGGAGATGATAAGAAGAGATATATGTTACATCTCCGATGGGCTATAATTAGAGATGTTTTTTATTTTTGGTACAAAAGTTCCTATATCAATGGAAAAACTGTTGAGCAACGGGACGGCAGCAAGTGATTGAGTTCAGCGGTTGTTTGTAGAAAATGATTGACTCCTATGTGTCCAGCTACCAGCTTCCGGCACGTGAGCCTCTGTCTTCTGAGTGGGCCGCTTCCATTTGGGCTACTTGAATCGTCGTCTAAGGAGGTTGGGCCGTGACATCCCATCACCGAGTCCGTCAAGCCCACGCATCATCACTCACGCGCGGGGCCGTCCGACCGGGCCTCTCCTCCCTCGTTTTACCCGCACCCGCCGCAACGCCGAGAAGACGCGAGAGGAAGGGAGGAGGTGAGCCACCGGAAGCGGAGACGTGAGCACTCGACCAACCCCGTCGATCCGGCTGCGGCGCGGCGTGCTAGATCACTACCGACCATGGTGGTGGAGGAGATCGCCGAGGGGGTGAAGAACCTAACCGTCACCGGAGATGCGGCGGCTTCAGGCGGAGAGGGGCAGAGGAGGGGCGGCGGCAGCAGCAGCAACCGCATCCAGGTGTCCAACACCAAGAAACCCCTCTTCTTCTACGTCAACCTCGCCAAGGTACGGCTGCCCCTCTCTCCCTACGCGCCGCATCTTTCCGTGATACTCCTGCCCACCCGCCGCTTCCGGATTCTGGCTGATTTGGTTACTTCGGTCCGTGCAGAGGTATATGCAACAGCACGGCGATGTAGAGCTATCCGCTCTTGGGATGGGTGCGTCCCTCCTTCGCCCTTCTTTCTAACCCTTTTTTTGCACATATTTATTACTGGTGAAGTTAATTTAGGCATTGTCGCTTGACATTGATGCCTCTATCCGCGAATTTGGTTTATGTTATTAAGTACGCCGATAAATATGATGTAAAGACGCAGAATGCGTCGGCGCGGCGTGTGTTCTTTTCTGTATGTTTCTCAATGCTGGACCTGTGTTGGTTATTATTGCTAAAACCCTAGCTTTTATGACAGTTAGGGTCCCTTTGCTAGGGCTTACAGAAGGCTCTGGCTTTGGCTTCTGAAGAAACCCTACCAAACGGGGTAAAAAGAAAACCGGTTTCTCCCCTGAAACCACCAAGGAACCGGAGCCGAAAATATTAACTTGCACCAGCTCCTCTCAAAAATACTCTACGAAAACCTTTTGTCAAATATCTTTCTACAAAGTGTTCTGGCTCTACCAGAGAAGCTACTCCAGGAGAGGAGCTAAATCTGAAGCCATTTTAGGACCTGGAGCCCTGCTAAACTTGCTCCTAGTGTTCCTAGGCGGCATTTGCTTTGTAACACAAAGAGCACAGCTTAGAATTTGATCATGCAACTTGCCCGATCTATTGTCCGAGGAAAAACTTACCAAGTTTGAGTCAAGTGCTATGCAATGCATTGTTATTATTACATGGCTATCATACTCTGGATGACCACAGACAGGCAGCTACTTCCACTTGTGGTTCGCCTGAGAACCATGGTTTTCAAGGTGTCGCCTAGGCGCCTAGACACTCAAAAATCATGGGCGTCCCTGTTCCCTAAATGAAAATGAAAATAAAAATCAGAAAGAGACCGGGAGGGGGGTGGAAGGGAAACCAATGTTACCAACCAACAAGCCCCAGCAGCTGCCAATCCCCGATAGCTCTGGCTTGTAGAACTCGCGCTTGTCAATTGAGGCACGATAGATCTCGACCTGGACAGAAGCTCAGTTGATCTGAGAGCACACGACTCAATGAGGGCCCGAGAAGAAGCAGGGAGGAGGAGCAGAGGAATTGCTGGCAGCATCATGCGCAAGGAGATTAAGGAAGGAGTTCTGGAAACGTATAGGCTATACGCAAGTCGGGGGATGGTTATATAGGGTGTCTAGTGGGCTGGTGGTATGCTGCTGTTCTCTGCCACGCACCGATCGGAGGTTGTACGTGTGGAGGATCGGTGGGCGCGGTTTGAAGGCTGAACGACGGCGAGGAGCCAGCGATCGTGAGAGGAGGAAAACAAGGTGGCGGCTAGGGTTGGACTCCTGGCTCCCTACAGGAAGTCGGAAACAATGTGTTTCTGCTTGATCTATAGAGTGGTGCTTACAATTATTTATACTCCCTTCTAGTCCTTATCTAATGAGATAGATCTCCTCTTTTGTCTCTAACAAATCTTATCTTCTAATCCCTATCTTCTCTCTAACAAATCTTATCTTCTAATCCTTATCTGCATGCTTATCTTCTAATCCTTATTTGCATGCTTATGCTGTTGCCCGACGCCTATAGTGGTGGGGGGTCATAACATCTCTCCCTGCCTGCGCAAACAGCTCGTCCTCGAGCTGCACATCCGGGTAGAGAGTCTTGAAGTCGTCCAGGGGCTCCCAGGTGGCGTCGTCCTCCGGAAGGCCTTGCCACTTGACGAGGATGTGCCACGCGCCGCGACGGAGCTGTGCGCGCAGGACCTGCGCAGGGGCTGGCAGCAGTCGCCCATCCTGAACCGGTGGCAGCACGACCGGTGTTGATGGTGGCGAGCCGGCGGAGTTGTACGGCTTTAACAGCCCCACATGGAAGACGTCATGCAGGCGCGCGTCCGCGGGGAGTCGGAGACGATAAGCCACCTGCCCGATGCGCTCGACGATCTGGAACGGCCCCGCGTAGCGTGGGCGCAGCTTGCCCTTGGACGGCGAAGCGAGCGCATGGGTGGGTCGGTGGAGAAGTCGGAGCAGCACCCATGCGCCCTTGTCGAACTCCACCTCGCGATGGTGCTCATCGTAGTGGCGCTTGGCGTACTGCTGGGCCTGAAGAAGACGCTCGCGAACCTCCTCCAGGAACGCGTCGCGGTCCCGCAGCATGGCGTCCACCGCTTCTGTCTGGGCCGCCCCGGCGTGGTGTGGCAGGAGGGGTGGTGGGGGTCGGCCGTACACAACCTCGAATGGCGACGCTCGGAGTGCCGTGTGATACGAGGTATTGTAGCAGTACTCCGCCCAGGAGAGCCAGTCGACCCACGAGCGAGACCGATCACCTGTCGCACAGCGCAAATACATCGCGATGACCTTGTTGACGACCTCGGACTGGCCGTCCGTCTGGGGATGAAAGGCCGTACTGAGCCGCTGCTTGACACCTGCACATTTAAAGAGATCGCGCCAGAGATTGCTGGTGAAGACTGGGTCGCGATCGCTGACGATGGAGCTGGGGAAACCGTGTAGGCGCACGATCCCGTCGAAGAAGGCACAGGCGACGGAGGTGGCGGTGTAGGGGTGGCTGAGCGCGATGAAGTGGGCGTACTTCGAGAAGCGGTCCACCACCGTCAGGACAACGGACTTGCCGTGCACTTTCCGCAGCCCCCTCGATGAAGTCCATGGAGATATCTGCCCACACCTGTGACGGAACGTCCAAGGGCTGAAGTAGGCCGGCCGGCTGTGTGGTCGGTGTCTTGTTCTGCTGGCACACGTCACAGGAGCGGACGAAGTCGAGCACCAGCTGGCGGTCGCCGGGGATGTAGAAGTCCGCGCGGAGGCGCACAAGGGTTTTCTAGACCCCCTCGTGTCCTGCCGAGTGAGCCAGGGTCACCACCTGGTGGCGCAAGTCGTCGGTGGCAGGCACGTAGATGCGCTTGCCGTGGAGGAGGAAGCCGTCGTCGGCTGCCCACGGCGCGCCCAGAGATGCAGCCTGCAGCTGCTGCAGCAGGTCCCGCGTGACCGGGTCGGCCGCGGTGGCGCGGCGAATGTCGGCGTAGAGGTCGAAGGAGGGCCCAGAGAGGGCCCAGAGCGCCGCAGTCTCCTCGTCGCGGCGAGACAGCGCGTCGGCCACCGAGATGAGCCGTCCGGGGCGGTACTCGACGGTGAAGTCAAACCCGAACAGCTTGCTGAGCAAGCTGAGCCACTGGTGTTGAGGCACGGTGGACAGCCGTTGGTCCAGGAGGAACTTCAGGTTGTAGTGGTCGGTGCGGACGAGGAACCGGCGCCCCCACAAGTACGGGCGCCAGTGCCGGACGGCTTGCACCAGCCCGATGAGCTCGCGCTCGTAGGCCGCCAGCTTGACATGGCGAGCGGCGAAGGGTCGACTGAAGAAGGCCAGGGGTCCGCCCCCTGGTGTAGAACGGCGCCAAAGCCGGTGCCGGACGTGTCGCAGTCGACCACGAACTGGCGCGCGAAGTCGGGCATCTGTAGAATCGGCGCCGACGAGAGCGCCCGCTTCATGGCAACGAAAGCCTCGTCCGCCTCCGCTGTCCAGACGAATGCCTCCTTCCGCAGGAGACGTGTGAGTGGCGCTGCGATGGAGCCGAAGTCGCGGATGAACTTCCTGTAGTAGCCGGCGAGGCCCAGGAAGCCACGCACCCCGCGTGTAGAGCGCGGTAGCGGCCACGAGGCGACCGCGACCACTTTGTCGCTGTCCATGGCGACGCCGTCGGCGGAGATGACGTGGCCGAGGTAGGCGACGGAGGGGGTCCCGAAGGAGCACTTCGATCTCTTCAGAAAGAGGCCGTGGGCTCGTAGGGCGGTGAAGACGAGGCCGACATGCTGCAGGTGCTCAGACCACGACGTGCTGTAGATCAGAATATCGTCAAAGAAAACCAGCACGAACCTACGGAGGAAGGGGTGGAGCATGTCATTCATCAACGCCTGAAATGTCGCAGGGGCGTTGGAGAGCCCAAACGGCATCACCAGGAACTCGAAATGGCCATGGTGGGTGCGGAACACCGTCTTCTCAATGTCGGCCGGGTGCATGCGCACTTGATGGTACCCCGAGCGGAGGCCGAGCTTGGTGAAGTACTTGGCCCCGTGGAGCTCATCGAGGAGCTCGTCAACCACCAGGATCGGGAACTTGTCCTTGGACGTACGGTCGTTGAGCGCGCGGTATTCGATGCAGAAGCGCCACGACCCATCTGCCTTCTTGACGAGGAGCACGGGTGCCGAGAACGGAGAAGTACTAGGGCGGATGATGCCCTGCTCCAGCATGGCGGCGCACTGCCGCTCGAGCTCGTCCTTCTGCAACTGAGGGTACCGGTACGGCCGCACTGCCACCGGCGCGGTCTCGGGTAGCAGGTGTATGCGGTGGTCGTAGGGGCGGGCTGGTGGAAGACCGCGTGGTGTGTCGAAGACGGCTTCGTGCTGACATAGGAGCTCGTCCAGCAGCGGGTGGTGCGGGTCCGGAACTACCGCTAGCAGCGACCGCTGCTGGGAGGGTGCGCCCGGGGCGCCCACACACTGCCACGTGACGCGGCGGCCCTCGTGCAGGAAGGATACGGTGGTGAGCCCCTCGAAGTCCCAGGTGAGGGGGCCCAGCGTGCCCAGGAAGTCGACGCCGAGGATGAAGTCGAAGTAGCCGAGCGCGAGGCCGACGCGGGTGATGGAGAAGGGCGCCCCGAAGATGTCGATGGGCACGTTGCGTGCAAGGCCTTCACACGGCACGTGCTCGCCGTTGGCCACCGTAACGCGAAGCTGGTCGCCCCCCTGAGGAGCGAGTCCAAGGCGCCGCATGGCCGTGCCCTGGAGGAACGTGTGGGTGGAGCCGGTGTCCAGGAGGGCGAGGAGGTGCTCGCCCTTGATCGTCACGGGCAGGAGCATAGTTTGGTACGTCCTGATGCCTGCCAGAGCGTGTACAGAGACCACAAGAGCGTGAGCGTGAGCGTCCGTTGCGGCGGCGGCTTCTTCGAGCGAGGCCGCGACCGCATCGTCGGCTGCCGCCTCCTCGTCGGCGTCGAGGAAATCGTCCACCTCTAGGAAGAACAAGCGGGGGCACACGTGCCCACGCACGTACTGCTTGTCGCAGTTGTAGCAGAGGCCTTGACGACGGCGTTCCTGCATCTCGGTCGGCGAGAGGCGACGGTGCGGCCGCGCGGGTGCCGCCGGGGCTGCTGCGCCTGGTGCTGCAGCGCCGGCTGCGGGCAGCGCAGGCAGCGCTGGTGCGCCAGCCGGGGCCACGGTCGGCCCCTGTTGGCGTGGGGGAAAGGCTGGCCGCGGGGGAGGGCGGGCGCCGCGCTGCTGAGGAGGCGCTGCCGCGGCCAGAGCCCGTGTCTCGAAGGCGCGGGCGAGAAACATGGCCGTCTGGAGGTCGGGCGGGGTGCGCATCGCGACGTCGACCCGAATGTGTTCCGGGAGGCCACCGACGAAGAGCTCCGCCTTTTGGCGCGTGGAGAGGTCCTTTGAGTGCGCCAGCACCGTCTGGAAGCGGTCCGCAAACTCCTGGACCGTGGAGTGGAAAGGAAGGCGCCCCAACTCGGCCAGCCGCGAGCCGTAGATAGGCGGTCCGAAGCGAAGGCGACAAAGCTCCTTGAAGCGCTCCCAGGACGGCATGCCCTCGTCCAACAGGAGTGCGTAGTACCATGTCTAAGCGGCGCCGGTGAGGTGGTAGGAGGCCATCCACGTCCGCTGCTCCACCGGAGTGCGCTGGCCCCAGAAGAATTGTTCACAGTGTGTGAGCCAATTCAGCGGGTCGATCGAGCCGTCGTATGTCGCGAAGTCGATCTTGTAGGTCCGAGGCTGGAAAGGCACCGCGCCGAACGTCGCGGGAGCCGTAGCCGAGGGCTCCCCGCCAATCACTGGAGCTGCAGCCGGCGCGGAGCAGAAAGTGGAGCCGTGGAGAATTGTGCCGTCAACGCCACCATAGAGCGTTCCCGACGCCAGAACGCCCCCATGGCCGAAGCCCGCTGTGATGTGAGGGGTTGAATGGACCGACGGGCGCGCCGGCGCAGAGGAGTAGACTGGCTGCGCGACGTCGGTGAGCCACGACGGAAGCGGGGACGGCGAGTGGGGGAACTGGATCTCCTGGATGGGGACGCCGCCGAGGGACACCGCTGGTGCGGGCGCGGTGGTGTGCGTCGTGCTGTCCTGCGGCATCCCGTAGGGGTAGACGGCGCCCGAGGCGGGTGAAGGCAGCTGCTGCCGCGGGTTGGGCGCCGGCGGTAGCTGCGGCTGCAGGTGAGGCGGTGCCACGCCTGGCTACGGTCCCAAGAGGAAGGCGTGGACGCCGGCCATCATCCTGCCGAGGTCGAGGACGGCCGTGGTGAGCTGCTCGTTGGTCATCACGCCCGCGGCGGAGGAGGAAGCCCCGGCGGCCAACGGCAGCGATCCCGCGGGCAGATATGTTTGCGGAATCGGTGCGGATGGGATCGGCACGGACGCGTTGGGCACGGACACGTTGGATTCCAGCGGCGACGTGGTTGCAGCGGGCAGTGGTAGCGACATCGGATCGAAGGTGTCCGATACCAGGTTGGTATGCTGCTGTTCTCTGCCACGCACCGATCGGAGGTTGTACGTGTGGAGGATCGGTGGGCGCGTTTTGAAGGCTGAACGGCGGCGAGGAGCCAGCGATCGTGAGAGGAGGAAAACAAGGTGGCGGCTAGGGTTGGACTCCCGGCTCCCTACAGGAAGCCGGAAACAATGTGTTTCTGCTTGATCTATAGAGTGGTGCTTACAATTATTTATACTCCCTTCTAGTCCTTATCTAATGAGATAGATCTCCTCTTTTCTCTCTAACAAATCTTATCTTCTAATACCTATCTTGTCTCTAACAAATCTTATCTTCTAATCCCTATCTTCTCTCTAACAAATCTTATCTTCTAATCCTTATCTGCATGCTTATCTTCTAATCCTTATTTGCATGCTTATGCTGTTGCCCGGCGCCTATAGTGGCGGCCGGTCATAACAGCTGGGGCAGCCCCTTAGGTCTCCTGCCCTCTTTCTCCTTTTTCTTTGTTTTTCCTTCCTTCATGCTGCTGGCTTCCTGTTGACTCTTCCTTTTTCTTTGTAATCTCCTGCCTTATTACAGAAAGTTCTCTTGCATTTTAAGTAGATTGCTGACTCTTCATGTTGTTAGCGCATCTCCAAGAGCGATCATAAATTTGGTCCCCTATTTCCTCATGTAGGCTAAACATTTATCTCTTCTAAATCTGTCATTTCGACAGCAGTTCCCATTTATCTAAATGCCCTAAACTTTAAACATGACACGTAAGCAATATGGACGAAAAAACAAACATGGAGGCTGAGATACCCCCATTTTTGGGGGGTGGAAGAGAGGTTTTTTATAATGCAACTAAACAAAGGAGTTCATTTAGGGTGTCTGTTGAACGGTTAGCCTTAAATTTAAGTATAGTAGTTTGGATATAGGTGTACAGGGTAATCTTGTAGATGCTCTTAGTCAGTGTATTTTGATATTTTTTTTATTGGATACATAACTTAAGCTCAATTAACATCTTTATATGTGATTTATTTGATGCATCAATACTACTTTTTCGTTAAAACATACAATGATACAAAAGCTTTCCATTTCAAATTTCTGCATCAGTGTACTGTTTGAGGCACACTAACCAAGCTTTATTTTGTTTCCAGCCATAGCAACAGTTGTGACCGTGGCAGAAATTCTGAAGAACAATGGATTTGCTGTTGAAAAGAGTGAGACTTCAGGGCTTTGTTGTCTTGTAGATTATGCCTCATCTATATTATTATATTTGCCGCTCTGAATCATCCCTTTGTGTCTTAACCTACATAGAAATTAGGACCTCTACTGTTGAAATAAACGACGAATCAAGAGGGCGTCCATTCCAAAAGGCCAAGGTCAGAAATACTATACCTTTAATTGAGTGTGCTTAAGCTATTCATTGTGTTTGTCAGTTTGGTCATTCTATCTTTAACTGTATGCAATTCGTCTTTTACTGAGAATTAAACTGACATGAACCTCTCCCTCAGATTGAGATAATCTTGGGAAGGAGCGACAAATTTGATGAGCTGATGGCCGCTGCTGCAGAAGAGAGGGGCGAAGTGGAAGATGGTGAAGAGCAGGCTTGAAAACAGTACCGATGACAAGCTGCTGCTGTTGTGCTCTGTTAGTGTTGTTTAATTTAGTTTAATACCGTGTGCATGAGATATGGCACGCGTTCTTGCTCAATTACATCACCATGGCAATGTCTGCAAATCCATGGATTGATGGATGGATGTTGGTTGTTTCTTAACATTCTGGACATGTTGTTCATTTGTTTCTTTGGCTATGTATGTTTTAGCAGTCCAGCGTTCCCCTTACAAAATATGGCGTGCTTTGTTGACTACACAGACCGTTGTTCCTTCCCTGTATTATTGTCTGCAAAGATTAGAGATTTCAATGGGTAACTAATTCTCTATGGATAAAAACTCTATTAGGGCTAGGGCTAGTTTGGGAACCTATTTTTTATAAGGAATTTCTATTTTTCTAAGAAAAATTAGTTTATTTTTCTTAGGAAATATAGAAAATCCTTTATAAAAATAAGATTCTCAAACTAGTCCTTATGGTATGGATACGAGGGATTTTGATGCTTACAGGTATGTTATTGGGTCATTTTATATACCTAATGGATATTGTGGGTGTGGGCATCTTCGAAAATGTTGTGTTGGTTGAATCTATCACGCTGGATAAAAAAGATAATACACTATTCTACAATCTTTCATTATTAATAAGGTTTAGGCTTTTATATTTTGTATACTTTGAATTTGGTTCTTATTATCGTGATTAAAATAAGCATGTACTAAAATGTTAGTGGTTGTGGATACTCTATGGATATGTGTTAGGTGCGGATACTGGATGGATATCTGTTATCCATGTGAGTGGCGTATATGGAGTAATTTTATACCCATCTTTACTATATTAAAGTTCTAGTTTTAACGGTCGCCTTGCATCATTCTTTTATAAAAAAACCCCTTTTATTTGTTTGAAATCAACGTGCGGCTCTCTGCCTCAGCCTGAGGAATAGACAGATGGATAGCCTATAGAATACACACCCTCCCTTTCCCTACTATCTACGGCTCCAATCTCCTTCCCCTACCTATTTGTCACCCCTCTCTCATGCCCCTCCCCCACTTTCGCCCCATGGCTGACGCGCTGCCTTCGTCTCTCTTCCCCACTGCCATGACAGGCAGATTGTCAGATCCACACTGGTAAAGAAGATTTGGATTGTCAGGTCGCGTCTAGGCTGGCCTGATGTCATCCAAACCGTCCCGGTGGCATTATTCGAGAAGGTCCCGTAGAGGGATCGCTGATTTTGGACTTGGGCGGTGAAGTTTCTCCGCTCTAGATTGAGCCCGGGGAGAGGTCGTATTGTGGCCCTGCCTCCTCGGCGGCCGGCACATGTCGCCTCCTAACTCACCCGCTCGGCATGTGTAGGTCTTCGTGGTCATGGCGGCCACCCACGCCTCCTATCCTTTCTATCTGCTGGTGAGGCCTCTCCTGGTAGGTCATCTGGAAAATTTATTAACCGTGTGATCGCTACCCAGCCTACCCCCACTGGTTATCCTCGATCACTTGGCTTGGCCTGTAGATGCAAGGTATGAGCTACGTCATGCTGTCATGCCTGTGGTTTGGTTGCAAGATCTCCAAATCATGTGCGGATGTATTGCAGGTCTCATGTATTTCTAAGGATACTCAACATGCGATCTGGTGCAGGGGTACTTTACCAGTAGATTTTGTGTGTGTCTCTCATCATGGGGTTTAATTATGGTCTGGTAGGTCTACTGGAGTGGAGTTTGAAATGACACTAACCAACATTGTTATAGTGTTTTCATTATTTGTTATACCTTTTGTAGTTATAACAATCTGTCCATCCTATGTTATGCTCGGTAGAAGTTAATTTTGGAACTATAGGATTAAGGTAAATTATTCATTTATTGTCACAAGTAGCTTTGTGTAGTCAACTGTAAGGAAAATGGACCTCGGGTCATTTGGCTTAATAGATTTTGGTGTTTGATGATCAACATAACCTGTGGACTAATGTGTTTGCTAGTGTTTATGTTTGTCGGCGTTTCGACCCTGGGGGTCCCTAGACCGACGAGTAAATTGTCGCTGCATGTCCCAGCCCAGATAGGTCGGCGTGAGACGGAACACAAGGGGGAAAGCGAAAGGAGAACCGCGGCTCGTGTTGTTCTGCGCCCAGGGCGGATGCACTTGCAGTAGGGGGTTACAAGCGTTCGCGAGGGAGAGAGAGAGCATGTTCGTCAGCCCGTCCTCCCGCGCGGCCACCTTTTCGTACGAGGGCCCTGGACCTTCCTTTTATAGACGTAAGGAGAGGGCCTAGGTGTACAATGGGAGGTGTAGCAGTGTGCTAACATGTCCGGCAAAGAGGAGCCAGAGTCCTATGTACATGCCGACGTGGCTGTCGGAGAGGTGTTAGTGCCCTGTTCATGTGATGTCCTGGCCGTGGGAGGAGCGCTTAAGCCCTGTAGAAGCATAGCTGTCGGGGCTGTCGGGTCCTTGCTGACGTCTCCTTGCTTCCGTAGGGGGCTGAGAACCGCCGTCGTCATGGAGCACGCGGGGTGCCATCATTACTTGTTTTACCGGGGCGAGCCAGATGGGACGCCGGTCTTGTTCCCCGTAGCCTGAGCTAGCTAGGGGTAGGGTAATGATGTACCCCCTGCGGCGTGGTCGGTCCGAGCCCGAGGTCGGGCGAGGCAGTGACTCCTCCGAGGTCGAGGTTGAGTCCGAGCCCTAGGGTCAGGCGAGGCGGAGACCATTGTCCGAGGTCGAGGTTGAGTCCGAGCCCTGGGGTCGGGCGAGGCGGAGACCGTCGTCCGAGGTCAAGGTTGAGTCCGAGCCCTGGGGCGGGCGAGGCGGAGACCGTCGTCCGAGGTCGAGGTTGAGTCTGAGCCCTGGGGTCGGGCGAGGCGGAGCTTCCTATGGCGCCTAAGGCCGGACATGGCGGCTGTCAGCCTCACCCTGGCAGGTGGCACAGCAGTCGGAACAGCGCAGGCGGCGCTGTTTTCCTGTTAGGTCAGTCAGTGGAGGGGCAAAGTGACTGCAGTCACTTCGGCCCTGTCGACTATAGAATCGCGCGTCAGGATAAGGTGTCAGGCGATCCTTGCATTGAATGCTCCTGCGATTTGGTCGGTTGGCGAGGCGATCTGGCCAAGGTTGCTTCACTGCGAAGCCTGCCCGAGCTGGGCCTCGGGCGAGTCGGAGGTGCGCCCGTTGCTTGAGGAGGCCCTCGGGCGAGGCGTGAATTTGCCTGGGTCTACTGTTCCTGCCCGAGGCTAGGCTCGGGCGAGGCGAGATCGTGTCCCTTGAGCGGACGGAGCTTTGACCTGTATTGCGCCCATCAGGCCTTTGCAGCTTTGTGCTGATGGTGTTTACCAGTCGAGTTTAGGAGTCTTGGGGGTACCCCTAATTATGGTCCCCGACAGTAGCCCCCGAGCCTCGAAGGGAGTGTTGGCACTCGCTTGGAGGCTTTGTCGCACTTTTTTGCAAGGGGATCGGCCTTTCTCGGTTACATTTTGTTCCGGTGGGTGCGCGCGAGCGCACCCGCCGGGTGTAGCCCCCGAGGCCTCGGAGGAGTGGTTTGACTCCTCCGAGGTCTTAATGCCTTTCGTGATGCCTCGGCCGGTCTGGTTGTTCCCTCTTGCGATCTGGCCGTAGCCCGGGTGCGTGGTCAGGTTCTGAGTCCTCGGGCTGGTATGTTGACGCCGTCAACGGTTTGGCCGGAGCCGGGTTTGCGAGAGCAGCCCCCGAGCCTCTGCACAGGGCGAGAGGACGATCAAGGACTGACTTGGCTTTTTTCATACGCCCCTTCGTCGCCTTTCCGCAAGGAGGAGGGGGGAGAGCGCCATGTTGCCCTCGGAGGGCACCGAACATGGTGTCTCTAGTGAGTTACTAACGGGTGATCCGAGTGGACGTCCGTGCCTCGTTCGATAAGGGTCGGCTAGTGGCCTAGAGGCACGCTCCAAAAGTACCAATAGGTGATTTGCTGGACCCGGTCCCATTTGATAGGGTTCGAGGGCTCGATGCCTCCCTCTGATGGGATTCCGTTACAGAATCGCTCCTGCTGGTCTCGGAAATGTCCTAGGGTACCTCGGGAGCATAGCTCGAGCCTCGACCATGTATCGGACGTACCTAGAGTCATCCCACGCTCTGCGTGTTCTGAGGCGGCTGTCGAACCCTTCGAGGGGCCAGCCTTCGAACCCCTGATCAGTAGTGGGCGCGGAGCCCGAGTGGCCTGAGGCGGCTGTCGAACCCTTCCGAGGGGCCAGCCTTCGAACCTCTGACCAGTAGTGGGCGCGGAGCCCGAGTGCTCTGAGGCGGCTGTCGAACCCTTTCGAGGGGCCAACTTTCGAACCTCTGATCAGTAGTGGGCGCGGAGCCCGAGTGCTTTGGGGTGGCTGTCGAACCCTTCCGAGGGGCCAACCTTCGAACCCCTGATCAGTAGGAGGACTCGGGGCCCGCTTCCTTCGTGGAGAAGGATCCCTTTCGGAGTATCCCCTTTCCCGGTCCCTGTAGCAAGAGAGAAAAAGGGGAAGAGGAAAAGGATACGAAATTGAACGATGTGGCGAACCTTTTTTGACGCGGTTATTATGGCAGAGGTGAAGCGTCGCCCGCTTCGCCTGCCAAAGGTGTCGCCTGCCCTGCCGTGGAGTTAATATGACGAGACGAGTGGTTCGCGGGGCAGCTGTTGTGCGTGCGCGAGTCGTTCGAGGAACGGAACACGGACGCGTTGTCTTCACGCCGTGGGAGAGGGCTCTCCTGCCGCCCCAGGAGGGGACGTGAGCCTGCAGACGATTTGACAGCCGCTTCCGCTCGCCTGCTGCCGCCATTACTGTCGGCCCACTTCTAGCCATATCGACTGTCGCGCCTTCTCCCGCGGCTGACTGACCCATGACCGACGTGCTTGGCTGGCACTGTTGGTCCATGCGCAGGGTTGCCTCGAATCGTGGCACCGGTTCCGCAGTCAAGAAGGCGCAACATTGGCGTAAGTGGCAGTGCAGTTTTTCGCACGCAGTAACCGGCGTGCCGGTTACATGACGTGTGGTCCTGGGACTCCATGCTGGATGCATTGGAGTCGAAAGGGTGCATCCCCGTGGTGCGGTTGCATGTCGCCTGCATGGCGGTCCGCCCTTTCACCCGCTGGTTTAGGCGAAGACGGAGGAGTGCTTGTAACCGCTGGGCGGTTACATGCTCCGCGCGCGGCGGTTTGGCTTCTTCTGTCCTGGGCCAGCTTGCACGTCGTGTGGGACCCAGCCCCCGTGTCGTAGGGGGAGGACCTTTGAGCGCATTGGTGAAGACTTAGCCCGCGACGCCTGAGGACGCGAGTGGGGTGAGTCTCCTTTAAAAAGGGATCGACCTCCTGGGTGGCAGCCACGCCTTCACACTCTCCTCATGCATCGCACCCTTCCGCCTTCCGAGCCCCCGGATGGGGAGCGCCCGCGTTGCCTTCGTCTTGTTGTGGGAGGAGCGCAACCTCATGGAGGTTGGCACCTTTCTGCCGTCGCTCGGCTTCAAGGATTTTCATCAGGCAGCCCGGGTGCATCCCTCACCAATGGTCACCTAAGACGGTGACCACCAGTTCGATGGTGAGGAGAAGCAAGCCGGGCTGTGGCCTCTACCACGCCCTCAGCTTCAAGGATCTTCATCATCCTTGCTGGGGCGCAGGGCGAGGCGAGCTAGGGCCTGCCTTCGCGTGGGCTGGCGTCCCGCCTCTTCTTCCGGCATCTGGGGGTGGAAACCATCCTCCAGCTCTACGGAGGAGGTGTCCTGTAGCCATGCCGGGGAAGGCAAACTGCTGCTGCCTAGCTAGGGTGCAACATTCTGTCCTCTGTCCGGGCGACGGCGGCCAGCCACACCAGGGGGTCTCACAACACGTCATACGCCGCGAGGGCGGTACTCATGTTCTGGGACGGTCCCATTCTCGTTTTCGTGGCGAGGACGGGACTGAGGACCTGCCGGTGCGCTTTAGGGCGGCCGGCGCTCGTTGGTGCGGTGTTGGTGGGCAGGTGGACGCCACCGTCGGTGCTGAGGCAGCCGGAGAAGGCTTCTCCGCCGACGAGACCGTCAGCGCCACCCGTGGACCGACCTCTGGCTCTTTGGCTTTAATGTCTGGTTCTCGTCCTCCGCGAGGGGACGCGAACGAGAGCCATGTCGCAGCAGCGTCTGCCCTGAGGTCATCGCTGCTGCTGTTTGGCCGCCCGGAGCGGAGGTCGTTGTCACTGCTACAGCGGTCGGCGGCAAGTCACCCGGAGCTTGTCGTCCCGCAAGCCCTCCAATGTGGGGGGTTGTTTGTACCTGCGGGAGTGGAACCGGAGTTCCATTTGTAATGGCACCTTGAGTGCCGGTGTATGTTCATTGCGGCTGTCGGGGCCTGAACATTTGTGTATTTGGGCGTGAAGCCGTGTCTTCCCCTTGTTTCGAGTATTGGGACTCGCCTGTCGACTAGCTGAGCCGCTTAACCGAGTGTGAGTCGCTTTGCGTGGAAGGTGACGAGTGAGGTATCCGTATCCCGGAGGCGTAGGAGTCCCTCAGCTTGGTCGGCCTTGCCACTCAAAGCTCCTCTTGCTCAGTTAAGGAACCCGCGGTTGCTCTACGATGAGCCAGAGTCGGAGGCAGCAGTGTCAGCATAGACAGAGGCGGAGTTGGCTCGAAAAGGGGGCTTCATCGACCCAGGAGCAGGGGACTTCCCAGGCCGAGGAGGCGTAGCAGCGGCGGCTGGAGCCAGGCCGGGTCATCCACTGGCGGGACCAACCCTGGAGTCGGGCTGCCGAGGCCATGAGCCGGACAGGTGTCCTCGAGGGACAGCTGGCTGAGGCTACGGAGCGGCCGGTCCAGCCGTTTGCTCGGGCCGGGTTCCTGGAGGAGACCCTGCCGGCGATGGTTCAGGCGCAGTGCTGACGTCTTCCTTCGAGGTGGAGATCCTTCGACCGTGTCACCGTCCAAGGCCGGGCCGGATTCCACCGAAGGTGGAGTCGACGCCGAGGGTGCTGCTGCTCCCCCTATTGATGTCTGAACCTGCAGGAACAGTTTGTCTGTAGCATGTGTATGTCTTTTGCGACCGCCGAGGCCAAACATATCATTATCGTGTTATAAAGTTGCGTTTCTTTTTCTCTTGTTTTGAGTATCAGGACTTGTTTGTCGGTAGCAGAATTACTTGTGCGAGCAAGAGTTACTTATCGCGGAAGGTGATGAGTGAGGTATCCGTATCCCGGAGGCGTAGGAGTCCCTCGGCTCGGTCGGCCTCGCCGCTTACGTGTACTCTTACTCGTCCGCAGGATTCTGTTATCGATATAGTTGAGAAGACACGAAAAATCGTTTTGGCAGAAAAGTTTTCGAGCGTTAAGACTTGTTCGGTCAGCAGAATCGCTTATCCGAGCGTGAGTTACTTATCGCAGAAGGTGATGAGTGAGGTATCCGTATCCCGGAGGCGTAGGAGTCCCTCGGCTCGGTCGGCCTTGCCGCTTACGTGTACTCCGTTGTTTTCAGGATCCCACTATCGAAGTAGTCGAAAAACGCGAAAGATGTTCTGGCGGAAAGACTTTTTCTGAGGAAAATTTTGACGCAGAGGGGGTTCCCCCCTTCTAGCCCCCGAGGGAGGGTCGGGCTTTGCTGAGGCAAGGCTGACCCTTCCTTGATGGTTAGACTCTATTTGCGTATGTAAAGAGAAACGAGGTATATGAACGACTTGAAAACATCTTAAGGGTAGAAGCGACATAGCTGTCGTATGTTCCAAGCGTTGCTGTAGACCTTGCCTTGACTGTTCGCCAGCTTGTAGGTTCCGGGCTTCAAGATCTTGGCGATGATGAACGACCCTTCCCAGGGAGGAGTGAGCTTGTGACGCCCTCGGGTGTCTTGTCGTAGCCGAAGCACCAAGTCGCCCACCTGGAGATCTCGGGACCGAACCCCTCGGGCGTGGTAGCGTCGCAGGGTCTGCTGATACCGCGCCAAGTGTAGTAAGGCCATGTCCCGAGCCTCTTCTAGCTGGTCTAGTGAGTCTTCTCGGCTTGTCTGGTTGCTTCGGTCGTCGTACGCCCTTGTCCTCAGGGAACCGTATTCTAAGTCTGTGGGCAAGATAGCCTCGGCCCCATAGACTAGAAAAAACGGCGTGAAGCCCGTGGCTCGGCTTGGCATCATCCTCAGACTCCAGACCACCGAGGAGAGTTCCTTCATCCATCGCCTGCCGAACTTGTTGAGGTCGTTGTAGATCCTCGGCTTAAGTCCCTACAGAATCATGCTGTTGGCACGCTCTACCTGCCCATTCGTCATGGGGTGAGCTACGGCAGCCCAGTCCACTCGGATGTGGTGGTCCTCGCAGAAGTCCAGGAACTTCCTGCCAGTGAACTGGGTGCCGTTGTCGGTGATGATGGAGTTCGGGACCCCAAAGCGATGGATGATGTTGGTGAAGAACGCCACCGCCTGTTCGGACCTGATGCTGTTTAGGGGTCGGACCTCAATCCACTTGGAGAATTTGTCGATAGCGACCAGCAGGTGCGTGAAGCCCCCGGGTGCCTTCTGCAAGGGACCGACGAGGTCCAGACCCCACACAGCAAACGACCAGGTGATGGGTATTGTTTGTAGGGCCTGAGCGGGCAGGTGGGTCTGCCTTGCATAGAATTGACACCCTTGGTAGGTGCGTACAATCCTAGTGGCGTCGGCCACCGCGGTTGGCCAGTAGAAACCTTGTCGGAAGGCGTTTCCAACGAGGGCTCGAGGTGCAGCGTGATGACCGCAAGCCCCCGAGTGTATTTCTTGCAATAGCTCCTGACCTTCGGTGATGGATATGCATCGCTGGAGGATGCCTGAGGGGCTGTGGTGGTAGAGCTCCTTCTCGTCACCTAGCAAGACGAACGACTTGGCGCGCCGCGCCAGTCGCCGAGCTTTGGCTCTGTCAAGGGGCAGCTCTCCTCGGTGAAGATATTGCAGGTGAAAGGATCACGATGCCCAAGAGGGGGGTGAATTGGGTTTTTCTAAAAATCAACACTAATTAAAAGCTAAGCAAGAGCTAAGCAAGAGCCCAACTTCACCCCAACAGCTAGCACTAAGATAATTAGACTAGAAATACAATAATGCTAAGACAATACTTCAAATACTTGCTACACAAATACACAATGAAAAGTACTTGAATTAAATGCGGAAAGTAAAGCAAAGTTTAGAAGACTCCAATTTTTCCTGAGGTATCGAAGAGTCGGCACTCTCCAGTAGTCCTCGTTGGAGCACCCGCGCAAGGGTATCGCTCCCCCTTGGTCCTCGCAAGAACCAAGTGCTCACTACGAGATGATCCTTTGCCACTCCGGCGCGGTGGATCCCTCGAGACCGCTTACAAACTTGAGTCGGGTCACCAACAAGATCTTCACGGTGATCACCGAGCTCCCAACGCCACCAAGCCGTCTAGGTGATGCCGATCACCAAGAGTAACAAGCCGTAGACTTTCGCTTGACCAAGAGAAGCCTAATGCAAGTGGTGTGTGCTCTAGGTGGCTCTCGCTAGCGCTAATGAGGAACAGACGTGGATTAAGATTCTCTAATCTCCTCACTAGGCTTTTGGTGCTTGCAATGCTCTAGCAATGTGCTAGAATAAATGTGGAGTGCAAGACATTGAATATGGTGGGTGGAGGGGGTATAAATAGCCCTCACCCACCAACTAGCCGTTACAGGCATCTCACTGCGCAATGGCGCACCGGACAGTCCGGTGCGCCACCGGTGCGCCAACGGTGCGCCAACGGTGCGCCAACGGTCGTTTCCAACGGCTAGTTCTGACAGGTAGCCGTTGGACTCATGGCACACCGGACAGTGAACAGTCACTGTCCGGTGCACACCGGACAGTCCAGTGCGATGTCCGGTGCGCCACTATAATTCAACTCAGAACCAGTCGCTCTCGGGTTTTTCCAACTCGGGGAAGCCTTCACCTGGCCAGCCGGGCCCACCTGGCAGATGGTGCACCGGACAGTCCGGCGCACACCGGACAGTCTGGTGCCCTAGGGCCAGAAACGCCACCTCTTGTTTTTCAGCTGATTTTCAAATCGGTTTTCGTTCTAACTTGTGAGTGAGTTCTAGAGTGACACCTAGCACTGTATATGAGTGTGATTGTGCACCAACACTACACTAGAACTCTCTTGGTCAAACTACTCATCGACAACCCCTCTTTATAGTACGGCTAAAAGAGAATAAAAGACCTAACTAAATCACGAGTGTCCACATCTCCTTGACACTCAGACTCCTTAGTCCTTCACCTTTTGTTTCGTCGTTTTAGCCGTCGCTTCGAGTTCTTATCTCTGGGATTGTTTTCACCGTTGTATTACTTCTACCTGTAATGCGACCTAACTTACCATTTGTCTCTGCAAAACACACGTTAGTCACATATAATATTACGTTGTCATTAATCACTAAAACCAACCAGGGGCCTAGATGCTTTCAATCTCCCCCTTTTTGGTGATTGATGACAACCCTACAAGTTTTGTGAGAGTAGTTTGTTTTGAAGTTTCTGTCAATAGAAAGGATGGTTAGTTGAACTCAGTAATTTTTGACAGAAAGAACGTGTACCATAATAATAAGAGTGAGCGCATACACATCGTAAGATTCTTGTTCATATAAAAGTGAAATTAAATTGATGAATCAAGAACTAGAAGACTGGTGATAACATATAAGGTGAAAACATAATGCACACAATCAATCATAAGCAACGAGAGTATATATAGAGTTTGTGAGCCAAAAAACCAAGCTAGTACAGAGAGTAGCAAGCACATATATTACATCAAAATGACTCTCTACTAACTCTCTAACTCCCCCTAGCTCTCACAACTCATATCTCTCCCCCTTTCGCGTCAAACACCAAAAGGGCACCCGAATCTAAACATCTGAAGCGGGAGGAGGCGGCGGTGGCGCATCCTGTCGTGGTCGAGGCAGCAGAGCGAACGCCGGCGGGGGGTCAGAGTCAGTCTCGGATCCAGGATCTGCGGTAGAAGCTGGAGCTGGTACTGACTCAGACTGAGGCCGAGCTGCAGGAGCTACCGGAACAGAAGTGGTCACAGCTACTGCCACAGCAGGAGTGGTGACAGTAGACGCTGGTGGCACTGGCGGCTGAGGGCAGCTGAGAGCAGGTGACGTGAAAGCCAAGGTGACCGGCCGGAGCAGAGAGGAAGAAGGACCAACAGAATAAAGAGGGGGTCCTGTCTGAATCGCTGGCACAACAGGAGCCTGAAGCGGAGGAGGTGGAGCAGACTGAACTGGGGGAACTGAGACACCAGAATGCTGCAACATAAGAGCCATGAATGCCCTGCTCTCAGCCCGATCCTGGAGAAGCTGCTGCTGAAGGGAATCCTGTCTGTCCTGTATGGTCTGGAACATAGAGAGCATCCTCTCAGATAACTGCTGATGGGCTGCCGCCTGGCGGGACTGCTCGGCTGCCAAGTGAGCCTGCTGCTGAGTGAGTGTCTGAAGAATCATAGCAAGAGCAGGGTCAATAGCCGGAGGGGCAGCAGAGGCAGCACTAGAACTCCTAGCCTCATGATCATGGGAGCGTGGAGGCATAGGAGGTAGAGGCGGAGGAGGAACCCCAAAATCATCATCATCATCATCATCATCATCATCAACTGCTGTACCCTGAGCTTCGAACTGATGAAGAGTAGCATCCTCTGCCTGAGAATCAAAAACTGGAGCAAAAGCTGGCACAGGAGCCTCGGGCGCAGGACGCTAGGATCCAAAAACCAGGTGTGAGGCCTCAAGTGTGCCCTGATACTGTGGAGGCTGAATCAGCTGCGCAAAAATGTGGCACAAGTAGTGAGCATACGGCAACTGGCATCGAGCACGCAGACCATCTAAAACAGTGTCCTCAATCTCGCAAATAAGGAAATCCACGACGTCAAACTCAGAGTGAGAGACCAGGGCACCAAGGAGCCAGAGCTGGATATGAGTGGTAGCCTCCCTGTACCCCATCCTCGGCAGAAGAGTCCGTCTGATAAGCTCAAATAAGTACTTTGCTGCTGTAGTGAAATCTGCTGGTGAACGTCGCGACCCATCTAAGAAGGGCGGGCGGAACAGAGCCGCGACGTGAGCTGTACCCGGAGCCACACCGCCGTGAGGGCGACGAGGAGGGTCAGAGGTGCCGTAGCACAGGCTGTGAAGTCGAGTCGTCGACTCAGGAAATCCAAAGAGCTGGCGAATCTGATTGGCAGTAATGGTGACATCCTCTTGCTCAAAACGAAAACTCATCCAATGGTGATCTGGGTCGATCCATACAGTCGCGTAGAAAACTCATACCCACTCCTCAACATACCTGCCGCTGGTAGTCAACAGAGTCTGAAGGCCAGGCAGATATGTGAGGTGCGCCTCAGAGTCAGCACCGGCGGCGAGCAGAAAAGCTGGAAGGTCTAAGAGCCGGTGCACTCGCAGAGCAATCTGTGCAGACAGCTAAGCTCTGATAAAGGACTCCTGAATACGGGTGCTGAATAGGTCACCTGCTGCAGGGTCCCTCTGAGCTGGTAACCAAGACTCCACGGGTACGTATCTGAACCTACGTACCCGGGCTGCTGTAGCACGCTGAAGGTCAAAGAGTCTGGGATCCGCAGCCAGTGGTCGAACCTCAGTCTCATCGCGCTCCCGGAATCGAGGTGGAGGGATAGGAGGAGCTGAAGCGGGAGCGGGAGGAGGACCAGTGGAAGCTGGAGTAGTGGAGGTAGTGGGTATGGCTGTGGTGGTGGATGGCGCAACAGGGGTGATGGGAGCAGGCAGAGTGGGTGGTGGAGTGGAAGCAGCGGTGTGAGTGGAGGAGCGAGGCCGGGAGGCGAGACGTCGAACACGATAAGCAATCTGATCTGACGGAGTCTGTGGCTGATCTCCAAGCTCGGCCTACGCAGTGGCTGCTGCTGCTGCTGCACGGGCGGCTCTGTCCATACGCCGCTTCTTGCGGCCTTCCTGCTGCTCCAGGTGAACTATCTTGCCCTTGACCTGCCTGAAGGGGCGACGAGGATCCTCATCATCGCCTCCCCCTGGCGCCGACACATTCTTCGTGTGCGGCATCCTGAACTGATGACTGCAAATGAGAGAGAGAGACTAAGCATAGATCGATAATAGCTGATAGAATAGCAAAGGATGAGATAACTACCTGGAAAGCTCACGAGAGGTGACGATCCAGGTAGGACAGGAGACAGCACACGTGCAGTCAAGGTCACTAAAATGACAGAAGAGGTGAGCACGTATTAGTCACATAGTCATAAGTATATGAAATGTGAATAAATACATACACAGAGAAATAAGGCACAAAAAACAAGAGATGAGACGATCGAGAGGTCAAACGACGTGAAAACGGCGTTTGAACGATAAAAAGTGCCATAGGAGGTTTGGAATTCGAATTGAGGCACGAAATGACATGGAATTGAGCCGATACTTCACGAATAGGTTTATATGGGTGAATATGAGTGAAGTGTGTGCTTGGCTTGAATTTAGGCGAAGAAAATGAGATTTTGGCACTCGGCTCGGAAACGATCGCTCGAAACGGGGAATTTGGTGAAATTAAAGCCTAGAACCTCGGATTGGCGTGAAATTTGGCACATATGTTACTGGAAGTGTTGTGAAGGTGCCTGAAAAATTTGAGGTCAATTGGAGCATTTTTGGCTGGTTTGGGCATTTCACCGAACACGTGGTGGGCGGAGTTTTAGGGTTTTGGGGAAATGGCTATTTGAGGATTGAAACCCTCCCAAAGGGAGCTAAGAACCTGCAGGGATACTCAATGAGCACAAATGAGCACATTCCACCACTTGGATTCACTAGAATTCACAAGGAATTGAGATGGGCACAAGAGGTGGGAAGGAGAGCATTTCACAGAGAAATAGAGAGAGAGAGAGGGAAAACAGATGCAGAGGGGAACAAGGATCCTCACTAGAGGGCAGAAGATGGGTGCAGGCTCAGGGTCGCCGGAGGATCGCCGCCGGGGAGGGGAGATCGCCGGCGAGGAGGTCTGTCCGCCAGAGACAGAGAGCAGAGGGTGGCCAGAGGGAAGAGAGTGAGCCTGGCCGCGGGCTCGGGCAAAGAAAGATTTTTTAAAAACCGAGTATGGGCGCACCGGACAGTCTATAGTGCCTGTCCGGTGCACACCGGACAGCGCATAGTAGCTGTCCGGTGAACCACCAGACAGCGCACAGGAAAGAGGCTTTGAAGCGCGCGGCTGCCGGTGCACCGGACATTGCACAGTGCAGTGTCCGGTGCACACCGGACTGTCCGGTGAGCCCAGACAGAGGGAAAATTTGGATTTTTTGAATATTCCTATCTAGTTCCCAACCAAACCAAATCCCAACTTATAAACACACAAAATAACACTTGTTGGAACAGGTATTGGCACCCTCATATATTTTCTCATATTTTTCAAAATATTTTGCCATAGGCTAGATATTTTTAGAGAAAATAGGCAAATGGTGAAATTTGCATTTTGGCTTGCACTAGGGGTTTTCATGAGTGATTTGAGTTTTGAATACTCCCCCTAAGTGCAGTACCTCATGCATATTTCAAGAACCAACAATTGCATAAAAAGTAAGAATTTAAGTGCTAAAAGCTTAAAACTAAGGCTTGTCAAGTTTGACCCGAGTTAAGCTTTTTCACTCGCTTTGTTGGCGGTTATCTCAACTAGGTTAGACAAGGCCTAGATGCAATACAAGAAATTAAAATATGCAGTGCAAGCTTGACAACACCATTTGATATTTTACATAAAGTTTCTGAGATCAAGAATATTTAGTTCATTTCTCAACATGCAAAAGCGGGTCTTATCAAGTGGCTTAGTGAAAATATCCGCTAATTGATCTTCCGACCTCACTCCTTCTAAAATGATATCTCCTTTAGCAACATGATCTCTAAGGAAGTGATGACGGGTATCAATGTGCTTGGTGCGAGAGTGTTGTACAGGATTATTAGCAATTTTAACAGCACTCTCATTATCACACAACAAAGGTACCTTTTCTAGAACTATGCCATAGTCTAGAAGAGTTTGTTTCATATACAAAATTTGTGTGCAACAGGCACCTGCGGCAATGTATTCCGCTTCGGCAGTTGACAAGGTAACACTGTTTTGCTTTTTGGAAGTCCATGAAACTAGTGATCTGCCAAGCAGATGGCATCCCCCAGAAGTACTTTTCCTATCAATTTTGCAATCGGCATAATCCGAATCAGAATAGCCAATTAAATCAAAAGTAGCTCCTTTGGGATACCACAGACCAACGCTTGTGGTGTGCCTGAGATACCTAAGAATTCTCTTAACAACGCGAAGATGAGCTTTCTTAGGATTAGATTGAAATCTAGCACACATGCAGACACTAAACATAATATCGGGCCTAGATGCGGTAAGGTACAATAAACTACCAATCATAGAACGATAGAGAGTTTGATTAACTGGGTTACCTCCCTCATCTAAGTCGAGATGTCCATTTGTAGGCATGGGAGTCTTGATTGGTTTGCACTTCTCCATGTTGAACCTTTTCAACAAGTCTTTGGTATACTTCTCTTGTGAGAGAAAGTTACCATCTTTCATTTGCTTGACTTGAAAGCCGAGGAAGTACGTCAGCTCACCAATCATTGACATCTCGAACTCCTTCGACATCAACTCACCAAATTCCTTGCAATCATAGTCATTTGTCGAGCCAAAGATTATATCATCAACATATACTTGACAAATGAAAATATCACCGTTATGTTTCTTTGTGAATAGAGTTGTGTCGACGGTCCCGATCTTGAAACCCTTTTCGATGAGGAAGTCGCGAAGGCGCTCATACCAAGCCCTTGGAGCTTGCTTTAGCCCATATAGCGCCTTGGACAACCTGTAAGCATGGTTAGGATATCTAGGGTCTTCAAATCCAGGTGGTTGCTCAACATATACAAGTTCATTTATGAAGCCATTTAAAAATGCACTTTTTACATCCATTTGATAAAGTTTTATATCATAGCATGATGCATATGCAAGTAGGATACGGATGGCTTCCAGTCGAGCAACCGGTGCAAAGGTCTCTCCAAAATCTAAGCCTTCAACTTGAGAGAATCCTTTTGCAACAAGTCTTGCCTTGTTCCTTACAATCACACCTTGATCATCTTGTTTGTTTCTGAACACCCACTGTTGGGGACTTGTTCTCAAATGCTAAGAGTTAAGAACAAGGCAACATGAAAAGTGTTAAGTGTTAAGGTCCTTCGTCCTTTGAAACATTATGTCCCTTCGGGAAATAATGAATTTCGGACGAAGGTCATAAGAGACGTACCTTCGTAAATATAATAAGTAATGACGAAGGATTCATATAAAGCATGAAATATGATATAGACATCATCATGGAATCATTTCTATTTTATTAACATGGAAAAATAGAAATGATTTCAAATTACAAATGTACCTTCGGTCCTGAGAGAAGGTAAAAAGCACAAGCGTGATGCAAAAGTAAATGCCAAGTCAGCGTGAACAGTACGGGAGTACTGTTCATCTATTTATAGACGCGGGACGCAGCCCACGTAAAATTACATCCATGTCCATTACATTTGTCAATGACTTAAGGAAATCTGTCAAGGCCCACGTAGTCTTTTCATCTTTAAGTCGGTTCCCCTTTCTGCTATCGCGCCGAAGCTTCCCTGCGCATAGCTTCGGCTGTGCACCATCCTTCGTGGAGCTTGGTAATCAGCTCGTCCTTCGTCTGGTTCAGGCTTCGTCCTGACCGTACTTCATGTTCATAATTCTGAGTCCGAAGATGCCTATTCACATAATCCACTTGGAAAACATTGTCAAATCATGTTTTTGAGGACCTTCGGAGGACGAAGGCCCCCAACAGTAGCCCCTCGCAATATTAATTTGTCAATGATAAATTCAGATTGCGATATGGACGAAGGCCTTGAGCCGAAGGTCCGAAAAAACACCTTCCCTTTGCTAGAATAGCAACATTCACTGACAAGTGGGGTCTTTCAATTTTCAACGCCCTGGGGGTATAAATAAGATCATACCGCAAACTTATTTGGTACGCACACTTGCCATCTGCTTCGGCCCACTAAAATTTTTAGCTCTTGTGCGCTAAGATTTGCTGATCTTTTTGATTTTGAAGCTTCGGCCTTGAAAACAGTTTTTTAGCGTTTCCGAAGATGTCTGAAGGTAAGAAGATCCCTGCCGAGACGAAGCTGAGCCTCGACGAAGAGAAGAACTTGGGGTTCCTTATAGCGATGGCGGAGACTAATACGGAGAAAATCACCAAGGAGATTCTTGAAGGTTTGTCCGAAGATACTGGTGACAGCGACAGTTATGACATAGAAAGTGGTGGGAAAGAGTCCGAAGATCGACCATGGCGGCCAAGTCACACGGTTTTCGGGAAAACCACTATTAAGCAGAATCATATTGATAATATGAGGGGGAGGTATTTCCGAGATATATCTATTGTGAGGGTTGATGCTGGAGAAAAGACTTCTCCCACCCCCAAAGAAAATGAAGTCGTAATCTTCCGAAGCTTTCTCAAGGCTGGGCTTCGATTCCCCCTAAGCAACTTTGTTGTTGAAGTCCTGAAGACGTTTCAAGTCTACCTTCATCAAATTACTCCCGAAGCTATCATCAGAATGGGGGTGTTTGTCTGGGCTGCGAGAAGCCAAGGTTTAGAACCAGATGCTAAAAGCTTTTGCAACATTCATGAATTGTTATACGAGACGAAGCCCTGGGGGAAAGAACAATATCACAACAACTTTGGGTGTTACAGCTTCGGTGCCCGCTCCGGGTCAAGCCGCCCTGTGCCAACCTTTCGGAAGAGGTGGCCCGGAGCCTGGATGACTGAATGGTTCTATGTAAAGAATGACTTAACAGCGCAAGAAAATGTCAAGAGTATTATTATGCGCCCCATCTGGCAACGCTTCGGACTTCGAAGGCCGAAGGTTGAAATGGATGAAGCAGCCGAGGAATGCCAAAGAGCCTTCGGCGTAGTCTGCTCTTTCATTGGGACAAGGGACTTGGTCCAAGAGCATATTGCCTTCAGGGTGTGGCCACTTGCAGGAAAGTGGGAAATGCCGAAGGAGACCATCAAAGAGTCCGACGAAGGCGGACTGGTCAGACTAAAATACACATTCAAATACGGGGATAAATTTGTTGAACCTGATGACGACTGGTTGAAAAACATTGAAACATTAAGTGACGAACTGCTTGGGGCATATTCGAAGGCCGAGAATACTGCGTTATCAGCAGCCTTCGGAGGCCGAAAAAAGAAAAGGCTCAACCGGGTATTTGACGCAGTCGGATTTGTCTACCCTGACTATCACTATCCGGTACTGGGTCGCAAAAGAAAAATTACTTCTCCTGCGACAGAAGTTACCACGAGTGCCACTAGTGAGCCAGCGCCGCAAAGGAAAAAGATAAAGGTGCTCACTCACCGAGCGCGTTTTATTGAACCGGCCACAGTGCCAGAATTTATTGGTGAAGTCTCTTTGGCCTCTGAAGCTACAGAACCAGCTCCAGTGCCGAAGATGGGAGAAAAGGCTGAAGCGCCTTCAGCAGAAAAAATAGAGAAATCGAAGATTGAAGAGCCAAAAATATCGGAAATCTTAAGTCCTTCGGCAAATGTTGAAACAATAAAAAGTCAAAAGGGCCCATTGGTGACCCCAAAAAGAAAAAGAATGGTGAACGTACTAGATGTCTTGGAGACAATTAAGTCTTCAAGCACAACTCCAAAAAAGACTGTTGAACTTGCTGAAGCGTCTACCAAAGCTTCGAAGCAACAAGCTGAAGCTGAAGCTGGGCCTTCAGAGCCCACCAAGGAACAATCTTTGGAAACCGGGAAAATAAAAATATCAGATCCAGTTTTGGTTGAAGAAATTGACACTGCCGCCCCCGAAACTCCTTCCAACATATGTGATTATATTGTGCGACATGCTTCGGGAAAGAAATTATCTGAAGAAGAAGTTTTTGAAGCCAATCACTATGCCAGAGAGTTAAAATATCCAAAGGGAGCAGTGGTGTTCAATGGAACAAACGAAGATGACTTCCTATACTGTCTCCCTGACAACAAAGAATTATCTGTCTGCCGGGAGATGGCTAGGAGTATGGGTTTCCCGAAGCTCGAAGCTGGATTATGTGCTATGACGAAGGAAGATCTCGCGGACAGTCTTGCGTACAATAGCTTAAAGGTATGGGAATTAGACGCTTGAAAAAATTTTTATTACGTAATTCATTCTTTTATTCTTATATAGATTCTTTTTCGTATAGGGTTTAATCCTAAGCAACGCATTAAGAGCACAAAAGAGCGCCGAAGATGAAAGCTACGAAATTGCGTTCAACAATTTACGATCAGAAGTTATTAAACTGAGAAACGAAGCTCTAGAAAAAGATAAAATTCTGGTTACATTAGTAGACAAGATAAAAAAGGACGAAGCTGCTGCAAAAATTCAGGCCGAAGCTCAGAAACGCGAAATTAGAGATCTTCAGAAGCAATTGGCTCGGGCGAAAGAAGAACGCATGCTTGAAGAAACAAGACGGGAATGCAGCGACCAATGGGCTGATCATTTGGAAGCAACCGTGGAAGAGCTTCGGTCTTCTAAGAAAAAATGCTTCGAAAAATCCATGGAATGCGTTAAGAAAATTAAAACCAGCTTCGCCAGCGTGGGCGCATTTTCCAGTGACGAGAATTTCTCAAGAGGCAATCCCGAAGGTCCAATAGAATGGATCAGTCACGAAGCAGAGGCCTTCGAGGAAATCCTGAGTAGCCGCGGTGACATCTGCGCTTTTTCGGGCGCCAGGGGAATTGCTACTGTCTTGGAGAAGAAAGGTTGTGAACATGTAAAATCTTTAGCGCAGTCCGAAGCTGCCTTATCCTCCGAAGACATCAAAGACCCCTCGGCCGAAGCAAGCATGGTTGGTGGCAAATTCTTTACTGATATCTGGGACAACGGCGGCCGAGAAATGGCGCAAGAGATCATTCAAAGGAGTGAAAAAGGCATCCATGATGCTAGGAAAGTGACAGAAGTTGCCGAAGGGCAAATAGGTATTAATTAGTCGTTCTTATTGTGTTGTAATTTTTATTTCAAACTTTGCTCGCGGTTTGTAACAGTAATGCAAAAATATTCTTTTCCCTCAGAACCTGCTGGATCGTCTATTGACCCTCACACAAAAGGGGATGACGAAATCAAACAAATGGCCGAAGCTATCATGGATAAAGTTGTTGAACAACTTCTAAATGAGGCCGCCGAAGTAGTATTAAGAGAAGACTAGGTGCTATCAGAAAAAACATTTGAAGTGTGATCTATGTAATATTTTGTACATTTGAATGTAATATACAAGTCTCTTTTCATTATTCAATTCTTTACGATGCATGAAATTCTACATACATACCATTTTTGAGCCTTCGGCGAAAAAAAACACCTTCCCTTCTTTTCATGCTTCGTGAAGAAGACATTCTCCGTTAAAATTATTCTGATAAATCACGTCCACGCTTCGTGAAAACATTCTCCAAAGCTATACAATTTCGATATTGCTCTGATGAAGCTCGTCCATGCTTCGTAAAAAAAATTCTCCGAAGCTGTATTCCGAAGATTATCATTGTATTCTCTCGTGACTTTACACAATTTTCACTTTCTCAAAGCATCCTTTCGAAGGTTGATACTGTGTCCCCTTCTTTTGCCAAATGCAACATGATGTATGATGCTTATGCTATGCAAAATGATGTGATGATGTTATGTTATGCAAATGACATTTGTTCCGAAGATACACACAAAATATATTTGAAAGCTCTGCATTCCCTTAGGAACGTCTTTGGAGCTTCTTCGCCTTTTACTTAGACGGTATAAGCTCTGCATTCCCTTAGGAACGTCTTTGGAGCTTCTTCGCCTTTTACTTAGGCGGTATAAGCTCTGCATTCCCTTAGGAACGTCTTTGGAGCTTCTTCGCCTTTTACTTAGGCGGTATCAGCGTTGACTTTTCGCTATATGCTCTGCATTCCCTTAGGAACGTCTTTGGAGCAAAAAACTTACACTGCGCTCCCTTTGGAACGGCTTTTTGTAACTTCGGCAACTTACTCTGCGTTCCTTAGAACGACTTTTTGTTGTTTCGAAGGATTTTTAATAATTCGAAGGTCCTCCTTGTTACCGCAAATTTTTAAGCTTCAGCAACTTAAGCCTGTGGAGAAGACAAGTTTTCCTCATAACCAACCATGAAATTATTATATGAAAACTGAAATGTTCTTTATTACACAGAAAATAGAACTTAAACGGAAAAGACTGCTATCAAAGTAGGATATATGTCAATAAATGTGCTTCGACTCTGGCACAGTACTATTGACTGTGCGAGCTTCAGATTGCTCTCTGAGATCCCTTTGGTGCGGAACATATTGGCTCCCTTCTGGCTGTTGGCCTTGTTGCAGCGGAGGTGGAGGCGGGGGCTGTTGCCATGAAGCTTGAGGCTGACTCGCCGAAGCTACGGAAACTGCAGGGTGGTTGCCCACGTATTTCGGGATGTAAGGCTGATGGTACGAAGCAGTATGCATGACCTGCTTCGGCTGGCCCTGTTGCGCTGCAGCTTCTGCTAGCTCCTTTTGTTTCTGGATGGTGACATGGCACATCCTGGTGGTATGGCCCTTGTTTTCACCACAGAATAAGCAAAATATCCTCCTTGGTTGATCTCCAAATCTTCCGCCGAAGCCCCTGGCGCCTCTGCCTCTTGGAGCTGGTGGCCGGAAAAAAGTTTGCTGTTGCCCCGAAGCCTGTGAGGAGCACTGCGGTCTGTTCTGCTGACTCCCCTTATCATCATTCTGAGTGGAGTTGTGGATGGACCTGACATGCCTCGGATAGAATCTTCCTCCGAAGCCCCTGGTCATCTCAGAAAATCTGAAGGCCTCCTCCCTTCTTTGGCGAAAGTCATTATCGGCACGAATGTACTCGTCCATCTTTTGGAGCAGCTTCTCCAGAGTCTGAGGAGGCTTCCTAGCAAAGTATTGAGCTGCAGGTCCAGGACGAAGCCCCTTGATCATGGCTTCGATGACAATTTCATTGGGCACCGTTGGTGCCTGCGCCCTCAAACGCAAGAACCTTCTGACATACGCCTGAAGGTATTCTTCATGATCCTGAGTGCACTAGAACAAGGCTTGAGCAGTGACCGGCTTCGTCTGAAATCCTTGAAAGCTGGTTAACAACATATCCTTCAGCTTCTGCCATGAGGTGATCGTTCCTGGTCGAAGGGAGGAATACCAGGTCTGAGCAACACTCCTGACGGCCATAACGAAAGACTTTGCCATGACTGCAGCATTGCCCCCATACGAAGACACTGTTGCTTCGTAGCTCATCAAGAACTGCTTCGGGTCTGAGTGGCCGTCGAACATGGGAAGCTGGGGTGGCTTATAGGATGGAGGCCAGGGTGTAGCCTGCAGCTCAGCGGACAGAGGAGAGGCATCATCGAAAACAAAATTTCCATGATGGAAATTGTCATACCAGTCATCTTCGTTGAAGAAGCCCTCCTGATGAAGGTCTTTTTGTTGAGGCCTTCGGTTCTGCTCATCGTGGGTAAGATGACGAACTTCTTCAGAAGCTTCGTCTATCTGTCTCTGCAGCTCAGCTAGCCTGGCCATCTTTTCCTTTTTCCTCTGAACCTGCTGATGAAGCATCTCCATATCCCTGATCTCTTGGTCTAGTTCATCCTCCTGAAGCGTCGGGCTGACGGCCTTCCTCTTCTGGCTTCGGGCCTCCCGAAGAGAGACGGTCTCCTGGTTGGGGTCCAGCGGTTGCAGTGCTGCAGCCCCAGTCGCTGAAGCTTTCTTCGGCGCCATAGCGAAGGTCTATAGCTTCCGAAGGTGTTCAAAAAACTCGAAGTGGAAGTGAGTTCACCGGAGGTGGGCGCCAATGTTGGGGACTTGTTCTCAAATGCTAAGAGTTAAGAACAAGGCAACATGAAAAGTGTTAAGTGTTAAGATCCTTCGTCCTTTGAAACATTATGTCCCTTCGGGAAATAATGAATTTCGGACGAAGGTCATAAGAGACGTACCTTCGTAAATATAATAAGTAATGACGAAGGATTCATATAAAGCATGAAATATGATATAGACATCATCATGGAATCATTTCTATTTTATTAACATGGAAAAATAGAAATGATTTCAAATTACAAATGTACCTTCGGTCCTGAGAGAAGGTAAAAAGCACAAGCGTGATGCAAAAGTAAATGCCAAGTCAGCGTGAACAGTACGGGAGTACTGTTCATCTATTTATAGACGCGGGACGCAGCCCACGTAAAATTACATCCATGTCCATTACATTTGTCAATGACTTAAGGAAATCTGTCAAGGCCCACGTAGTCTTTTCATCTTTAAGTCGGTTCCCCTTTCTGCTATCGCGCCGAAGCTTCCCTGCGCATAGCTTCGGCTGTGCACCATCCTTCGTGGAGCTTGGTAATCAGCTCGTCCTTCGTCTGGTTCAGGCTTCGTCCTGACCGTACTTCATGTTCATAATTCTGAGTCCGAAGATGCCTGTTCACATAATCCACTTGGAAAACATTGTCAAATCATGTTTTTGAGGACCTTCGGAGGACGAAGGCCCCCAACACCCACTTTGTTCCAATGATTCTTGCATCTTGTGGGGGCTTCTCCAGGGTCCAAACTTCATTACGGGTGAAGTTGTTAAGTTCTTCATGCATGGCATTCACCCAGTCCGGATCCTGTAGCGCCTCATCTATACAAGTAGGCTCAACACAAGAAACAAAAGAGTGATGTTCAATAAAAGATGCATGTCTATGGGATCGAGTAATAACCCCTTGTGAAGGACTCCCGATGATTTGGTTTTGAGGATGAGCTTGAAGTAGTGATGAATTTCTCCTGTTGACCACTTGGGAAGAAGATCCTGGAGCATCAACATCTTCGGCTTGTACCCTTGCTTGTTCATGAGAGACAAATGTATCTTCATTTGCATGCCTCTCATCTTTTTCATCATCTTGTAGTACATTTGATGAAGAAGGCCTGTCAATGATTTGCACCTCTTCTTCATCTTCTTTTGGTTTGATAGCTCCAATAGGCATGTTCTTCATTGCTTCCCTAAGTGGTTCATCACCTACATCATCAAAATTTTCAAGTGCTCCTTGGGAGCCATTAGTCTCATCAAATTCCACATCATATGTTTCTTCTACCACGCCGGTGGCATGGTTGAATACTCGATATGCTTTGGATTTTAATGAATAACCCAAAAGAAAACCAATATCGCAACGTCTTTGAAACTTCCCTAGGTGATGGCGTTTTTTGAAGATGTAGCATTTGCACCCAAACACCCGGAAGAAGGAGACGTCTGGCTTTTTCCCATTTAGCAGTTCATAGGGAGTCTTCGCAAGTAGCCGGTGAGGAAATAGCCTGTTTGATGCATAACAAGCGGTGTTGACCGCTTCGGCCCAAAACCTCTCCGGTGTGTTATACTCATCAATCATTGTTCTTGCAAGTGTGATCAAGGTCCTGTTTTTCCTTTCAACAACTCCATTTTGTTGAGGTGTGTATTTTGCAGATACTTCATGCTTGATCCCAATTTCATCACAGAATTCATGAATGTTGGTGTTGTCAAATTCTTTGCCATTATCACTTCTGATCTTCTTTATCTTGCAATCAAATTCATTTTGTGCTTTCTTGGCAAACTTCTTGAATATAGATGCAACTTCAGATTTGTCATGGAGAAAGAACATCCAAGTGTATCTTGAGAAGTCATCAACAATCACTAGACAGTAGAGGTTGCCACCGGCACTTACATAATTTGTAGGTCCAAATAAATCCATATGAAGTAGTTCTAGTGGCCTTGATGTTGACATGAAAGCTTTAGTAGGATGTGTATTAGCAACTTGCTTTCCAGCTTGACAAGCACTGCATGGCTTATCTTTTTCAAACACCACATCTTTTAATCCTCTAACCATGTCTTTCTTTAATACCTTCTTGAGTGTACTCATCCCAACATGTGCAAGCCTCCTATGCCAAAGCCATCCAAGTGAAGCTTTGGTGAAGAGACAAGTTCTTAAGTCTGCATCTTCTGAAGTGAAATCCACTAAGTAGAGGTTGTTGTATCTAAATCCCTTGAATACCATTGATTCATCATCCATCTTTGTTACAATAACCTCTGTTGGAGTGAATAAGCATTGAAGTCCAAGATCACAGAGTTGACCCACTGATAATAAATTGAAGCTTAAAGGTGCAACTAAGAGAACATTTGATATTGATAAATCATTTGAGATTGCCACCTTGCCAAGTCCTTGCACTTTTCCTTTTGAATTGTCTCCAAATGTGATTTTATCTTGTCCATCAACATTCTCATCAAGTGAGGTGAACATCCGTGGGTTGCCAGTCATATGTTGAGTGCATCCACTGTCAATAACCCAATGGCTCCCACCGGTCTTGTAGTTCACCTACATCCACAAACAATTCAAGCTTGAGTTTTGAGGGCCCTATATTGCATAGGACCAGTAACTCTCTCAATTAAGGACTTTGCAACCTAGATTTGTCTAGGTCTACTCTTGTTTGGTGGACCTAGGAATGTAACTTTGACCTTTCCATTTGCAACCTTTCTTAGAACATAATGAGCATTGAAGGCAAATGGTCTTGAGTGCTTAGGCAAAGGAGATGGAGGTTTGGCTTTGCAGTTGTGGGCAAAGTCCTTCATTTCCACACTCAAAGCATTTGATAGGCTTTTGAGTCTGCTTTGGCTTGTATTGAGTGGTAGCTTTCTTTTGCACAAAAGCATTGTATCCAATACCACTCTTGTTGTTTTTCATGACAGTGTTCATAAGCAGCTCATTTTGGAGGTATTGACCCTTGTTGAACTTTTGCACACTTGTTGCAAGATGTTCATTTTCACTTTTTAGTTTCTTGACCTCATTTTTAAGCCTTTGATTATCCACTGCCAACTCTTTGTTGAAATCATTGTTCTCAATAGCAACCTTTCCTCTAGTAGTTGCATAAGTCAAGTATTTCTTCAATTTTTGGTTGTCTAAAGTCAGGACTTCAACTTTTTCAGTCAATTCAGCATGTAGACTAGTTTGCTCTTCTTGACTCAAATCGCATGAGGTTGCCACATCAATCTTAACAACAGGGTTAATAGCCTCATGTGTTTTGCAAGATAAAAGTTCATTTTCAACAAGAAGATTGTCATGATCAAACTTAATTTGAGTATAATCTTCCTTGATTTTTACTAGTCTATTTTGCAACTCCCTATTAGCTTCATTTAATTTGTCACATTTCTCCTTAGCATCTTTTAGGGAGTTTGTGAGCTCATTCACAGTTGATGACATAGTTTTATTTTCTTCTTTTATTTCATCACTAGCTTTCATAACTATGTCATATTTGGCATTTAAAGATTCATTTTCATTTTTCAACCTATCACATTTAGCCTTTGACTTTCTAATAATTTGAGTATATTCTTTAAGCAAGTCAGCTAGTTCATCATATGAAGGTGAAGCAAATTCTTCATCACTATCACTATCACTATCATCAGTAATATTAATATCACTTTGTACCTTCCGTTCACCTCTAGCCATGAGGCATAGGTGAGAAGTAGATGATGGCGATGGTGGTGGTGAAGAGAAGTCCCCGGCGATGGCGGCAACTTTTTCATCATTCTCTTCTTCACTTGAGGAAGATCCACTTGATGATTCAATGTCGGTGAGCCAGTCACCAACAATATATGCCTTTCCATTCTTCTTCTTGTGGAACCTCTTTTGCTTTCCATCCTTCCTCTTGAAGAATTTCTTTTCCTTCTTTTCATCATCGCTGTCATCTTCTTTCTTGCCCTTGAACTTATTCTTCTTGGGCTTGTTGCATTGATGAGCAAGATGACCGAGCTCACCACAGTTATAGCAATCCATCTCGGAAATGGGCTTTCTTTTGTTGGAAAAGAATTTCTTCTTTCTTGAATCAAATTTGATGCCTTCTCTATTTAGCTTCTTCAACATCTTGGTGGTCTTTCTTACCATCAAGGCAATGTTTGCATCAAGGTCATCATCACTTGAGGATTCTTCCTCAATTTGTATTTTTGCTTTTCCTTTTCTTTCATGATTTGCTTTGAGAGCCAAATCCTTTCTTTTGGAAGATGATTCTTCTTTGTCGTTGATGTGCATGTACATCTCATGGGCATTGATCTTTCCCAAAATCTGTGTCGGAGTGGTAACTGAAAGATCCATTTGATGTAGCACAGTGACAATGCGTCCATATTTGTCTATTGGGAGGACACTGAGAATCTTCCTCACAACATCCGGTTGTGAGATTTGAGTGAGCCCCAATCCATTAACTTCCTCTACAAGAATATTGAGACGTGAGTACATAGCATTTGCATTTTCATTAGCAAGCATTTCAAACGAATTTAACTTTCTCATGGCTATGTGATATCTCTCCTCACGCTCACTTCTAGTTCCTTCGTGTAGAGCACAAATGTCCATCCACAAATCATGAGCATTTTTATGATTTCTTACTCTATTGAACACATCTTTGCAAAGGCCTCTAAAAAGGGTGTTTTTGGCCTTAGCATTCCATTTGTCATAATTGAACTCATCACCTACAAGGTTTATGGGATCTCTAGGTTTAGGGAATCCTTGAGTGGCGGCTTTATAGACACCAATGTCTATGGCCTCTAAATATGCTTCCATACGAATTTTCCAATAAGGAAAATCGTCACCATCAAAAACGGGAGGAGGTCCATCCCCACCGGACATCGTAACTCTAGCGGTTAAGCTAATCTATGAGCAACAATGCTTTGATACCAATTGAAAGGATCACGATGCCCAAGAGGGGGGGGGGGTGAATTGGGCTTTTCTAAAAATCAACACTAATTAAAAGCTAAGCAAGAGCTAAGAAAGAGCCCAACTTCACCCCAACAGCTAGCACTAAGATAATTAGACTAGAAATACAATAATGCTAAGACAATACTTCAAATACTTGCTACACAAATACACAATGAAAAGTACTTGAATTAAATACGGAAAGTAAAGCAAAGTTTAGAAGACTCCTCCAATTTTTCCCGGGGTATCGAAGAGTCGGCACTCTCCACTAGTCCTCGTTGGAGCACCCACGCAAGGGTATCGCTCCCCCTTGGTCCTCGCAAGAACCAAGTGCTCACTACGAGATGATCCTTTGCCACTCCGGCGCGGTGGATCCCTCGAGACCGCTTACAAACTTGAGTCGGGTCACCAACAAGATCTTCACGGTGATCACCGAGCTCCCAACGCCACCAAGCCGTCTAGGTGATGCCGATCACCAAGAGTAACAAGCCGTAGACTTTCGCTTGACCAAGAGAAGCCTAATGCAAGTGGTGTGTGCTCTAGGTGGCTCTCGCTAGCGCTAATGAGGAACAGACGTGGATTAAGATTCTCTAATCTCCTCACTAGGCTTTTGGTGCTTGCAATGTTCTAGCAATGTGCTGGAATAAATGTGGAGTGCAAGACATTGAATATGGTGGGTGGAGGGGGTATAAATAGCCCTCACCCACCAACTAGCCGTTACAGGCATCTCACTGCGCAATGGCGCACCGGACAGTCCGGTGCACCACCGGTGCGCCAACGGTGCGCCACCGGTGCGCCAACGGTCGATTCCAACGGCTAGTTCTGACAGGTAGCCGTTGGACTCATGGCACACCGGACAGTCCGGTGCGATGTCCGGTGCGCCACTATAATTCAACTCAGAACCAGTCGCTCTCGGGTTTTTCCAACTCGGGGAAGCCTTCACCTGGCCAGCCGGGCCCACCTGGCAGATGGTGCACCGGACAGTCCGGTGCACACCGGACAATCCGGTGCCCCAGGGCCAGAAACGCCACCTCTTGTTTTTCAGCTGATTTTCAAATCGGTTTTCGTTCTAACTTGTGAGTGAGTTCTAGAGTGACACCTAGCACTGTATATGAGTGTGATTGTGCACCAACACTACACTAGAACTCTCTTGGTCAAACTACTCATCGACAACCCCTCTTTATAGTACGGCTAAAAGAGAATAAAAGACCTAACTAAATCACGAGTGTCCACATCTCCTTGACACTCGGACTCCTTAGTCCTTCACCTTTTGTTTCGTCGTTTTAGCCGTCGCTTCGAGTTCTTATCTCTGGGATTGTTTTCACCGTTGTATTACTTCTACCTGTAATGCGACCTAACTTACCATTTGTCTCTGCAAAACACACGTTAGTCACATATAATATTACGTTGTCATTAATCACTAAAACCAACCAGGGGCCTAGATGCTTTCAGCAGGTACGGGGTCTGCCAGTTTCGATTAGGCGGGACGCCATTCCTCTCTTCCTCGACGCGTAAAGCCTCACCCTCGGAGGCCGAGGGTGCCTCGGGCTGAGCTGAGGGTGCCTCGAGCTGAGCCGAGGGCGCCTCGGGCAGGGCCGAGGCATTCTTGGGCTCGGGCGTGTCGTCGGTCTTGATGGAGGGTTGATGTAGGTCTCGGGAGAAGACGTCCGGGGGAACCGTTGTCCGCCCCGAGGCTATTTTAGCCAGCTCGTCCGCAGTCTCGTTGTACCGTCGGGCGACGTGGTTGAGCTCGAGCCCGTAGAACTTGTCTTCCAGGCGTTGGACCTCGTCGCAGTAGGCTTCCATCTTCGGGTCACGGCAGTGGGAGTTCTTCATGACTTGGTCGATGACAAGCTGCGAGTCGCCACGAGCGTCGAGGCGCCGAACCCCTAGCTCGATGGCGATGCGCAACCCGTTAACCAGGGCCTCGTATTCGGCCACGTTGTTGGACGCCGGGAAATGGAGGCGCATCACGTAGCGGAGGTGCTTTCTGAGGGGTGAAATGAAGAGCAGGCCTGTGCCCGCTCCTGTTTTCATCAGCGACCCATCGAAAAACATGGTCCAGAGTTCTGGTTGGATCAGAGCTGCTAGAAGCTGGGTGTCGACCCATTCAGCCACGAAGTCCGCCAAGACTTGGGACTTGATGGCCTTCCGAGGAGCGAACGAGATTGTCTCGCCCATGATCTCCATTGCCCACTTTGCGATCCTACCCGAGGCCTCTCGGCACTGGATGATCTCCCCCAGGGGGAAGGATGACACCACAGTCACCGGATGAGACTCGAAGTAGTGTCGCAGCTTTCGCCGCGTCAGAATTACCGCGTACAGTAGCTTCTGAATTTGCGGCTAGCGGGTTTTGGTCTCGGACAGTACCTCACTGATGAAGTAGACTAGCCTCTGGACGAGCAATGCATGCCCTTCTTCTCGTCTCTCGACTATGATCGCGGCGCTGACCACCTGAGTGGTTGCGGCTACGTAGATCAAGAGGGCTTCTCCGACAGCGGGGGGGGGGGGGCACCAGAATGGGCGCGCTTGTAAGGAGTGCCTTTAAGTTCCCGAGGGCTTCCTCGGCCTCGGGGGTCCAAATGAAGCGCTCGGTCTTCCTTAAGAGGCAGTACAGGGGTAGGCCTCTTTCGCCGAGGCGCGAGATGAAATGGCTCAGAGCCGCAAGACATCCCATAACCCTCTGTACTCCTTTCAAGTCCTTGATAGGCCCCATGTTGGTGATGGCTGCGATTTTCTTCGGGTTGGCCTCGATGCCCCGCTCGGAGACGATGAACCCCAGGAGCATGCCTCAGGGGACTCCGAAGACACACTTCTCGGGATTGAGTTTTACGCCTTTCGCCTTGAGACACTTGAATGTCGTTTCAAGGTCAGTGAAGAGGTCAGAGGCTTTCCTCGTCTTGACTACGATGTCATCGACGTAAGCCTCGACCGTTCAACCAATGTGCTCTCTGAACACGTGGTTCATGCACCTTTGGTATGTCGCGCCTGCATTCCTCAAACCAAATGGCATAGTAATATAGCAGTACATACCAAAAGGTGTGATGAAAGAAGTTTTGAGCTGGTCAGACTCTTTCATTCTGATTTGGTGATACCTTGAGTAGGCATCGAGGAATGACAGGGTTTCGCACCTAGCTGTGGAATCCACGATTTGATCGATGCGAGGCAGAGGGTAGGGAACCTTCGGACATGCTTTGTTTAGACCAGTGTAGTCTACACACATCCGCCATTTCCCACCTTTCTTTTTCACAAGCATAGGGTTGGCTAGCCATTCGGGGTGGAATACCTCTTTGATGAACCATGCAACCATCAGCTTGTGGATCTCGTCGCCTATGGCTCTGCGCTTTTCTTCGTCGAATCGGCGCAGAGGCTGCTTAACGGGTCGGGCTCCAGCTCAGATATCTAGCGAGTGCTCAGCGACATCCCTCGGTATGCCAGGCATGTCCGAGGGACTCCACGCAAAAACCTCGGCGTTTGCGTGGAGAAAGTCGACGAGCACTGCTTCCTATTTGGGGTCGAGCTCGGAGCCGATCCAGACTTGCTTGGAGGCGTCGTTTCTGGGGTCGAGAGGGACAGACTTAACCGCCTCTGCTGGTTCGAAGTTGCCGGCATGGCGCTTTGCATCTGGCACCTCCTTGGAGAGGCTCTCCAGGTCGGCGATGAGGGCCTCGGACTCGGCGAGGGCCTCAGCATACTCCACACACTCCACGTCGCATTCGTACGCATGTCGGTATGTGGATCCGATGGTGATGACCCCGTTGGGGTGTAGTTGGGGACGGCCATGAACTTGGCGTAGCATGGTCTCCCCAGCACTGCGTGGTAGGTTCCTCAGAACTCGACCACCTCGAACATGAGGGTTTCCTTTTGGAAGTTGGAGGGAGTCCCGAAGCAGACGGGCAGATCGAGTTGTCCAAGGGGTTGGACGCGCTTCCTGGGGATGATGCCGTGAAAGGGCGCCGCACCGGCCCAGATCGTGGACAGATTGATCTACAAGAGCCCGAGGGTCTCGGTGTAGATGATGTTGAGGCTGCTGCCTCCGTCTATGAGGACCTTGGTGAGCCTGACGTTGCTGATGACGGGATCGACAACGAGCGGGTACTTCCCAGGCTCGGCACGCGGTCGGGGTGGTCGCCTTGGTCGAAGGTGATGGGCTTGTCGGACTAGTCCAAGTAGACTGGCGCCGCCACCTTCACCGAGCAGACCTCCCGGCGCTCCTGCTTGCGGTGCCGAGTCGAGGCGTTCGCCACATGCCCACCGTAGATCATGAAGCAGTCGTGGACCTCAGGGAACTCTTCGGCCTTGTGGCCCTCCTTCTTGTCATTGTCGTGGCCTTTGCCACCTTCCGCCGGGGGCCCAGCCTTGTGGAAGTAGCGCCGAAGCATGAAGCACTCCTCAAGGGTGTGCTTGACGAGGCCCTGATGATAGGGGCACTACTCCTTGGGCATCTTGTCGAACAAGTTGGCCCCCTCGGGAGGCTTCCGGGGGTTCCTGTGCTCGGTGGCGACAAGATCTACGTCGGCGGCGTTGCGTTTCGCTTACGACTTATTCTTGCCCTTCTTCTTCGTGTCGCGCTGGGCGGACGCCTCGGGGACGTCTTCCTGCGGGCGCCCCCGAGGCTGCTTGTCCTTCCGGAAGATGGCCTCGACCGCCTCCTGACCAGAGGCGAACTTGGTGGCGATGCCCATCAGCTCGCTCGCCCTGGTGGGAGTCTTGCGACCTAGCTTGCTCACCAGGTCGCGGCAAGTGGTGCCGGCGAGGAACACGCCGATGACATCTGAGTCGGTGATGTTGGGCAGCTCGGTGCGCTGCTTCGAAAATCGCCGGATGTAGTCCCGCAGGGATTCTCCCGGCTGCTGGCGGCAGCTTCGGAGATCCCAGGAGTTCCCAGGGCGCACGTATGTGCCCTGGAAGTTTCCAGCAAAGGCTTTGACTAGGTCGTCCCAGTTGGAGATCTACGCAGGAGGCAGATGCTCTAGCCAGGCTCGGGCGGCGTCGGAGAGGAACAGGGGGAGGTTGCGGATGATGAGGTTGTCATCGTCCGTTCCACCCAGCTGGCAGGCCAGCCGGTAGTCCGCGAGCCACAGTTCCGGCCTTGTTTCCCCCGAGTACTTGGCGATGGTAGTCGGGATTCGAAACCGGGTCGGGAACGGTGCTCGTCGTATGGCCCGGCTAAAAGCTTGCAGACCGGGTGGTTCAGGCGAGGGGCTCCGATCCTCCCCGCTGTCGTAGCGTCCCCCATGCCTGGGGTGGTAGCCTCGGCGCACCTTTTCATCGAGGTGGGCTCGACGGTTGCGACGGTGGTGCTCGTGGCCGAGGCGACCCGGGGCTGCTGGCGCTGCGTCCCGCGTGTGCCCAGTGTGGACCGAGGCTTCCTGCATGAATTGGGAAGTTGCAGCGCGATGATCCGGGGGTACCCCTGCCTTCGGGAGGCAGAGCTTTCGGCCCGTCGGACCGCGGCATCCTCCAGGAGATTCTTGAGCTCTCCCTGGATACACCACCCCTCGGTAGTGGATGGTTCCGGCACCGCTCGGAGTAGTATTGCTGCTGCAGCCAGGTTCTGGCCGACCCCACTAGAAGTCAGGGGCAGCCTTGGCCTAGCATCGTCGGTGATGTGGTGCTGGACGCCCTGGGCCTGATGGCGCGCTTCCTCGGCTAGCGCTTGGCCTGCCCACTCCTTCCTGATGTTTTGCCGGAGCTGCACAAGTTGTCCTGCTTCCTCGTCGAGCCTGGCCTTCATCTCGCGGATTTGCTCGAGCTGTGCGTCCTGAACCCCCACAGGGACTGGGACCACAGCTAGCTCCCGAAGGATGTCAACGCGAGGCACAGGCCTAGGGGGATCGCCGTCCTCCGGCATACCAAGGTGGTTGCCTTCATCGAGACCCCCTAGATCGACGTGGAAACATTCGCGACTTGGGCCACAGTCCTCATCGCCGAGGCTGTGGCTACCATCGGAGCAATTGGAGAGGCAGTAGTCACATGCGGTCATGAAGTCCCGCATGGCACTGGGGTTACCGAGCCCGGAGAAATCCCAACCAGAGTCGGGCTCGTCATCTTCCTTAGAACCCGGGGCCCATAGGTCGAGACGGCCATCAGTCGATCCTAGGTTGACCACATATGGTACCCCGGAAGGTTTGGATATGCCTTTATGAAAGCGTCCACTGAAGCGGGTCGCTTGGTGGGTCGAAGCTGAATCTAAAAGGCACAGGATGGAAAACGGACGGTACCTCTTGATCGACGGATGGTGACGAAGTCACGTCAGGGACAGACTGCACCGTTATCTCGGGTACGAGGCTAACGCCCAGTAAGTCCTTCGCGAGCGTGCTGGCGTCATCCGTCCGCTCGGGGTTGGCATGTTGCGGGGAAGCGACGCTCGTCTTCGTCTCAGACGCGAGGTCAATGCCCGATGTGTCCCCCGCTGGGCGCCGGCGTCGTCGACTCGCTCGACAGCCAACGAGGTGCCGCGTCCTGCTTGGCCATGGTTGCGCCGCCTCCTCCTCCTGCGGTGGGGAAGGTGACGGGATAGGCCCAGATGCTGCTCCTCCACCACGGGGGGAAGACGTTGTCGATTCCCCCATCGACGGGTGGGCTGATGGCCGCCATTGTCGTTGTCGTGCAGCAGAGGAAGGAGTACCATATCGTAGCTGCCGTCGAGGGACATGAACTCGAGACTCCCAAAACGGAGTAGCGTCCTGGGTTGGAGAGGTTGATGGAGACCACCCATCTGGAGCTTGACGGGAAGCTGTTCGTCAACACGCAGCAGGCCCCTACCTGGCGCGCCAACTGTCCGCGTTTCAACCCCGGGGGTCCCTGGACCGATGAAAAAATTGTCGCTGCGTGTCCCAGCCCAGATGGGTAGGCGCGAGACGGAACACAAGGGGGAAAGCGAAAGGGGAACCACGACTCGTGTTGTCCTGTGCCCAGGGCGGATGCGCTTGCAGTAGGGGGTTACAAGCGTTCGCGAGGGAGAGAGAGAGCCTGTTCATCAGCCCGTCCTCCCGCGCGGCCACCTTTTCGTACAAGGGCCCTGGACCTTCCTTTTATAGTCGTAAGGAGAGGGCCCAGGTGTACAATGGGGGGTGTAGCAGTGTGCTAATGTGTCCGGCAAAGAGGAGCCAGAGTCCTATGTACATGCCGACGTGGCTGTCGGAGAGGTGCTAGTGCCCTATTCATGTGATGTCGTGGCCGTCGGAGGAGCGCTTAAGCCCTGTACAAGCACAGCTGTCGAGGCTATCGAGTCCTTGCTGACGTCTCCTTGCTTCCGTAGAGGGCTGAGAACCGCCGTCGTCATGGAGCACACTGGTGCCATCATTACTTGTTTTACCGGGGCGAGCCAGATGGGACACTGGTCTTGTTCCCCGTAGCCTGAGCTAGCTAGGGGTAGGGTATTGATGTACCCCCCCTGCAGCGTGGTCAGTCCGAGCCTGAGGTCGGGCGAGGCGGTGACTCCTCCGAGGTCGAGGTTGAGTCCGAGCCCTGGGGTCAGGCGAGGCGGAGACCGTCGTCCGAGGTCAAGGTTGAGTCCGAGCCCTGGGGTCAGGCAAGGCGGATACCATTGTCCGAGGTCGAGGTTGAGTCCGAGCCCTAGGGTCGGGTGAGGCGGAGACCGTCGTCCGAGGTCGAGGTTGAGTCCGAGCCCTAGGGTCGGGCGAGGCGGAGCTTCCTATGGCGCCTGAGACCGGACGTGGCGGCTATCAGCCTCACCCTGGAGGGTGGCACAACAGTTGGAGCAGCGCAGGCGGTGCTGTTTTCCTGTTAGGTTAGTCAGTGGAGGGGCGAAGTGACTGCGGTCACTTCGGCCCTGTCGACTGTAGAATCGCGCGTCAAGATAAGGTGTCAGGCGATCCTTGCATTGAATGCTCCTACAATTTGGTCGATTGGCGAGGCGATCTGGCCAAGGTTGCTTCACTGCGAAGCCTGCCCGAGCTGGGCCTCGGGCAAGTCAGAGGTGCGCCCGTTGCTTGAGGAGGCCCTCGGGCGAGGCGTGAATCTGCCTGGGTCTACTGTTCCTGCCCGAGGCTGGGCTCGGGCGAGGCGAGATCGTGTCCCTTGAGCGGACGGAGCTTTGACCTGTATTGCGCCCATCAGGCCTTTGCAGCTTTGTGCTGATGGTGTTTACCAGCCGAGTTTAGGAGTCTTGGGGGTACCCCTAATTATGGTCCCCGACAATGTTTGTAGTTCATGGGATGTTAAAGTTACTTGGACTAAGACAATGAGGAAAGCAACACTTCAAAAGAATACATTATGAAAATCACAAGTGAAGATCAACAAGTATCAAGCAAAGTCCAAGAAATGAAGAATCATGCTGCCACTGACGGACTGTCTGGTTGAGTGCACCGGATTCTCCTGTGGCACACCGGACTGTTTGGTGCACCGGGGAACTGTAGCCCAACGACTAGTTCCAGGTGGCACTGGTGGAGAGAAGGCACCGGACTGTTCAATGCGACGTCCAGACTGTCCGAGGTGAAAGTCTGCAGCGCCAACGGTCACCTGCGGTGTCAGATCCAATGACGTGCATCGGACTGTTCTGTGCACCACCGGACTGTCCGGTGTGCTGTAGAGAGCAGTAACTTTTCTCCAACGGCTAGAATTATGTTGGGGCCTATAAATACCACCCCAACCGACCATTTCAACGTGTGGGAGCCTAAGCAACATACCAAGGCATAGTATAGACATTCCCAAGTGCTTAATAGAATCACTCGGTGATTAGCGTAGGTGTTTTGCGAAGTGCTTAGATTAGTTAGACCGCTTTAGCACTTGCTCTAGGTGAATCCTAGTTAGTTGAGTGAGTTTAGAAAAACCACACAACCTCTCGGCTCTTGCGCGAGCCGTTGTAATTATACCGAGTGGGATGAGAGTCTTGCGACACCATGACAATTGAGTTTGTGTCACGGTCGCCACCGTGTACCGAGGGAACGAGGCCCGTGGCGTTTTGGCCGAAAGCTCGTTAGTGGAGACGACAGGGAGCGTCCGAGAGGAGACGAAAGCGGAGCACCACTCATGCATGCAGAAGGCTCACGGCTCTCTACGGAGTTACTTGACCGAGGTGCTTGGCCCTCACGTGGGCTTCTCTTTGCGTAGGGGCACCAACGAGGATTAGTCAGGACCTTACGTGGTTCCGGATACCTCGGTAAAAATACCGACGTCATCCACGAGAGTTTGCATCTCTACCTTGCTCTTTAGCTTTCGCATTTATATTAAGCATTTAAGTTTCAATCTTGTCTTTATACTTATATTGTTTAGGATTGGAACTTAGATATTGCGGTAGAGATAGCAACACTTAGACAAAACCTAGTTTGCACATTCTAGTTTGATTAATTGCATAGGTTTTGCTCTAGTGATTTATTTGTGGCCTAGTTTAGAGAAAGTTTTAGAAGTCCTAATTCACCCACCCCCTCTTAGGCGTCACCCGTTACCTTCAATTGGTATCAGAGCCTGGTTTGGCTCATTTTAAACGATTTAGCTTTACCGCTAAAAGAGTCGGCACTTTTAAGAGAAAGAGGATGGATACCCATAGACCACCACACTTCGACGGTACTAACTTTCCATATTATAGTGCTAGAATAGCTTGTTACCTAGAGACTGTTGATCTTGGTATTTGGAGAATCACTCGTAAAGGGATGAAACCACCCAAGAATCCTGAGAAATCCACCACGAGTGAGGAAAAACAAATTCATTTAAATGACAGAGCCAAAAATTGCATGTATGAATCTCTTAGCATGGATATTTTTAATCAAGTTTTTACATTAAAAACTGCTAATGAGATTTGGCTAAAATTGCATGAACTCCATGACGACACATCCAATGTCCGTGAGCAAAAACATTGCCTAGTCTTAAATGAGTATAATTCTTTTGCTATGAATAATAATGAGCTTGTTAGAGATATGTATTCTCTTTTGAATCTAATCATCAATGAGCTCAATTTTATTGGCAATAATAAGCTAGGTGATGCGGACATTGTGAGGAAGATTATCTCCCTACTACCACAACAAAGATATGTAAGCATTATCACTATTCTTCACAACATGGAGGACTTGAGTACAATGACCACGAACATTGTGATTGGAAAAATCGCGGCCTTTGAGATGTCGCGAAAAATGTGTCGAGGAGAGGAGCCAACTTCCTCAAGGCCATATGCTTTTGCATGTGATAAAAGGAAGGGTAAAAGGAAAGCTCCCACTCCAAGTTCCTTAAGTAAAGAAGAGGAAGAAGAAAAAAGTGATGATGATGATGAAGATAATCAACCATCAACATCATCCTCCGAGGACGAAGAAACAATCTGACACGTCGGAAAGGTAATGGGGATGATCCGCAAGATTAATCTAATGGGTGTACCCGTGCAGGTAGATGATCTTCTCTTCAACATTGATAGGAAAAGGCAAAAAAAGAGAGGATGATTCGCATGCAGGGAGAAGGGTCACTTCAGGGACAGCTGTCCAAATATGGCCGAACTAACAAAAGGGAGGAGCAAGGGCAAGGCGCTTAAAAGTGTCAAAACTTGGGATGACTCTTCAAGCGAAGATGAACCCCCAAAGACGCGTAGCCACTGATCCTCATCATGATCATCACGGTCATCACGCAAGTGCCTTATGGCAAAGGGTAAAATGAGTATCCCATCCTATAGTGATGATAGCAGTAGTGATGATGAAGGTGAAGGAAAGCCCTCCGTAGATGAGCTTGCGGAAGTCGTTAATTTTTTCTAAGATGTTTGCACTAAACAAAAGGCTCAACTTAAAACCTTGAAAAATAAGTTGATTAGCTCTCAAAATGATTATAAAGGTTTGCTAGAAAAAATTGAAACATTTATAAATTTAAATTGTGAGCTATCAATTAAAATTGAGCAATTAGAGTCTAGTGCTTCATCCACAGCTACCGATGATTGCCTTATTAAAAAGAATGAAAAACTTAAGGCTAAGTTAGCTAGCTCCCAAGAAGCCATTAAAAATTTGCTAGGGAAATGAAAATTCTTAGCATACATAATGATAAGCTAATTAATAAGCTAGAAAACATTAGTAGCACCCCAGAAGTATATTTGGTTGAAATACCTAAAATTATTAAGAAAGATACTTCTACATCTTGCTTTGATTTAATTGATGATTCTAACCCCTGCAATCAAGTTCTTGTTAAGAATGTTGTTATAGAAACATGTTCAGACGAGATTGCAATGGAGAATGAGCAATTAAAGCAAGAGGTGGCTCGCCTTGGGAAGGTCTTGTATGACAAGAAAAGCAAAGCCAAACAAATCCAACCTCCTCGGGATAACACCACTGCGGGAGTGAACAAGCCCGTGGAGGGCAAAACTGTGATTTGTAGGCTATGCCACAAAGAAGGCCACAAGTCTTTCCAATGCAAGGCGAAAACCGGGGATAAGGAAAAGCAAAAGATCAAGCAAAAGCCAACAAGCAAAATATCTAATACCTACATCAACAAGGTGGACAAAAGGGCTGCTACACCATATTTGATAAAGAAGAAAAAGAATGGAAAGGTGATAGCAATCAAGACCAACAAGCAAGCCAACAAAGGAAAGGGGGTCAAACACATCTGGGTGCCAAAGGAAATTATTTCAACCTTGAAAAGCACCAAGAAGGTTTGGATCCCTAAAGGGAAGTGAGGAGTCCGAAGGACAACGGGGAATTTGGAGACTTGGTAAAATTGGGATGTATATTATGGAATGCATCACATTGGTTCAAGACTATTGCCAAGTGGGTTAGTAAATATTTTGGACCCAAATTTCCCCACCCATGACTAAGGTAACTAGATTTATTGTATTTCTTGTTTTTAGAGATGCGTATCTATTCTCATGTATCTAGTTTTACCCTTCATACCTAGTGCTATAATTTGTATTTGCTTTTGATAAAAAATGAATGCATACTAGGTAAATCATATGGTAGGATTGCTCACTTTCAATTCATATTCTTGAACAAACCTACATGGTTTAAAATGACTAATTAAGCACGGCACATAGCTTATTTAACATTCCTAAGAAAATGACATATCAATTGATATTTTCATATGACATATATCTCAAGTGGTATAATACTTCAATCATGTCTTAATTGGTATCATTTAATCTATATGTGCCAAAGCTCAGATTATAGATAATTTGCCCCTCTTAATATCAAATCAAAGTTCATGTCTCCTACAAGTATTCAAAACTTGTATGCACACTTTCAGGGGGAGGTTACTCTATAATCTAAGTCTTTGAGACTAATACCTGTTTTCAAGTCTATTTCATATAGTAGTCCCATTGTAAGGAAAAAGAAGTCCCCAGAGATAGACAATAAGCTTCCACTGCAAATCTACAAGAATTCTTATATCTCACAAGTCTACCATTGGCCTTCAATTGGTTTTCAATAAAAGAATTCTTATATCTCACAAGCCAACGCCTTGATCTAGTGTCCCTATGAATTTCTTGTCAAGGATCATCTAGCACAACTTCTTCTCAACATGGTTCATTTGTTGCTCAATCATCTATACTACGTGGCAATCTCTACCCTTGAGTAGGGCTCAATCAATGTCACACTCGGCTTTAAGGAACAAAGCCAGGTGCATCTCATACATGCGCCAAGAAGACAACATATATAATAACAGAGTGTATAGAGATAAATATCATAATAATCAGAGTACTTATTACATAGCGGAAGTCTTACAAAATAAAAGATAAATATACAAGGATCAAACAAAAATCCATCATTGGCGCCAGAAACTCAACTGGGAGACGACGACCTAGACCTCTCATGAACACATCGCAGCATCCACCATGCGCCATCTAGTGGTACCTGTTCTTGACCTGTGGAGGGTGTGAGACAGCAAGGGTGAGCTCACACATGTTCATCGCTCAACAAGTTGTGGGGAATAATGTGACATGAACTCACCAAAGGTGGGAGTTCATGTGATGTGTAAGGCTTACCAAAGAGAATGGTTAAAGCTGAGCATTGCTTTTAATTAGTTGGTCAAAATTTTATTAGCAGTTACTAGATGTAAGTAAATACCAAACCTTAAATAAAAGTAATAGAACAAAGTTAATAAATAATCCCATGCATATGCAAATGACAGATTGAATTTAAGTTCCATAAATTAATCATCGGAGAGTCCTGAGCTGCTCATGACCATGAGCTCGGCTAGTATACCAGTTTTACACTCTGCAAAGGTTGTACCCTTTACCCACAAGTCATGTTTCCCATGTCGCTAGGGTTAGCTAGGCCCTTAGACACTACCGAGGTGAATGGCTAGGGATCCACTACGGGGCCTTTACAAAGTTCCACTAGCTTCTGAAAACCCGCTATAGTTTATGGGAAGAGCACTTGCAAGAATCCCCCGTCTGACCGCCATCGCAGCAAATCAACCCAAGAACCTCCTTGCATGCAACTCCCCTACTGCCCTTGCCCCTTTCGGGTAAGGTAGTCTTTCACTAGCTTTCCTAATTAGTTAGCCAAGGGGTCCCATTCCTCCCTTGTGGTGGCACGTATTTCTCAAGTTAAGCTCCATGTTCCAATTAACAATAATATAATTATCTTGTCATGAACATAAATAAATAACATAATAACTGGAACATGGATATAATAAATGATTATCCCAAAACCATATAAAGCAATAGCAAACTACCCAAGTGATTCAGAGGTAAACAAGGTAATGAGATAAACAATCTAGGGTGACCTATCGGGTCCCATCAAAATTAAACCTATGCATGGTAAATGATTATAAAGAACATTATTGGGTAACAAAAGTGAATCAAGGGCACAACTTGCCTGGCACTTGAGATTCCAGTTACCAGGGTGATTCTTCAAATCTTCGTGACCTCACTGCTAGTCGTAGCAATACAAACAGACATGGTATAGATAAAATTAACATCACACCAAACATAAGTAACAACTGAATAATAATAATCTACGCGTCGCTACGAGATCGCGGGTTCAAAAACCACTAAAATCGGAGTTAGGGTTATTAAGTTATGATTTTCTGAAGTTATTTAATGCCTAGAATAGAGTTATTTATGTGGATAATTTTAAATCAAGTTTCATGGTTAGACAAAGATACCAGATGATAAACAATATTTAAACAAAATAAATGCCACTAGAATGAATCAATTTGGAGTTATATATTTTAAATTATGAATTTCTGATGGTTTTATGTGCTTAAATTAGGATTAACTAAAGAATTAATTTTCTTACTGTTGTCATGCCAAAACAGAGAATCTAAGTGACAGAGAATATTATTACAAAATTTTAGAAACTTGAATGGATGAATTTGGAGCTAAAATGAATTTAATATGAATTTCTCAAGTTTCTAGAATTGTTTTAGTATTAAAAACTAATTTCTATAATTATTTCTCTATTTTTAAACCCTTCTGGACTGGGCCTCGAATTCCAGAAAAGTCAGGGGCTAGCGCGTAAGTTTTCCCGAGACTCAGAGCACAGTGAACGTGGACGGAGGGTTTATTATGTGAAAACAGAGGGTCTCTTATGAGAATTTGTCCCGCGAAGGGGTATTGACCAATCTCAGCCCTCCGATTAGAATCCTACGGCTAAAATTAGATTAAGCCGAGCTCAACCCGGTAAGTAAATCCACACGTTGACCCAGAGATCAACGGTGGAGATTCTATGCACCCTAGATTTATCTTACATCGTCCGATCAAAACTCAACGACGCAGACTGAATGCGGTGAAGGGTTACACATCGTTCTAATCTGAACCGTCTAGAGGTAAGATCAACGGCCCTGGCGCCTTCATCCCACCGCACGGCACAGCTCACCGACGAGACATGACTTGGCGCAACCGAGCCGGTCTCACAACACAACCAGGTGCTAAACGAACTAGGGCGTGCAACGAATCGAATGAGCTGGTCCTTACCCCAGATTGGAGTGCCACGGGTGCAGTCCACGGCGGCTCGGTGGGTTCATGGCGTCGCTGCGCGATTCGATGGCGGCCAGGCCCAGGCTTGCCTGTCGACCTACGCCCGAGCTCCCGGTACTTCAGTGAAGCGCCCAGGTTCTCTTGCCGATGCTCCCCGATAGCACAGCAGAAGAACACTGTGTCGACGCCCAGGTGCACGCGCAGAGCACTGTCGGCGAAAGGACGAGCCCACGGTGGTCCCTGGCACTCCGATAAACAATCCTCCGAAATTCTGTTGCACACGCGCCCGATGATCCGCACGCGCATGATTCCAAACCACTGGCGAGCCCCCGCGACTCTACCCCGAGCACCGACCAACGGCCAGGCAAGATGTCACAGCGAGCGCGGACCGCGGCACACCCTCACCAAGGCGCGGCGATGCCTCAACACCGGCCAAAGATTTCGGCCGAAATCGGCCGAACCTCGACCCGGTATCGCATCGCACGACATCCACCATTGAGGACGGAGTCCCCAAGCCAATGCACAGGCTTGGGATGCCACCACCAGCGAAACGAACGCGCGGCGGCCATGGCGGTAATCTCCCTCCAATTGCACGGATTCGAGAGGGCCGGCGCACGATTCCGAGGTCCCCATCTAGTCTTCACCGGCCGCGAGGCGTCACAGGCGCAGAGCACTTGCGGCAGTCCCCGCAACCCACCGGACACTACACTCCTCCTCCCCCTGGTTCGAGTTCTATGGCTTTGGCAGTCCTCGGCTTTTTCTACGTTGAGTGGTGGTGTATCTAGATCGATGGGCGGGGGAAACGCAGTCGACTGGCCTTGTAGCCATCGGCGAGCGGCAATCACGGAGGGGCGTAACAACCTGGCGACTTACATAACGCAGAGCATCGCCAGAGCCTGTTAGCATGGCCCCATGGCTCAGTGTCAGACGCGGGTGCGAACAACAGCTGAGTCAAGCGTGGCAAAGGAAAGACTGATACGCGGGCCCGGATTATCATCCCCAGCACCAACGCGGCATGCGGTGCTGGCTGGGCACATGGGTGGCGAGATCACGTGGGCCACAATGGCTTGCCAGACCCAGATAAGTTCTCTTCTCTTTTCTTTTTTTATTCTATTTTTCCAAATTCAAAAGGTTCAAATGACTTTGAATTGCTGATTTGAACTTCATACTTTCAGGTATCAGATAAAATTCCTCTTTGAATGATACAACATTCTTTTTGAAATAATTATTACTTATTTATTATTATATTTGTTATTTATTACACATTCTTTTAACTCTATTACTTTCCAATTTATTTAGTGTTCTTAATTTGAATTTGAGTCTAGTCTTATTTCCTTGATAACTTCGTATTAGATGCACAGACAAAAGACATCCAGCATTATATGATGCATAAGTTTATGTGTTTTTATCTAGATATTTATTTGAAACAAAATGTGTCTCATGCATATTCACTTCATCCAAAGAGATCCTTCATGAATTTTAATGACAAGGTAATTAGTAGTCTATACTAGGGTTTACAAATCCTACCCCCCTTAACAGAAATCTCGTCCTCGAGATTAGGAAGGACTAGAGAAAAGATGGGGAAAATCTATGCGAAGCCCTTCTTCTCTTTCCCATGTAGCTTCATCTGTTTCATGATGGCTCCATTGCACTTTGCATATTTTTATAACCTTATTTCTTGTAACTCGAGTCAATGTATCAAGAATCTTGACAGGATACTCCGTGTAAGTCAAATCACCATGAACAGTGAGCTCTTCCATTGGTAACTGTTCCCCAGGGGCACGGAGACACTTCTTAAGTTGAGACACATGAAATACATTATGGACATCAGATAGATTATCAGGTAGCTCGAGTTGATAGGCCATCTCTCCAACTTGCCTAAAAACTCTGAATGGTCCAATAAAGCGAGGGACAATTTGCCCTTGACTTTAAATCTCATCATTCCACGAGGTGGTGACACCTTGAGGTACACATGATCACTTTCCTCAAACTCCAGTGGTCTTCTTCTATTATCAGCGTAGCTCTTTACCTGGTCTGAGCTACTCTTAAATCCTCCTAAATTATATGGACTTGTTCTTCCGCCTCTTGAATAAGTTCAGGTCCAAAGAATTGTCTTCCTCTAGTCTGGTCCAAAATAGAGGAGTCCTGCATTTCCTGCCATACAGAGTCTCGAACGGTGACATCTTCAGACTGGCCTGATAACTATATTATTATATGAGAACTCAGCATAAGGTAGACTCTTGTCCCAACTACTACCATGCTGAAGGGCACAAGCTCTCAACATATCTTCCAATACTTGGTTAGTCCTTTCGGTCAGTCCATTAGTCTAAGGATGGTAGGTCGAACTAAAATTCAACTTCGTATCCATATTCTCATGAAAACTTTTCCAAAATCTGGAGGTAGGCTGTGATCCTCTATCTGAAACGATCTTCTTTGGTACATCGTGTAGAGACATAATCCAAGCCATATATAACTCTACCAATTGAGATACCTTATAAGTAGTCTTGACCGGAATGAAATGAGCCACTTTGGTCAGTCTATCCACAATAACCCATATAGAATCATATCCTTTCGAGGTGCGAGGCAATCCAGTAATGAAGTCCATACCAATCTCTTCCCACTCCCACTCAGGTATCTTTAGTGGGTGTAATAGTCCAGCTAGTCTTTGGTGTTCGGCCTTAACTCTTTGACACACATCGCACATAGCCACATGTGCAGCCACATCTCTCTCCAATCCATACCACCAGTATCTTCTACTTCAAATCCTGATACATCTTCGTACTCCTAGTATGAATAGAATAATCCGAGTCATGGGCTTCCTTTAAAATAGTCTCACGAAGGCTTTCAATCTCAGGAACAAATATCCGATCCTTAAACCATATGGTGCCTTGTTCATCTTTCGTGAATTTCGGACCTTGTCCTTCAGTAATCAGATCCTTAATCTCTTGTATCTTAGCATCACCAATTTGTCCTTTGTGGATTTCTTGCTCCAAAGTAGATTCCACATCAATAATAACTCCTTAAGTGTGAGCAACTATCCCCAGGTTAAGTCTCCTGAAATCCTCAACAATCTCATCGGGTAGCTGGGCAACAACAACTGGACGAACATGCTCCTTTCGACTCAAGGCATCTGTAACCAAATTTGCCCTGCCCGGGTGATAGTGAATCTCCAAATCATAATCCTTAATACGCTCCAATCAACGGCGTTGCCTAAGGTTGAGATCCTTCGGAGTGAATATATACTTCAAACTCTTATGATCCGTGTATACTTGACACTTGGTTCCCATAATATAATGCCTCCATATCTTAAGTGCATGCACTACGACTGCCAGTTCTAAGTCATGAGTGGGGTAGTTCAACTCGTGTTTCCGCAACTGACGAGACGCATAGGCAATCACATGTCCTTCTTGCATGAGCACACATCCTAAGCCTTGGCCACATGCATCATAATAGATATCAAATCCCTTTTGTAGATCTAGCACAACCAACACTGGTGGTGACATCAATCTTTTCTTCAATTGTTCAAAGCTGTCTTGGCACTTCTTGTCCCACTTGAACTCCCTTCCCTTCTCCAGAAGCGAGGTCATGGGCTTGGCAATCTTAGAAAATCCTTCAATAAATCTCCGATAGTATCCTGCAAGTCCCAAAAAACTCCAGACCTCATTAACTGTAGTGGGTATGCTCCACACCACTATCTCCTTGACTTTAGCAGGATCCACTGATATTCCTCCATTAGAAATGATATGTCCAAGAAATGGCACCTCACCAATCTAGAACTCGCATTTACCGTACTTGGCGTAGAGTTGATTATCTTGAAGCTTCTGTAGCACCAATCTCAGATGTTCCTCATGATCACTATCACTCTTGAAATAAAAATATCGTCGATGAATACTACGACGAATCTGTCCAAATACTCCATAAACACCTTATTCATCAAATCCATAAAATAAGCTGGTGCATTAGTTAATTCCAGATGACATAATAGTGAACTCATATAATTCATATCGAGTCGAGAAATCCATCTTGGGGATATCCGAAGGCCTAATCTTCATTTGATGGTAACCTGATCGGAGATAAATCTTCGAGAATACCATTGCACCTCTCATCTGATCAAATAAATCTTCGATACAATGTAATAGATACTTGTTCTTCACAGTGACATCGTTAAGGGTCCCATAATCCATGCACGTCCCTTGCGATCCATCTTTCTTCTGTACAAATAGAACTGGCGCTCCCCAAGGTGAGGGAACTCGGATGAATGTACCCAGCCTCTTGTAATTACATTAATTGCTTCTTAAATTCCTTTAGTTCTTCTACGGACATCCTGTAACCGTTTGGGAGTAGGAGTAGTCCTAGGTAGGAGATCAATGACAAACTCAACTTCCCTATCTGGTGGCATCCCTGATAACTTCTCTGGAAAGACATCCGGAAAATCCCTAACTGCATGGATGTTGCCACCCACAAACTTCTCATCTACTAAGAATGCCGCTAGTCTGATGGTGGTAGTTACTGCAATTTCAACTTCAAATCTTTCTCCTTTGGAACTGGTGAGTTCTATGGTTCCCCTAGCACAGTGTATATACTGCTTTTGCCTTTCTTAACCATGACATACCAAGGATCACATCTATAGTGCTCTCTTCTACCATTATAGGGGTGGCCCATCTGGGTTAGAAACACAGGGTAAGAAAGGAAGAATTGTAGACAAGGTGAGTAATTACGAGGGATGTTACTGCGGGGGTGTTGGGGGCCTTCGGCTTCCGAAGGTCCTCAAAAACATGATTTGATAATGCTTTCCAAGTGAAATATGTGAACAGGTATCTTCGGAATCGGGTTATGAGTATACAAGAGTATGGTCAGGACGAAGCTTGAGTGAGATGGAAGGCGATTATGACGAAGGATAAGATGATCACGAAGCTATGTGTAGAAAAGATTCGGCATGGCAACAGAAAAGGGGAACCGACTTAAAGATGAAAAGGCAAATTAGACCCCGAAGAATTACTATAGAGTTATTAATAAATGTAAAGAGCATTAATGTAATTCTACGCAGGCTGCGTCCCTTGCCTATAAATAGATGAACAGTATTCCTGTACTGTTCACGCTAACTTGGCATTTGCTTTTGCGTCACGCTTGTACTTTTACCTTCTCTCAAGCCGAAGGTACATTTGTAATTTATTATCATTTCTATTTTTCCATGGTAATAAAATAGAAATGAGTTAATAATAATGTTTAAGTGTTTATATTATGTCTCATACTTTATATGAATCCTTCTTCATTATTTGTTGTACTCACAAAGGTATGTCCTTCATAACCTTCGTCCGAAACTCATTATATCCCAAAGGGAGATAATGCTTCAAAGGACGAAGAACTTTAACATTTAATACTTTTTATGTTGCCTTGTTCTTAACTCTTAGCATTTGAGAACAAGTCCCCAACATTGGCGCCCACCTCAGGTGAACTCACTTCCACTTTTTGAGTTTCGAACACCTTCGGCAAGCATAGACCTTCGTCATGCCGCCGAAGAAAGCTTCAGCAACAGGGGCTGCAGCTCTGCAACCGCTGGACCCCAATCAGGACACCCTCTCTCTTCGGGAGGCCCGAAGCCAGAAGAGGAAGGTCACCAGTCCAACGCCTCAGGAGGACGAATTAGATCAAGAAATCAGAGATATGGAGATGCTTCATCAACAGGTGCAAAGGAAGAAGGAAAAGATGGCTACGCTAGCTGACCTGCAAAGGCAGATAGACGAAGCCTCTGAAGAAGTTCGCCATCTTACTCAAGATGAGCAGAACCGAAGGCCCCAGCACAGAGACCTTCATCAGGAGGGCTTCTTCAACGAAGATGACTGGTATGAGAATTTCCATCATGGAAATTTTGCTTTTGATGATGCTTCTTCTCTGTCAGCTGAGCTGTAGGCTACACCCTGGCCTCCGTCCTACAAGCCACCTCAACTACCCATGTACGATGGCCACTCAGACCCGAAGCAATTCTTGATGAGTTATGAAGCAACCATATCTTCGTATGGTGGCAATACTGCAGTCATGGCAAAGTCTTTCGTCATGGCTATCAGGAGTGTTGCACAAACCTGGTACTCCTCTCTTCGGCCAGGAACAATCACCTCATGGCAAAAGTTGAAAGACATGCTGATAACAAGCTTCCAAGGGTTTCAAACGAAGTCGGTCACTGCTCAAGCTTTATTCCAGTGCACCCAGGACCACGAAGAATACCTTCAGGCATACGTTTGAAGGTTCCTGCGTCTGAAGGCACAGGCACCAACGGTGCACAATGAAATTGTCATTGAGGCCATGATTAAGGGACTTCGGCCGGGACCTTTAGCTCAATACTTTGCTAGGAAGCCTCCTCAAACTTTGGAGAAGCTGCTCCAGAAGATGGATGAGTATATTCGAGCTGACAATGACTTCCGCCAAAGAAGGGAGGAAGCATACAGGTTCTCTAAAATGACCAGGGGCTTCGGAGGAAGATTTCATCCGAGGCACGTCAGGTCAATTCACAACTCTACTCAGAGTGATGATAGAGGGAGTCAACAGCAAAGGCCACAGTACTCCTCGCAGGCTTCGGGGCAACAGCAAACCTCTGTCCGGCCGCCAGCTCCAAGAGGTAGAGGCGCCAGGGGCTTCGGAGGAAGATTCGGGGATCAACCAAGGAAAATTTATTGTCTATTCTATGGTGAGTACAAGGGCCATACCACCAGGATGTGCCATGTTACCATCCAGAAGCAAAAGGAGATAGCAGAAGCTGCAACACAACAAAGTCAGCCGAAGCAAGTCATGCATACTGCTTCGTATCGTTCGCCTTACATTCCAGAATATGTAGGCAACCACCCTGTAGCTTCTGTTGCTTCGGCAAGCCAACCCCAAGCATCTTGGCAACAGCTTCCACCTCCACCACCAATGCAACGAGGCCAGCAGCCAGAAGGGAGTCAGCATACTCAACATCAACGGGACTTCAGAGAAGAGTCCGAAGCTCGCACAGTCAATAGCACTGTGCCAGAGTCGAAGCATATTTGCTGACAAATATCCTACCTTGACAGCAGTCTTTCGCATTCAGTATTATTTTCTTTTTAATAAGGAACATCTATGGGAGGCTTAAGTGCTTTTTGTCGTTTTTAATCTCCTGTAACAGTTTTGCTTTTTACCATAAGGAAAATATATCTTCTCCACAGGCTTAAGTTGCCGAAGCATAAAGATTTGTGGTGGCAAGGAGGACCTTCGAATTATCAAAAAAAATTTGTTCTAAAGAACGCAGCGTAATTTCTTCGAAGCAGTAAAAAGTCGTTCCTAAGGGAGCGCAGTGTAAGTTTTTTGCTCAAAAGTCGTTCCGAAGGGAATGCAGAGCTTACAGCGAAAAATAAACGTTGATTCCGCTGAAAGTAAAACGCGAAGAAGCTCCTAAGGGAGGCTTACAGCAAAAAATAAACGCTGATTCCGCTGAAAGTAAAAGGCGAATAAGCTCCTAAGGGAGGTTTACAGTGAAAAATAAGCGCTGATTCCGCTGAAAGTAAAAGGCGAAGAAGCTCCTAAGGGAGGCTTACAGCGAAAAATAAGCGCTGATTCCGCTGAAGTAAAAGGCGAAGAAGCTCCTAAGGGAGGCTTGCAGTGAAAAAATGTCAACCTTCAGCAAATATCACTTTGCATAACATCACATCACTACATCATTTGCATAGCATAACATCATACATCATATTGCATCAACAACGCAAGAAGGGGGTCTTGGTATTGATATTCGAAGATTGTTTTGAAGAAATAGTGACAAGGCACAAAAAATAGCTATTGAAGAGTTAAACCTTCGTCAAACTCTGAAATAGAAAGATCTATTGTTTATTGAGGATTGGTTACTAATTTTATGAGAACACGGATATTATTTACGAAGCATGAAAAGAAGGGAAGGTGTTTTTTCGCCGAAGGCTTAAAAAATGGTATGTATATGATGTTTCATGCATCGTAAAGAATAGAACTATAAATAGCTAATATATTACATTCAAAGTTACAAAATATTACACATGTTTCTCAACAAACTTTATATTTTAAATGTTTTTGCAGTAGCATCTAATCTTCCCTTAGAACTACTTCTGCAGCTTCATTTAGCAGTTGATCAACAACCTTATCCATGATGGCTTCAGCCATTTTTCTAATTTCGTCATCACCCTTCTCGTGGGGGCCCGCAGATGGCTCAGCAGGTTCTGAGGGAGGAGAAGATACGCCTATATTACTATTACAAACCGTAAACAAGTTCGAAATCACAAAATTACAACAGAGCCAAAAACCACTACTCAGTACCTATTTGCCCTTCGAGCTCTGCACTTTTTTCAGCGGCCTCTGCTACTTTTCTAGCGTCATGGATACCTTTTTCGCTTTTTCGTATAATTTCTTGGGCCATTTCCCGGCCACCGTTGTCCTAGATGTCGGTGAAAAATTTTCCACCGACCAGGCTCACTTCGGCCGAGGGGTCTTTTATATCTTCGGAGGATAAGGCGGCTTCGGATTGTGCCAAAAATTTCACATGCTCACAGCCTTTCCTCTCCAAAATGGTAGCAATCCCCCTGGCACCCGAAAAGGCACATATGTCTCTGCGGCTATTCAAAATTTCTTCAAAGGCCACAGCTTCGTGGCTGATCCATTCGATTGGGCCTTCGGGGTCACCCCTTATAAAGTTCTCTTCACTTGAAAAAGCGCCAACGCTAGCGAAGCTGGTTTTTATTTTCTTAGCACATTCTATTGACTTTTCACAGCATCTTTTCCTAGATACACGAAGCTCTTCAACGCTTTTTTCCAAATGGTTTGCCCATTGTTCACTGATTTCTCGTTTTGTTTCTTCAAGTGTGCGTTCCTCTTTAGCTCTAGTTAGTTGTTTTCGGAGATCTTCAATTTCACGCCTTTGAGCCTCAGCTTGAACTTTAAAAGTAACTTCGTCTTCTTTTATTCTGTTTATCAATGAATGCAATATTTTATCTTTTTCGAGACCTTCATTCCTTAGTTCAATTACTTCGGAACGAAGGTTGCTCAGGGCCATAACACACCCTTCGTCTTCGGCATCTTTTTGGGCCCTGAGGGCATTGCTAAGTATAAGGCCCTGCAAAGAAAAATGTGTGTGCGTCAATAAATTTAAACAAACGAAAAATTTTTGTTTCAAGAAAAAATACGAAAACCTCATTTTTTGCACCTTTAAGCTATTATACGCCAAGCTGTCGGCTAGCTCGTCTTTCGACAACACCGAAAGCCCGTCTTCTAGTGTTGGGAATCCGAAGCTCTTGCTCATCTCCCGACAGACAGAAATCTCCTTGCTGTCAGGGAGACAATACAATAAGTCTTCTTCTCCACTGTCGTTGAATATTAATGCCCCCTTTGGATATTTCAATTTTTGGGCGTAAAACTAAGCTTCTTGTTTTTCTTTTTCAGACAATTTTTCCCCGAAGCATGACGTAAAATGTAATCGAAAGCTTCGAAAAATGCTTCGGGGGCGTCAGTACCAGTTTCTTCAGCCGAAATTTGTTCTGCTGTTTCTGTTTCTTCGGTTTCCAAGGATTTCACCTTGATGGGCTCTGAAGGCCCAACCTCAGTCTCAGATTGATGTTTTGAAGCTTCAGCATCAAATGCTTCAATATGCACTTCAGAAGATTCAACAATTTTCTTTGGAGTTGTGCTTGAAGACTTTATTGTCTCCAAAACATCCAGCACATTAACCATCCTTTTTCTTTTTGAGGTCATTGCTGGCCCCTTTTGGCTTGTTGTTGCCTCAATTTTTGCTAAGGGACTTAGAACTTCCGATGTCTTTGGTTCTTCAGTCCTCGGTTCTTCTATTTTTTCTGTCGCCGGCACTTCGGCTGGCCCTTCAATAGTCGGCAGGGGAGGTGGTTCTTTAGCTTCGATGGCCGAAGAGGTCTCACCGACAAACTCAGGCATTGTGGCCGGTTCAATATAACGTGGCCGGTGTGTGAGAACCTTTACCCTTTTCCTCTTCGGCGTCGGCTCGCTAGGAGCGGCTGAAGCAACTTCCTTCGCAGAAGATGTATTCTTTCTTTTTTGACCCCGTGTTGGATAACGGTAGTCGGGGTAGATAAACCCAATTGCATCAAATACTCGGTTGAGTCTCTTTTTCTTTCGACCTCCGAAGGCCGCTGATAACGCAGTATCTTCGGCCTTCGAGTATAATCCAAGCAATTCATCACTTATGGCCTCAATGTTTTTTAGCCAGTCATCATCTGGCTCGACGAATTTATCTCTATATTGGAATGTGTATTTTAGCCTAACTAATCCACCTTCGTCAGTTTCTTTAACAGTCTCCTTCGGCATTTCCCACTTTTCTACAAGTGGCCATATTCTAAAGGCAATGTGTTCTTGGACTAAATCCCTTGTCCCAATAAAAGAGCAAACCACGCCGAAGGCTCTCTGGCATTCTTTGGCTGCTTCATTCATTTCCACCTTAGCCAGATGGGTCGCATAATGATATCTTTAATATCTTCGCGTATTTTCAAGTCGTTCTTCACATAAAACCATTCCGTCATCCAGTCGCCGGGCCACCTCTTTCGAAAGGTTGGCACGGGACAGCTTGACCCAGACCAGGCGCCGAAGCTGTAGCAGCCAAAATTGTTGTGATACTGCTCTTTACCCCAGGGTTTTGTCTCATACAACAGCTCATGTATGTTGCAGAAACTTTTTGCATTTGGTTCTAAACATTGGCTCCTCACGGCCCAAACGAAGATGCCCATCCTTATGATTGCTTCAGGAGTAAGTTGATGAAGGTAGATTTCAAAAATCTTCAGTATTTCCACGACAAAACTGCTCAAGGGAAACCGCAGTCCAGCCTTTAAGAAGCTTCGAAATATCACGACTTCATTCTCCTCGGGAGTCGGACAAGTCTTCTCCCCGTCATCTACCCTCACAGTAGACATGTCTCGAAAATATCTTCCCCTCATGTTATCAAGATGACTCTGTTTAATGCTCGATTTTCCGAAGACTGCATGGCTTGGTCGCCACGGTCGATCTTCGGAGTCTTCACCCCCACTTTCTACATCATAGCTGTCACTATCACTAGTGTCTTCAGATAAACCCTCCAAAATCTCCCTAGTGATCTTCTCGGTATTGGTCTTTGCTATTGATTGAAGAAACCCGAGATGCATCTCCTCAGACAGGCTCAGCTTCGATTCAGCAACAGCTTTTTTTATCTTCAGACATCTTCACAAACGCTGAGAAAGCGCTCTCAAATCCGAAGCTTAAAATTTTAAAAAGCCAAGCAAGTGTTGTTGCGCACAGGCTAAAAGTCGAGTGAGCAAGAGCAGATGGCAAAAAAGCGTGCCAAATAAACTCGCGGTGAGTTCTTATTTATACACCTAGTGCGTTGAAAACTGGAGGGTCCCGCTTGTCAATGACTGTTGCTATTCTAGCAAAGGAAAGGTGTTTTTTCGGACATTCGGCTTAAAGCCTTCGTCCATGTCGCAATATGAATTTATTATTCCAGCAAATTAATATTGCAAGGGGCTACTGTTGGGGGCCTTCGGCTTCCGAAGGTCCTCAAAAACATGATTTGACAATGCTTTCCAAGTGAAATATGTGAACAGGTATCTTCGGAATCGGGTTATGAGTATACAAGAGTATGGTCAGGACGAAGCTTGAGTGAGATGGAAGGCGATTATGACGAAGGATAAGATGATCATGAAGCTATGCGCAGAAAAGCTTCGGCATGGCAATAGAAAAGGGGAACCGACTTAAAGATGAAAAGGTAAATTAGACCCCGAAGAATTACTATAGAGTTTTTAATAAATGTAAAGGGCATTAATGTAATTCTACACGGGCTGCGTCCCTTGCCTATAAATAGATGAACAGTATTCTTGTACTGTTCACGCTGACTTGGCATTTGCTTTTGCGTCACACTTGTACTTTTACCTTCTCTCAAGCCGAAGGTACATTTGTAATTTATTATTATTTCTATTTTTCCATGGTAATAAAATAGAAATGAGTTAATAATAATGTTTAAGTGTTTATATTATGTCTCATACTTTATATGAATCCTTCTTCATTTTTTGTTGTACTCATAAAGGTATGTCCTTCATAACCTTCGTCCAAAACTCATTATATCCCAAAGGGAGATAATGCTTCGAAGGACGAAGAACTTTAACATTTAATACTTTTTATGTTGCCTTGTTCTTAACTCTTAGCATTTGAGAACAAGTCCCCAACAGGGGGATTTATTAGGTAAGTAGATTAGTGTGTTATCCACTAAAGCTAATACATTACCTTATGGTGGTACATGCTAAGATGCCCGTCTATACTATTTCAATCAATCAAAGAAGCAAATCAGGCATTGATCATCAGAACAATCAACCAACATTTTTAATAGAGAAAATAATTTTAATTTCATCTTAGGTCTCCTATCTCTTAAAAAGTTTATAAATGTAGGATTCCAAAGTGTGAAATCCATCTTGTCTTAGGGTTGAAAAGATAAGAGTAATCAGAGTATGACAACAAAAGGTGAGACAGGATCAAGATGAGATAAGTATAGAATGGATTAGAGTAAGGTAAGTAGGTAAGGGTTTTATCCATTTCTATCTAGGTTTCGTCCTACAGTCAACATTTCCTTTGATACCACTTCTGTCACACCCGGCTTTAAGGAACAAAGCCAGGTGCATCTCATACATGCGCCAAGAAGACAACATATATAATAACAAAGTGTATAGAGATAAATGTCACAATAATTAGAGTACTTATTACATAGCGGAAGTCTTACAAAATAAAAGATAAATATATAAGGATCGAACTAAAATCCATCATTGGCGCCAGAAAGTCAACTGGGAGACAATGACATAGACCTCTCACGAACACAGCGCAACATCCACCATACGCCATCCAGTGGTACCTGTTCTTGACCTGTGGGGGTGTGAGACAGCAAGGGTGAGCTCACACATGTTCATCGCTCAACAAGTTGTGGGGAATAATGTGACATGAACTCACCAAAGGTGGGAGTTCATGTGATGTGTAAGGCTTACCAAAGAGAATGGTTAAAGCTGAGCATTGCTTTTAATTAGTTGGTCAAAATTTTATTAGCAGTTACTAGATGTAAGTAAATACCAAACCTTAAATAAAAGTAACAGAACAAAATTAATAAATAATCCCATGCATATGTAAATGACAGATTGAATTTAAGTTCCATAAATTAATCATCGGAGAGTCCTGAGCTGCTCATGACCGTGAGCTTGGCTAGTATACCAGTTTTACACTTTGAAGAGGTTGTACCCTTTACCCACAAGTCGTGTTTCCCATGTCGTCAGGGTTAGCTAGGCCCTTAGACACTACCTAGGTGAATGGCTAGGGATCCACTACAAGGTCATTACAAAGTTCCACTAGCTTCCGAAAACCCGCTACAGTTTATGGGAAGAGCACTTGCAAGAATCCCCCGTCTGACCTCCATCGCAGCAAATCAACCCGAGAACCTCCTTGCATGCAACTCCCCTACTACCCTTGCCCCTTTTGGGTAAGGTAGTCTTCCACTAGCTTTCCTAATTAGTTAGCCAAGGGGTCCCATTCCTCCCTTGTGGTGGCACGTGTTTCTCAAGTTAAGCTCCATGTTCCAATTAACAATAATATAATGATCTTGTCATGAACATAAATAAATAAATAACATAATAATTGGAATATGGATATAATAAATGATTATCCCAAAACCATATAAAGCAATAGTAAACTACCCAAGTGATTCAGGGCTAAATAAGGTAATGAGATAAACAATCTAGGGTGACCTATCGGGTCCCATCAAAATTAAACCTATGCATGGTAAATGATTATAAAGAACATTATTGGGTAACTGAAAGCTCTCTTGAGGGTTTTGGTGTTTGGATGACAACCCAATTAAAGGACTAACAAGTGTGCTAAGTGTTAAACAGGTGCTTTATGCAAAGCTAATAGGGTTCAACACAAGTAAACAGGTGTGGTGGTCCAAAGACGGAGTTATCTATAGATATAATGGACATCACAAGGAAGATGGACATTGCTTAAGTGAGACTTGATGTGCATAACTTGGAGACAACCGATCAAACCAAGGTTGGAAGCAAGAAGAGCTTCGAGGTACCGAGTGCCTGGGAGAAAGTCAAGGAGACTAGGAACCCAAAGCCAGGGGTGAAGAAGGAGACTTGCAGAATCAAGGTTGATCGAGTTAAGAAGAGTTATGGTGCATCAAGGAACACTACATAAGGACATGACTTACAACCAATGAGGTAACATCTACAATTCTGTGGTGTAAGTCATAAGGCTCAAAATCAAGCTCAAGAAGTGAACAAGGTCACTAGAAGGAGAACCAATGTCGAAACCAGAACTGGAAGCAGCCCAAAAGAGCTAAGTGCACCTTAACCTTTAGTTTGGGTTGTTCCTATGTTTGGAGATATTCTATGTGACCTTTGCAGGATGTTGGAGCTTAGAAATGTCAATCTAGATCAAGTCAAGCTAACTTGAGGATTTATGAGTCCAACATCAATCTCAAGCATGCCAAATGCTAAAGAAGTGAAAATCAAAGAGAAGTTATGTTTCTAGACTTAGTACATTGGTTTTTGTGTACTAATATATTTGTCTAAGTATTAGAAATAGAGAAAAGAAGAAAAGAAAAGAGAAGCAAAAGGTTTGGCTGTGTACAGCAAAGACTCAACTCAGTCTAGCACACCAGACTGTCCAGTGGTGTCCGGTGCACCAGACAGTGTCCGGTGCGCTAGACTGAACTCCGGTGAACAGGCCACTCTCGGGAGAAGTTTAGCAACGTACGGCTATAATTCGCCGGACTGTCCGGTGGTACACCGGACTGTCTGGTGAGCCAACGGTCGACTGCGCCAATGGTCGGCAGCGCGATCATCGGAAGACACGTGGCTTGGGCCAACGGATAGTTGACGCACCGGACTGTCCGGTGTGCACCGGACTGTCCGGTGTGCACCGGACAGTGTCTGGTGAGCCAAGATGACCGTTGCTCTAATGGTCAGCTGAGCCCGATTTGGAAAGAGATCGCACACCGGACAAGCTACAGGACCTGTCCGGTGGTGCACCGGACTGTCCGGTGCGCCACCCGATAGAAAGCAAATATTGCCTTCCAAAAGGGATTCCAACGGCTCCTAGGCCCCTTGGGTCTATAAAAGGGGACTCCTAGGCACCTCCAACAGTGAAGCAAGTGTAGCCAACAATAGTATACATCACTCGGATCAATTCTCTCTCTCCCTCTTGTGTGAATCTCTCTAGTTTGTGTAGAAGGCAAAGCTATAAGCCTTTAGAGAGTGGAGAAGTGCTGCTAAGAGCTAGAGTATAGTCTTGAGCATATCGTTACTCTGCCGGAGTGTTGTCAAGAAGACTGTAAGCAGCCGTGGCTTGTTGTAACCAACATCAACATAGTGGAAGGCTCCATCTGTCATACTGACAGATCTGAGCAAACAGAGGAAGGAGTTAAAATAGACTCCAAGCCCAGGTGTGGCTAACTTCAACGAGGACTAGGCAAGCATTTCAGGCTTGGCCGAACCTCGGGATAAATCCTTGCGTCTGTGTGCTTCGCTCTGTATTGTGTGTTGTCTCTCTGTCTTATTTACTCTTTATATCTGCACTTCAATACTTATCTGTGGACAAGTTATATTTGAAGTGCAGGGCATTTTGAGACATGATCTTCTATTCTGCTGCAACCCACTCGAAGGGCTTTTCATTCCACTGCGATCCAGCCTTGGAGTAGAGTAAGAATTTCAATTTTCAAGTGATAATTTTTATCCGCCTATTCACCCCCCCTCTAGGCGACATCCAGATCCTATTCCTGGGTAAAGGGAACTTTCAATTGGTATCAGGGCTAGGCCTCTCAAGTGTGGGCTTAGCCGTCCGGAGATGACGATGTCGTCGCAAGAGGTAATTGTAGAACTTCTTCTAGGCGATGGTTCTAATTATAAATCTTGGTCCGTCTCTATTTATAATGCTTTCATGCATATTGATTCTGATTTGAGACAGATCTTTAGCAGAAGTATTTTTCCCTCTAATATTAGTCAAAATCCTTCTACTGATGAACTAAGATGTCTATCTCTCAATCACCATGCTTGCAACATCTTAGTTGACTCTCTTTCTAGAGGTGCCTATTTTGCCATCATGAGTAGTGATAGTGATTTATTTGTTGATGCTCATGATCTATGGAATAGAATTAGAATAAAATATTCTGAGTCAAATTGTACTGCTTCAACTCCCTATATTGCTTGTGATACTAACCTTTCAAAGGGAGAAGAAAAACGATGGCTACCAAACGATGAATCCACCTCACCGGCAGGTTTGTCTTCTATTAGTAATAAATGTCTTATTGCTAACAATGATGGTGGAGACAAAAGCGATGATGAGGAGGAATATGAGGATGATAGCGAGGATGAGTCCTCATCACCACAAGGTACATTTTCCTGTTTTGCTTCCACTGATAATAATGACAGGGAAAATGAGACCAATGATGTGAAAGAAGAAGAGATTCACCGGTTCTACACACATCTCAACAAAGAAGACAAAATGCTCTTGGTTAAGTTGTTGAGAAGGAATAAGGAACAAAGCGAAACGCTTCTCAGGCTAGAGGAGACTCTCATCAAAACCAACGATAGCCTGGAGAAGATGACCAAAGAATATGAGGAGCTATAGTACTCTCATGGGAATTTGGTCCAACGGTATGAATCTGTTTTAATTGAGCAAAGAAATAATCATGATGTGTTATCTATTGTTGCTCAACTTAAAACTGAAAATTCTATACTTAGGAGTCAAGTAGAAATGATAAATTTAGAAAAACTTGCTCTAGGTGAAAAGTATGATATGTTGTTGTATTCTCATAGTAAACTAGTTGATGACCATATCATGCTTGATGTTGCTCATAAGGTTGTAATTACAAACTTAAATTCATGTGAACCTCATTCTTGCACACGTACGCATTTAGATAATATATCACCATGTGCTGACCCCTGTTGCTCAAAAGAAAGCCAACCCTTGAATAAGCATCAAGCTGCAGGGTCAAAAAGAAAATTGCTCAGGAACAAGAAACAAAGACAATTAAAGAGAAGACACCATGCTCGACTTCCTCAAGATATCTACGAACACGTGGTGAAGAAGCTTGAGGAAGGAAAAACCGTAGCAAGGGTCAAAATCCTTGAGAAAGATGTTCCTAAAGCATTAAGTGGAGCAATCAACATGAGACAAGAAAAAGGTAATGAGTCAATTAGTCATGTTGTTTGCACTAATAATCTCTCTATGTCATCCAAAAGCAAAAGGAGAAGAGGAAAAAGGAGGTGCTTCAATTGCAATGAGTCAAGCCACCTCATTGCTTCCTGTCCATACAAAGACAAGGATGAAGGGATGAGGAGATGTTTTGGATGCAATGATAAGGATCATATGATCACTTCATGTCCGCTCATGAAGAATCAAAAACGAACATCCTCCAAGATGACCCTCACTAAGGAAAAAGAAGTGTCATGCCAGGTTGTGCAATGCTTCTGCTACATGTGTAGTGAGCATGGTCATCTATCAAAGGTATGTAATAAAGGTAAGGTTCCTAAGCAAGTAAATTTGTCTCAATCTTATTCGCTTAGGAGACCCAATTCATACACTTGTGCTAGATCAATAATGAGATCACCCAGAACTAGCACAAAGGCTATTTGGGTACCAAAGGCACTTTTAGATGATTGTTATGGACCCATCTCGAGATGGGTACCAAACTGTGCCAACTAGATCATGCAGGTGCCTCGAGATGGACTGGAGACCTTGGGAGAGCTTAAGATGGTTAATTCAAACTCTATGCTTAAGTTGTCAATTTTATTGTCTATTTATTGACCCAAGGTTGAATTATTGTGCAATACTAATCCCATGTTCATCTTGAGTAAAATAAGTTGTAGAGGTCTTTAATCATTATTGGTGAATCAAGCAAAGGACCTTGATGAGAATCTGCAACTTGCTCTTCAAAGGATGGTACCCGTGTATCTTAAGTACATTATTGATAATCAGTATTGCTCTTAAGTTGGATTGTTGTGCTACCTATCCTTAGAGTAGTTATGCTTTTGAGATTGCTTGTGTTATCAATGGTTCACAATGATGCTTGCTTAATCATGATTGTGTGTTCTATATGTTATATCTTTTGAATCATTAATGGGGAGTTTTCCATTTGATATATTTTCCAAGATTAACTCTTTTTATGTTCATGGATAAACCTGTATCTTTTTGTAAGTCATGTTATATGGTTTTTAATGATTAACCTTTGTGCAATCATGATATCTTGTTTAGTCCATGTTCACATAATTACCCTATTTTGATACTGTGTGTATACCAAATCCATGTTGTGCCACTAATGCACCTTCTTGAGTTATGAGGTGCATGAGCAAAAGGAGCACTCAATTGGTGACAACTGGTGCTCTCATGACAATTCAGGAAAAGGCAAAGGTATGGAGAACGGAACTGTGCAATTTCATTGAAAATTTGGAAGATCCGTTGATTATGATCATAGCTATGTTCTTGCCTTTCAATTGGTAGTATCTTGGCGTAGGTGCCTTATACCTTAAAATGTTGTTTCCCTTGGTGTACCTAAGAAAATTTTTTCTTAATCTTGGTGTACTTAGACATTGCGCTTTATATGCATGATCTTGTCGTTTTCAATTGGTATATGTGGTGCAATGATTATCATTTATGAAGCATGCCTAGGTTGCTTGTAAAATGCTATACTCCTTGAGGCATGCATTGTTGTATTAAGTCAACTATTCAATTGGTATCTCTTGGTGATGAAATTGATAGAGTATGCCTTGACCAAGATATGTTGTGATCCCCTCTAGTTCTGAGGATGCTAGAATGTGCAAAGTGCAAGTCATTCAAACACTTGATGCACAACTTTAGGGGGAGCACACATAACTTGTGTCTTTTGAGACTAATTGTTTCTTGAGTGATCTTGTATAGTCTCAAGGTGGAAACGAGAAGATGAGAAAGAAATGGAGCAATCAGGACTTGGGTACCTCCATCTGGTGTCTTAGCAACAAGAAAAGGTCAAGATAAAGGATCAGGCACAAGTGTGAAGGAGCTTCCTAGAGATTAAACTCTCAAGATGGAAAGTACATCACAACAGGGTAAAGGTACAAAAGGAAGTGTTGACCTTTTGTGTATCTGTATTTTCCTCCAATACTTGTGTTACATGTGTTTAATGTGTAAGGGGGAGTAATGTTAGTGTGTTGTATTTTACCTACTAAAATACCCTGTTGTCCCTTGACATCATCCTATGTTCTTGCTTGAATATGGTTTTGGTGTTTGATGTCAAAGGGGGAGAATTTGTGCATTAAAGCTTACCTCAACCTGAGAGGAAAGCTTATCTTAAAGGGGTTTCCTTGAGTTTTCTTGGTCTACCTGAGAGGAAAGCTTATCTTAAAGGGGTTTCCTTGAGTTTTCTTGGTCTTAAGGAAAAATGTGTTAGTTTGTGTTAGTTTTATTGATAATTCTTATCATATGCTTGTTGTTGTATTATATGGTGACAATGCAAAATCAGTGCTTCTGTTGATATAAATCAATTAGTATCTACTATGTGTATCCTGTAATAGATATTCATGTGATTCTGGTGCTTTAAAATTGTTTTAAAGTGGTATCTTAATTGTGAATAGTGGTAAGTTGATATTCCTGTGATATATCCACTCAATTGATTGGTGTTTAACTCTGATTCTGTGCATATGTTTAATTATCGACAATACATCCCACAGGTGCTAAGGTGTAGTAATGCTTCGAATTAGCCTAAGTATGTGCAATTTGGCATATAAGGCCAAAGTTAAGATTTTAAACATAAGCACATATTTAGGGGGAGCATTCTATAAACTCAGAATTCAAAATTTGTGCTTTAAATTTCACTCTTAGGTAAGTTTTAATTGTGTTGCCATCAATCACCAAAAAGGGGGAGATTGAAAGCTCTCTTGAGGGTTTTGGTGTTTGGATGACAACCCAATTAAAGGACTAACAAGTGTGCTAAGTGTTGAACAGGTGCTTTATGCAAAGCTAATAGGGTTCAACACAAGTAAACAGGTGTGATGGTCCAAAGACGGAGTTATCTATAGATATAATGGACATCACAAGGAAGATGGACATTGTTTAAGTGAGACTTGATGTGCATAACTTGGAGACAACCGATCAAACCAAGGTTAGAAGCAAGAAGAGCTTCGAGGTACCGAGTGCATGGGAGAAAGTCAAGGAGAACAGGAATCCAAAGCCAGGGGTGAAGAAGGAGACTTGTGGAATCAAGGTTCATCGAGTTAAGAAGAGTTATGGTGCATCAAGGAACACTACATAAGGACATGACTTACAACCAATGAGGTAACATCTACAATTCTGTGGTGTAAGTCATAAGGCTCAAGATCAAGCTTAAGAAGTGAACAAGGTCACTGGAAGGAGAACCAATGTCAAAACCAGAACTGGAAGCAGCCCAAAAGAGCTAAGTGCACCTTGACCTTTAGTTTGGGTTGTTCCTATGTTTCGAGATATTCTATGTGACCTTTGCAGGATGTTGGAGCTCAGAAATGTCAATCTAGATCAAGTCAAGCTGACTTGAGGATTTATGAGTCCAACATCAATCTCAAGCATGCCAAATGCTAAAGAAGTGAAAATCAAAGAGAAGGTATGTTTCTAGACTTAGTACATTGGTTTTTGTGTACGAATATATTTGTCTAATTATTAGAAACAGAGAAAAGAAGAAAAGAAAAGAGAAGCAAAAGGTTTGGCTGTGTACAGCAAAGACTCAGCTCAGTCTGGCACACCGGACTGTCCGGTGGTGCGCCAGACTGAACTCTGGTGAACAGGCCGCTCTCGGGAGAAGTTTGGCGACATACGTCTATAATTCGCCGGACTGTCCGGTGGTGCACCGGACTGTCCGGTGAGCCAACGGTCGACTGCACCAACGGTCGGCAGCGCGATCAGCGGGCGACGCGTGGCTTGGGCCAACGGATAGTTGACGCACTAGACTGTCCGGTGTGCACCGGACAGTGTCCGGTGAGCCAAGACGACCGTTGCTCCAACGGTCAGCTGAGCCCGATTTGGAAGGAGATCGCGCATCGGACAAGCTATAGGACCTGTCCGGTGGTGCACCGGACTGTCCGGTGCGCCACCCGATAGAAAGCAAATATTGTCTTCCAAAAGGGATTCCAACGGCTCCTAGGCCCCTTGGGTCTATAGAAGGGGACTCCTAGGCGCCTCCAACAGTGAAGCAAGTGCAGCCAACTGAAAGGGAAATAGGGTCAAACCTTTTCCATATGAATTTTGGTGGTTGAATTGCCCAACACAAATTATTGGACTAACTAGTTTGCTCTAGACTATGAGTTCTACAGGTGCCAAAGGTTCACAACAAACCAATACAAGTCAAAAGAAAGGGTTCAAACCAAGGGAGCAAAAGACAACCGAAGTGTGCCCTGGTCTGGCGCACCGGATAGTGTCCGGTGTGCCACCGGACAGTGTCCGGTGTGCCACCGGACAGTGTCCGGTGCACCAGGGAACCCAACTCCGAACTTGCCACCTTCAGGAATTCTGGAAGCCGCTCCTCTATAATTCATCGGACTGTCCGGTGTAGCACCGGACTGTCCAGTGTGCCAGCGGAGCAACGGCTACTTCGCACCAACGGTCGTCTGCGAAGGCATTAAATGCGCTACAGTGCGCGCCTGCGCGCGCAGAAGTCAGAGCAGGCGCCAGAAGGCGCATCGGACAGTCTACAGGACCTGTCCGGTGCACCACCGGACTGTCAGGTGGCCCCACAAGTCAGAGCTCCAACGGTCGAAACCTAACGGCCGGGTGACGTGGCTGGCGCACCGAACAATGTCTAGTGGCGCATCGGACTGTCCGGTGCGCCATGCGACAGCAGCCTCCACTAACAGCTACTTTGGTGGTTGGGGCTATAAATACCCCCAACCACCCCCCATTCATTGCATCCAAGTTTTCAGACTTCAAACCTCATACAAAATTTATAGCATTCAATACAAGACACAACCAAAGAGATCAAATCCTCTCCCAAGTCCGGAATCACTCCAAACAAATTAGTGACTAGAGAGAGAGAGAGATTTGTGTTCTTTTGAGCTCTTGCGCTTGGATTGCTTTTCTTCTTCCTTCTTTCTTGTGCTCAACTCACTTGTAATCAAAACAAGAGACACCAATTGTGTGGTGGTCCTTGTAGTGGACTTAGTGTCCCATTTGATTGAGAAGAGAAGCTCACTCGGTCTAAGTGACCGTTTGAGAGAGGGAAAGGGTTGAAAGAGACCCGGTCTTTGTGACCACCTCAACGGGGAGTAGGTTTGCAAGAACTGAACCTCAGTAAAACAAATCACTGTGTCATCCACTCTATTTCCTTGGTTGATTTGTTTTGCGCCCTCTCTTTCGGACTCGTTTATATTTCTAACGCTAACCCCGGCTTATAGTTGTGCTTAAGTTTATAATTTTCAGATTCCGCCTATTCACCCCCCTCTAGGCGACTTTCAATTGGTATCAGAACCCGGTACTTGATTAGAGCCTAACCGCTCGAAGTGATGTCGGGAGATCACGCCAAGAAGGAGATGGTGACCAGCAACAAGCCCGTTACAAGCCACGGGAAGGCTCCATCGGGAGAATCCCGCAACAAGGGGAAGGAGAAAGAATCCCCTTCACACAAGTCGCATCGGAGTGGCGAAAAGAAAAAGAAGATGAGGAAGGTGGTCTACTACAAGACTGACTCTTCATCGCCATCCACCTCTGGCTCCGACGCGCCGTCCGTAACTTCTAAGCGCCATGAGCGCAAGAAGTTTAGTAAGATTCCCCTACACTACCCTCGCATTTCTAAACATACTCCATTACTTTCCGTTCCATTAGGCAAACCACCAGTTTTTGACGGTGAAGATTATAACATGTGGAGTGACAAAATGAGGCATCACCTAACCTCACTCCACACTAGCATTTGGAACGTTGTTGAGTTTGGTGTACAGGTACCATCCGTAGGAGATGAGGACTATGATTCAGACAAAGTTGCCCAAATTCGGCACTTCAATGCACAAGCCACCACAATACTCCTCGCCTCTCTAAGTCGAGAGGAGTATAACAAGGTGCAAGGATTGAAGAGCGCCAAAGATATTTGGGACGTACTCAAAATGGCGCACGAAGGAGATGAGGTGACCAAGATCACCAAGCGGGAGACGATCGAGGGGGAGCTCGGTCGATTCATGCTTCACCAAGGGGAGGAGCCACAAGTGATGTACAACCGGCTTAAGACCTTGGTGAACCAAGTGCGCAACCTCGGGAGCACCAAATGGGATGACCATGAGATGGTCAAGGTTATTCTAAGATCACTAGTTTTTTCTTAATCCTACTCAAGTAAAATTAATTCGTGGTGATCCTAGATACAAACTAATGTCTCCCGAGGAAGTAATAGGTAAATTTGTAAGCTTTGAACTAATGATCAAAGGCTCCAAAAAGATCATCGAGCAAGGCGCATCCTCCTCCGTACCCGAGACACAACCAGTTGCATTCAAAGCAACGGAGGAGAAGAAAGAAGATTCTACCCCAAGTAGAATCCCCATCGACGCCTCCAAGCTCGACATTGAGGAGATGGCGCTCATCATCAAGAGCTTCCATCAAATCCTCAAACAAAGGAAGGGGAAAGATTACAAGCCCCGTTCCAAGAAGGTGTGCTACAAGTGTGGTAAGCCCGATCATTTCATTGCTAAATGTCCATTATCTAGTGATAGTGACAGGGGCGACGACAAGAAGGGAAAGAGTAGAGAAAAGAAGAGGTACTACAAGAAGAAGGGCGGCGATGCCCATGTTTGCCGGGAGTGGGACTCCGACGAGAGCTCCACCGACTCCTCCTCCGACGAGGACGCCGCCAACATCGCCGTCAACAAAGGGCTCCTCTTCCCCAATGTCGGCCACAAGTGCCTCATGGCAAAGGACGGCAAAAAGAAGAAGGTAAAATCAAAATCCTCAACGAAATATGCAACATCTAGCGATGAGGCTAATTCTAGTGATAATGAGGATGACTTGTTTACTCTTTTTGCCAACTTAAACATGCAACAAAAAGAAAAATTAAATGAATTAATTAGCACTATTCATGATAAGGATGAACTCTTGGATAGCTAAGAGGACTTCCTAATTAAAGAAAACAAAAAGCATGTTAAGGTGAAAAATGCTTATGCTCTAGAAGTAGAAAAATGTAAAAAATTAACTAGTGAGCTAAGCACTTGCCATGATATTATTTCCAACCTTAGAAATGAGAATGCCAATTTAATTGCTAAGGTTGGGAAGCTTGATGTTTGTGATGATTCAATTGTTAGTCTTAGAAATGATAATGCCAATTTAATTGCTAAGATTGATCAATTGAATACCTCTCTTGCTAGCCTTAGAAATGAGAATGAAAAATTAATTGCTAAGGCTACGGATTTAGATGTTTGCAATATTTCTATTTCCAATCTTAGAGATGAAAATGACATTTTACATGCTAAGATTGTTGAGTTAAATGATTGCAAACCCTCTACATCTTCTGTTGAGCATGTTACTATTTGCACTAGATGTAGAGATATTAATGTTTATGCTATTCATGAACACCTAGCTTTAATTAAACAACAAAATAATCACATAGCTCAACTTAATGCTAAAATCAATGAGCATGACTTAGAAAATGAGAAATTTAAATTTGCTAGAAGCATGCTCTATAATGGGAGACGCCCTGGTATTAAGGATGGCATTGGCTTCCAAAAGGGAGACAATGTCAAGCTTAATGCCCCTCCTAAAAGATTGTCCAACTTCATTAAGGGCAAAGCTCCCATGGTTCATGATAACGAGGGTTACATTTTATACCCTGACGGTTATCCCGAACACAAAATTAGGAGAATTCATTCTAGGAAGTCTCACTCTGGCCCTAATCATGCTTTTATGTATAAGAGTGAGGCATCTAGTTCTAGGCAATCAACCCATGCTAAATTGCCTAAGAAGAAAACTCCTAAAGCATCAAATGATCATAATGTTTCATTTAGAACTTTTGATGCTTCTTATGTGCTAACTAACAAATCCGGCAAGGTAGTTGCCAAGTATGTTGGGGGCAAACACAAGGGATCAAAAACTTGTGTTTGGGTACCCAAAGTTCTTGTATCTAATGTCAAAAAACCCAAAACTGTTTGGGTACCTAAAATCAAGAACTAAATTTGTTTTGTAGGTTTATGCATCCGGGGGCTCAAGTTGGATCATCGACAGCGGGTGCACAAACCATATGACTGGGGAGAAAAAGATGTTCTCCTCCTACGAGAAAAACCAAGATCCCCAACGAGCTATCACATTCGGGGATGGAAATCAAGGTTTGGTCAAAGGATTGGGTAAAATTGCTATATCACCTGACCATTCCATTTCCAATGTTTTCTTGTAGATTCATTAGATTACAACTTGCTTTCCGTTTCTCAATTATGTAAAATGGGCTACAACTGTCTTTTTACGGATACAGGTGTTATTGTCTTTAGAAGAAGTGATGATTCAGTAGCTTTTAAGGGAGTATTAGAGGGTCAGCTATACTTAGTTGATTTCAATAGAGCTGAACTCGATACTTGCTTAATCGCTGAGACTAACATGGGTTGGCTCTGGCATCGCCGACTAGCTCACGTTGGAATGAAGAATCTTCACAAGCTTCTAAAGGGAGAGCACATTTTAGGACTAACAAATGTGCATTTTGAGAAAGACAGGATTTGTAGCGCATGCCAAGCAAGGAAGCAAGTTGGTGTTCATCATCCACATAAGAACATCATGACGACTGACAGGTCACTGGAGTTACTCCACATGGATTTATTCGGCCCGATAGCTTACATAAGCATTGGCGGGAGTAAGTACTGTCTAGTTATTGTGGATGATTATTCTCGCTTCACTTAGGTATTCTTCTTATAGGAAAAATCTCAAACCCAAGAGACTTTGAAAGGATTCTTGAGACGAGCTCAAAATGAGTTCGGCTTGAGGATCAAGAAAATAAGAAGCGACAATGGAACGGAGTTCAAGAACTCACAAATAGAAGGCTTTCTTGAGGAGGAGGGCATCAAGCATGAGTTCTCTTCTCCCTACACGCCACAACAAAATGGTGTAGTGGAGAGGAAGAATAGAACTCTATTGGACATGGCAAGGACCATGCTTGATGAGTACAAGACTTCGGATCGGTTTTGGGCCGAGACGGTCAACACCGCTTGCTACGCCATCAACCGGTTGTATCTACACCGAATCCTCAAGAAGACATCATACAAACTCCTCACCGGTAAAAAGCCCAATGTTTCATATTTTAGAGTCTTTGGTAGCAAATGCTTTATTCTTGTTAAAAGAGGTAGAAAATCCAAATTTGCTCCTAAGGCTGTAGAAGGCTTTTTACTAGGGTATGATTCAAACACAAGGGCATATAGAGTCTTTAACAAGTCCACTAGACTAGTTGAAGTTTCTTGTGACATTGTGTTTGATGAGACTAACGGCTCCCAAGTGGAGCAAGTTGATTGTTGGGGACTTGTTCTCAAGAGCTAAAAGTTAAGAACAAGGCAACATAAAAAGTATTAAGTGTTAAAGTCCTTCGTCCTTCGAGACATTATATCCCTTTGGGAAATAATGAATTTTGGACGAAGGTTACGAAGGACTTACCTTCGTAAGTACAACAAGTGATGATGAAGAATTCATATAAAGCATGAGATGTAATATAAACATTTAGACATTATCTTCAAATCATTTCTATTTCATTATCATGGAAAAATAGAAATGATATCAAATTACAAATGTACCTTCGGTTTGAGGGAAGGCAAAAGTACAAGCATGACGTAAAAACAAATCCCAAGTCAGTGTCCACAGTACGGGAATACTGTTCATCTATTTATAGGCACGGGTCGCAGCCCATGTAAAATTACATCCATGCCCTTTACATTTGCTAATAAGTCTGTAGTAACCCACCGGGGTCTGAATAGCCTTTTCATCTTTAAGTCGGTTTCCTTTTCCACTATCTTGCCAAAGCTCTCCTGCGTACAGCTTCGGCTCCACGCCATCCTTCGTATTCCTTTTGTGCTTCTTCACACCGTGGTTTTAACCCAAGTCCGAAGATACCTGTTCATGCATTATACTCCAGAAACTTTGTTAAATCATGTTTTTGAGGACCTTCGGAAGCCGAAGGCCCCCAACAGTAGCCCCTCGCAATATTAATTTGTTAGAATGATAAATTCAGATTGCGATATGGACGAAGGCCCTAAGCCGAAGGTCCGAAAAAACACCTTCCCTTTGCTAGAATAGCAACAATCACTGACAAACGGGACCTTCCAATTTTTAACGCACTGGGTGTATAAATAAGAGCGCACCACGAGTTTATTTGGTACGCTTTCTTGCCATCTGCTCCTGCTCACTCAACCTCTAGCTCGCGCAACAAAACTTGCTTGGCTTTTTTAAACTTTTAAGCTTCGGTTTTGAGAGCACTTTCCCAGCGTTTACGAAGATGTCTGCAGACAAGAAAGTTGTTGCTGATCCAAAGCTAAGCCTTTCTGAGGAAATGCACCTCGTCTTTCTTGAATCAATGGCGAAGACCAATACAGAGAAGATCACCAAAGAAATTTTAGAAGGTTTATCTGAAGATACTAGTGATAGCGACAGTTATGATGTGGAAAGTGGCGGGGAAGAGTCCGAAGACCGACCATGGCGACCAAGCCACACGGTTTTCGGAAAATCAACTATTAAGCAGAGTCATCTTGACAATATGAGGGGGAGATATTTTCGAGATGTGTCTATTGTGAGGGCTGATGACGGAGAGAAAACTTATCCTACTCCCGAGGAAAATGAGGTCGTGATCTTCCGAAGCTTCTTCAAGGCTGGACTTCAGTTCCCCCTGAGCAGCTTTGTGGTTGAAGTTCTGAAGATATTCCAAATCTATCTCCACCAGATTACTCCCGAAGCTATTATAAGAATGGGAATCTTTGTCTGGGCTATGAGGAGCCAAGGCTTGGAACTAGATGCAAAAAGTTTTTGTAATATTCATGAGCTAGTATATGAGACGAAACCCTGGGGGAAAGAACAATATCACAACAACTTTGGTTTTTATAGCTTCGGTGCCCGCTCTGGGTCAAGCTGCCCCGTGCCAACCTTTCGGAAGAGGTGGCCCGGCGATTGGATGATAGAATGGTTCTATGTGAAGAATGACTTGATAGCACAGGAAGATATTAAAGGTATCATTATGCGCCCTATCTGGCAATGCTTCGGTCTCCGGAGGCCGAAGGTAGAAATGAATGAAGCAGCCAAAGAATGCCAGAGGGCCTTCAGCGTGGTTTGCTCTTTTATTAGAACAAGGGACTTGGTCCAGGAACATATTGCCTTCAGAGTATGGCCACTTGTAAAAGAGTGGGAGATGCCAAAGGAAACCGTCAAGGAACCTGATGAAGGTGGATTGGTTAGGCTGAAATACACATTCAAATACGGAGATAAGTTTATCGAGCCAGATGATGACTAGCTTAAGAGCATTGAAGTCGTAAGTGATGAATTGCTCGGACTATATTCGAAGGCCGAAGATACTGCATTATCAGCGGCCTTCGGAGGCCGAAAGAAGAAGAGACTCAATCGAGTATTTGATGCAGTTGGGTTTGTCTACCCCGACTACCGCTATTCCACATGGGGCCAAAAGAGAAAAGAATACATCTTCTGCAAAAGAAGTTGCTCCAAGTGCTCCTAGCGAGCCAGAGCCGAAGAGAAAAAGGGTAAAAATTCTTACACACTGGCCACGTTATATTGAAGTGGCCACAGTGCCTGATTTTGTCGGTGAGGCCCCTTCAGCAACCGAAGCTGAAGAACCATTTCCCCTGCCGACCATTCCAGAGCCGGCCGAAGTGCCGGCGACAGAAGAAATAGAAGAAACACGGGCTGAGGAACCAAAGACATCTGAAATTTTAAGTCCTCCAACAAAAATTGAAGCAACAACAAGCAAGAAGGGGCCAGCAGTGACCCCAAAAAGAAAAAGGATGGTTAATGTACTTGATGTTTTGGAGACGATAAAGTCTTCCAGTACTACTTCGAAGAAAACTGTTGAAACTTCCGGAGTACAAATTGAAACCTTTGGTGCCGAAGCTTCGAAGCGCCAATCTGAGACTGAGGCTGGGCCTTCAGAACCAACAGAACAAGTTTTGGCTGAAGAAACTGGCACCGCCACCCCCGAAGCATTTCCCGAAACTTTGGATTATATTTTACGACATGCTTCGGGGAAAAAGTTGAATGAAAAAGAAAAGCGAGAGGCCCAATTTTTCGCCCGAAAACTGAAGTACCCAAAGGGGCACTAATTTTCAACGGCAGCGGAGAAGAAGACTTCTTGTATTGTCTCCCTGACAACAAAGAAATTTCTGTTTGCCAGGAGATGAGCAAGAGCTTTGGCTTCCCAACACTAGAAGACGGGCTCTCGGTATTGTCGAAGGACGAACTGGCCGACAGCTTGGCATACAATAGCTTAAAGGTAAAAAATAAGATCTTTGTATTATTTTTTTTGAAACCAAAATTTTTCGTATAGGTAAATTTATTCACGCGAACACATTTTTTTTGTTTTGCAGGGCCTCATACTTAGCAATGCCCTCAGGGCGCAAAAAGATGCTGAAGACGAAGGATGCGTTATTGCTCTAAACAACCTTCATTCTGAAGTGATTGAACTAGGGAACGAAGGTCTGGAAAAGGATAAAATATTGTACTCATTAATAAATCAAATAAAAGAAGACGAAGCCACTTCTAAAGCTCAAGCTGAGGCTTAGAAACGTGAGATTGAAGATCTTCGGAGGCAACTGGCCAGGGCTAAAGAAGAACGTACACTCGAAGAAATGAAGCGAGAAATTAGCGAAGAATGGGCAAATCATTTGGAAGAAAGCGTTGAAGAGCTTCGCGCATCCAAGAAGAGGTGCTACGAAAAATCTATGGAATGTGTTAAGAAAATAAAAACCAGCTTCGCCAGCGTTGGCGCATTTTCGAGTGAAGAGAACTTCGTGAGAGGTAACCCGGAAGGCCCAATTGAATGGATCAGCCACGAAGCTGAAGCTTTTGAAGAAATTCTAAATAGTCGTGGAGACATTTGTGCTTTTTCGGGTGCCAGGGGAATTGCTACTATGTTGGAGAGAAAAGGCTGCGACCATGTGAAGCTTCTGGCACAATCCGAAGCTGCCTTATCCTTCGAAGACATAAAAGACCCCTCGGTCGAAGCTAGCCAGATCGGTGGAAAATTTTTCACCGACGTCTGGGACAATGGTGGCCGGGAAATGGCCCAGGAAATCATTTGGAAAAGCGAAAAAGGTATCCACGACGCTAGAGACGTAGCAAAGGCCGCTGAGAAAAGTGCAGAGCCCGAAAGCCAAATAGGTACCGCCTAGTGGTTTTTGGCTCTGTTGTAATTTTTTGATTTCGAACTTGTTTATGGCTTGTAATAGTAACATATACGTATCTTCTCCTTCCTCAGAACCTGCCAAACCATCCGCATGCCCTCGCACGAAGGGGAATGATGAAATTAAGAAAATGGCCGAAGCCATCATGGATAAAGTTGTTGAACAACTGCTAAATGAAGCTGCCGAAGTGGTACTTAGGGAAGACTAGATGCTATTGTAAAAACATTTGAAATGTAATCTGTGTAATATTTTGTAACTTTGAATGCAATATACGAGCTTTTTATTGTTCAGTTCTTTACGATGCATGAAATTTTACATACGTACCGTTTTTGAGCCTTCGGCGAAAAAACACCTTCCCTTCTTTTCATGCTTCGTGAAGAAAAATGTTTATATATCTCAACAATTTCCACATTGCTTTGATGAAGAATATTCGAGCTTCGTAAAATTATTCACCGAAGCTATAAAAAAGTCTTATGTTGTCTTTCCAATGGAGCTACACCTTTTCACTTTTTCAGAGCATACTCCGAAGATCAATATTGTATCCCCTTCTTGTGCCATATGCAATATGATGTATGATGCTTATGCTATGCAAAATGATGCGATGATGTTATGGTATGCATGATGATATTTGTGCCGAAGATACACACACATCCCTGCGATAGATTATACAATCTTTTTGTATCAGCGTTTATTTTTCGTTGTAAGCCTCCCTTAGGAGCTTCTTCGCCTTTTACTTCAGCGGAATCAGCGTTTATTTTTCGCTGTAAGCCTCCCTTAGGAGCTTCTTCGCCTTTTACTTTCGGCGGTATTCGCGTTGACTTTTCGCGCTTCACCTTTTACTTAGGCGGTATCAGCGTTTATTTTTCGCTGTATGCTCTGCATCCCCTTGGGGACGACTTTTGAGCAGAGAACTTACGCTGCGCTCCCTTAGGAACGACTTTTGTTGCTTTGAAGAATTCACACTGCGTGCCTTTAGAATAAATTTTTGATAATTCGAAGATCCTCCTCGCTACCACGAATTTTTATGCTTCGGCGACTTAAGCCTGTGGAGAAGATATGTTTCCCTTGTGGTAAAAAGCAAGACTATTACAAAAGATTGAAAATGAAAAAAAGCACTCAAGCTCCGCATAAGTGTTCTTTATTAAAAATAAAATAAAACTGAATAGAAAAAACTGCTGTGAAGGTAGGATATTTGTTAGTAAATGTGCTTTGACTCTGGCACAGTACTATTGACTGTGCGAGCTTCGGAGTGTTCTCTGAAGTCCCTTTGAAGTTGAGTATGCTGACTCCCTTCTAGCTGCTGGCCTCGTTGCACTGGTGGTGGAGGCGGAAGCTGTTGCCAAGATGCTTGGGGTTGACTTGCCGAAGCAACAGAAGCTGTAGGGTGATTGCCTACATATTCTGGAATGTAGGGCGAATGATACGAAGCAGTGTGCATGACTTGCTTCGGTTGACTCTGCTGTGCTGCAGCTTCTGCTATCTCCTTCTGCTTCTGGATGGTAACATGGCACATCCTGGTGGTATGGCCCTTGTCCTCACCACAGAACAGACAATAAATTTTTATTGGCTGGTCCCCGAATCTTCCTCCGAAGCCCCTGGCGCCTATGCCCCTTGGAGCTGGCGGCCGGAAAGAGCTTTGCTGATGTCCCGAAGCCTGCTGCTGTTGTCCCGAAGCCTGGGAAGAGTACTGTGGCTTTTGCTGTTGGGTCCCTTTATCATCACTCGGAGTAGAGTTGTGAATTGACCTGACGTGCCTCGGATGAAATCTTCCTCCAAAGCCCCTGGTCATCTCACAGAACCTATATGCTTCCTCCCTTCTTTGGCGGAAGTCATTGTCAGCTCGAATATATTCATCCATTTTCTGGAGCACCTTCTCCAAAGTTTGAGGAGGCTTCCTAGCGAAGTATTGAGCTGAAGGTCCTGGTCGAAGTCCCTTAATCATGGCCTCAATGATGATTTCATTGGGCACCGTTGGCGCTTGTGCTCTCAGACGTAGGAACCTTCGGACATACGCCTGAAGGTATTCTTCATGATCCTGGGTGCACTGGAATAGAGCTTGAGCAGTGACCGGCTTCGTTTGAAACCCTTGAAAGCTGGTTAACAACATGTCCTTCAGCTTTTGCCAAGAGGTGATTGTTCCTGGCCGAAGGGAGGAGTACCAGGTTTGGGCAACACTTCTGATAGCCATGACGAAAGACTTCGCCATGACTACAGTATTGCCACCATACGAAGATATTGTTGCTTCGTAGCTCATCAGAAACTGCTTCGGATATGAATGGCCGTCGTACATGGGAAGCTGGGGTGGCTTGTAGGACGGGGGCCAGGGTGTAGCCTGCAGCTTAGCTGACAGAGGAGAAGCATCATCAAAAGCAAAATTTCCATGATGGAAATTTTCATACGAGTCATCTTCGTTGAAGAAACCCTCCTGATGAAGCTCTCTATGTTGGGGCCTTCGGTTCTGCTCATCTTGAGTAAGATGGCGAACTTCTTCGGAGGCTTCATCTATCTGCCTTTGTAGCTCAGCTAGCCTAGCCATCTTTTCCTTCTTTCTTTGCACCTGTTGATGAAGCATCTCCATATCTCTGATTTCTTGATCTAGTTCGTCCTCCTGAGGCGTCGGACTGGTGACCTTCCTCTTCTGGCTTCGGGCCTCCTGAAGAGAGAGGGTTTCCTGATTAGTGTCCAGCGGTTGCAGAGCCGCAGCCCCTGTTGCTGAAACTTTCTTCGGCGCCATGACGAAGGTCTATGCTCGTCGAAGGTGTTTGAAACTCAAAAAGTGGAAGTGAGTTCACCGGAGGTGGGCGCCAATGTTGGGGACTTGTTCTCAAGAGCTAAAAGTTAAGAACAAGGCAACATAAAAAGTATTAAGTGTTAAAGTCCTTCGAGACATTATATCCCTTTGGGAAATAATGAATTTCGGACGAAGGTTACGAAGGACTTACCTTCGTAAGTACAACAAGTGATGATGAAGAATTCATATCAAGCATGAGATGTAATATAAACATTTAGACATTATCTTCAAATCATTTCTATTTCATTATCATGGAAAAATAGAAATGATATCAAATTACAAATGTACCTTCGGTTTGAGGGAAGGCAAAAGTACAAGCGTGACGTAAAAACAAATGCCAAGTCAGCGTCCACTGTACGGGAATACTGTTCATCTATTTATAGGCACGGGTCGCAGCCTATGTAAAATTACATCCATGCCCTTTACATTTGCTAATAAGTCTGTAGTAACCCGCCGGGGTCTGAATAGCCTTTTCATCTTTAAGTCGGTTTCCTTTTCCACTATCTTGCCGAAGCTCTCCTGCGTACAGCTTCGGCTCCACGCCATCCTTCGTATTCCTTTTGTGCTTCTTCACACCGTGGTTTTAACCCAAGTCCGAAGATACCTGTTCATGCATTATACTCCAGAAACTTTGTTAAATCATGTTTTTGAGGACCTTCGAAAGCCGAAGGCCCCCAACATTGATCTTGATGAATTAGATGATGAAGAGGCTCCGTGCGTCGCGCTAAGGAACATGTCCATTGGGGAAGTGTGTCCTAAGGAATTTGAAGAACCCATTCAAGCACAAGATCAACCATCTTCCTCCATGCAAGCATCTCCACCAACTCAAGATGAGGATGAGGCTCAAGATGATGAAGAAGAAGATCAAGAAGATGAGCCACCTCAAGAGGAGGGCAATGATCAAGGGGGAGATGCCCATGATCAAGACAAGGAAGATGAGCAAGTTCCAAGGTCGCCACACCCAAGAGTCCACCAAGCAATTCAACGAGATCACCCCGTGAACACCATCCTAGGAGATATTCATAAAGGGGTAACTACTCAATCTCGTGTTGCTCATTTTTTGTGAACACTACTCGTTTGTTTCCTCTATTGAGCCACACAGGGTAGAGGAAGCACTTCAAGATTCGGATTGGGTGCTGGCGATGCAAGAGGAGCTCAACAATTTCAAGAGGAATGAGGTATGGAATTTAGTTCCATGTCCTAACCAAAATGTTGTAGGAACCAAGTGGGTCTTCCGCAACAAACAAGATGAGCATGGTGTGGTGACAAGGAACAAGGCACGACTTGTGGCCAAAGGGTATTCACAAGTCGAAGGTTTGGATTTCGGTGAAACCTATGCACCCGTAGCTAGGCTTGAGTCAATTCGAATATTACTTGCCTATGCTACTCACCATGACTTTAAGCTTTACCAAATGGACATGAAGAGTGCCTTCCTCAACGGACCTATAAAGGAAGAGGTCTATGTTGAGCAACCTTCTGGCTTTGAAGATAGTGAGTATCCTAACCATGTTTACAAACTCTCTAAGGCGCTTATAGGCTCAAGCAAGCCCCAAGAGCATGGTATGAATGCCTAAGAGATTTTCTTCTCACTAATGGATTCAAAGTCGGAAAGGTCGATCCTACTTTATTCACTAAAACCATTGAGAATGATTTGTTTGTGTGCCAAATTTATGTTGATGATATCATATTTGGGTCTACTAACAAATCTATTTGTGAAGAATTTAGTAGGATCATGATTCAAAAATTCGAGATGTCTATGATGGGGGAGTTGAAGTATTTTCTAGGATTTCAAGTGAAGCAACTCCAAGAGGGCACCTTCATCAGCCAAACGAAGTACATTCAAGATATTCTCACCAAGTTTGGAATGAAGGATGTCAAGCCCATCAAGACACCCATGGGAACTGAAAGCTCTCTTGTGAGTTTTGGTGTTTGGATGACAACTCAATTAAAGGACTAACAAGTGTACTAAGTGTTGAACAGGTGCCTAAGGTAAAGCTAACAGGGTTCAACACAAGAGAACAAATGTGATGGTCCAAGAACTGGATTATGGATACATAATGGACATCACAAGTAAGATGGTCATTGCATAAAGTGAGACTCGGGTGCGAAGCTCGGAGACAACTGATCAAGCCAAGGACGGAGGCAAGAAAAGCTTCGAGGTACCAAGTGCACGGGAGAAGGTCAAGGAGGCTGAGGAACCCAAAGCCAAGGGTGAAGAAGAAGGCTTGCAAAGTCAAGGGTGATCGAGTTGAGAACAGCTACGGCACATCAAGGATCACTACATTAGGACGTGACTTACAACCAATAAGGTAACAGCTACAGTTATGTGGTGTAAGTCATAAGGCTCAAGACCAAGCTCTAAGAAAGAAATCAAGGTCACTAGAAGGAGAACAAGTGTCAAAACCAGAACTGGAAGCAGCCCAAAAGAGCTAAGTTCACCTTAATCTTTAGTTTGGGTTGTTCCTATGTTTGGAGATGTTCTATGTGACCTTTGCAGGATGTTGGAGCTAAGAAATGTCAATCTAGATCAAGTCAAGCCGACTTGATGATTTATGAGTCCAACATCAAAGCTCAAGCATGTGAAATGCTATGGATATAATGATTAAGTAAAGGTATGCTTCTAAGCCTTAGTACATTGGTTTTGTGTACTAATATATTTGTCTAAGTATTAGAAACAGAAAGAAGAAGAAAAGAGAAGAGGAGAAAAGACTTGGCTGTGTGCTGCCAAGACCCAGCTCGGTCTGGAGCACCGGACTGTCCGGTGTGCACCGGACAGTGTCCGGTGCGCCAGGCTAACTCGGCTCGAACTGGCCGCTCTCGGGAATTCGCCGACGGCGTACGGCTAAAATTCACCGGACTGTCCGGTGTGCACCGGACTGTCCGGTGAGCCAACGGTCGGCCAGGGCCAACGGTCGGCCGCACAATCTGCGCGGGACACGTGGCGGAGCCAACGGTCGGAAGACGGCACCGGACTGTCCGGTGTGCACCGGACTGTCCGGTGCGCCAACGGCTCGCAGATCTCCAACGGGCTGCAACGGTCGGCAGCGCCAGTTAAGGAAACAAATCGGGCACCGGACAGTGTCCGGTGTGCACCGGACTGTCCGGTGCCCCCGACGACAGAAGGCAAGATTGGCCTTCCAGAATTGCCTCCAACGGCTCCTAGGCCCCTTGTGCCTATAAAAGGGACCCCTAGGCGCCTCAAGCAATACACAAGTGCAGCCAACAAGTGTAGAGATCACTCGGATCAATTCTCGCTCTCCCTCTTGTGTGTAACTCTATAGTTTGTGTAGAAGGCACAGCTATAAGCCTTTAGAGAGAGGAGTAGTGCTGCTAAGAGCTAGAGCAAGGTCTTGAGCGTATCGTTACTCTGCCGGGGTGCTGCCAAGAAGTTTGTAAGCAGCCGCGGTTCTGTTGTAACTCCACTCAATAGTGAAAGGCTCTATCTGTCATTCTGACAGATCTGAGCAAACGGAGGAAGGAGTTGAAATAGACTCCAAGCCCAGGTGTGGCTAACTCCAACGAGGACTAGGCAAGCATTTCAGGCTTGGCCGAACCTCGGGATAAATCCTTGCGTCTGTGTGCTCTGTTCTGTATTGTATCCTGACTCTCTGTCTTACTCGTCTTTATATCTGCACTTCAATACTTATCTGTGGTATAAGCTTTATTTGAAGTGCAGGACACTTTTGAGACAGGATCTCTGATTCCGCTGCAACCTACTCGAAGAGTCTTCTCACTCCACTGCGTACTAAGTCTTCGAGTAGAGTAAGAATTTAAGTTTTAAAGTAATAAGTTTTATTCGCCTATTCACCCCCCCCTCTAGGCGACATCCAGATCCTGTTCCCGGGTCAAAGGGAACTTTCAATTGGTATCAGAGCTAGGCCTCTCCAGTGTGGGCTTAGCCGTCCGGAGATAACGATGTCGTCACAAGAGGTAACTGTAGAACTTCTTTTAGGCGATGGCTCTAATTATAAATCTTGGTCTGTCTCTATTTATAATGCTTTCATGAGTGTTGATCCTGATTTGAGACAGATCTTTAGGAGAAGTATTTTTCCATCTGATATTAGTAAAAATCCCTCTTATGAAGAACTAAGATGTTTTTCTCTCAATCACCGTGCTTGCAGCATCTTAGTTGATTCTCTTTCTAGAGGTGCTTATTTTGCCATCATGAGTAGTGGTAATGATTTAATTGTCGATGCTCATGATTTATGGAATAGAATTAAAGTAAAATATTGTGTGGCAAATTGTACTGCGTCTACTCCCCATATTGCTTGTGATACTAACCTTTCAAAAGGAGAAGATCAAGAACGATGGGCACCAAACGATGAATCCACCTCACCGACAGGTTTGTCTTCCACTAGTTATAAATGTCTTATTGCTAACAATGATAGTGGAGACGAAAGCGATGAGGAGGAGGAATATGAGGATGATAGCGAGGACGAGTCTTCATCATCACAAGGTACATTTTCCTATATTGCTTCCACTGACATTAATGACAGGGAAAATGAGACCGATGATGTGGAAGAAGAGGAGATTCGCCGGTTCTACACCAATCTCAACAAAGAAGATAAAGTGCTCTTGGTTAAGTTGTTGAGTAGGAACAAGGAACAAGGCGAGACGCTTCTCAGGCTAGAAAAGACTCTCATCAAAACCAACGACAGCCTAGAGAAGATGACCAAAGAACATGAGGGGCTAAAGTGCTCTCATGATAATTTGGTCCAACGGTATGAATCTATTTTATTTGAGCAAAGAAATAATCATGATGTACTATCTGATGTTGCTCAACTTAAAACTGAGAATTCTATGCTTAAGAGTCAAGTAGAAATGATAAATTTAGAAAAACTTGCTCTAAGTGAAAAATATAATATGCTGTCATATTCTCATAATAAATTAGTTGATGACCATATCATGCTTAATGTTGCTCATGAAGTTGTAATTGCAAACTTAAATTCATTTGAACCTAATTCTCGCACGTGTGCGCATTTGAATTGTATATCATCATGTGCTAACCCCTGTTGCTCAAAAGAAAGCCAATCATTGATTGAGCAACAAGTTTTAGGGTCACGAAAGAAATTTTGTGGGAATAAGAAGCAACGACAACTGAGGAGAAGACGCTTAGCTCAACTCTCTCAAGATATCCACGGACGCGTGGTGAAGAAGCTTGAGAAAGGAAAAACTGCAGCAAGTGTTAAGCTCAATAAGAAGAATGTTCCCAAAGCTATAAATGAAGAAATCAACATGAACGAGGAAAAAGGTAAAAATTCAATTAGTCATGTTGTTTGTACTAATCATCTATCCATGTCCTTCAAGCACAAAAAGGAAAGAGGAAAAAGGAGGTGTTTCAAATGCAAGGAGATAGGCCACCTCATTGCGTCCTGTCCGTACAAAGACAAGGATGAAAGGACAAGAAGTTGCTTTGGATGCAACAATAAGGACCACATTATCACTTCATGTCCGGTCATGAAGAATCAAGGATGTGCATCCTCCAAGGTGACCCTCACCAAGGAAAATGACAAACAGCAAGCGTCGTGTCAAGTTGAGCGACGCTTCTGCTACAAGTGTGGTGAGCAGGGTCATCTATCCAAGGTATGTTATAAAGGTAAGATTCCTAAGCAAGTGAATGTGTGTCAATCTTATTCGGGTAGGAGATCCATATCATACACTTGTGCTAAATCTAAAACGAGATCACCTAGAACTAGCACAAAGGCAATTTGGGTACTAAAGGCACATTTAGATGATCATTATGGACCCATCCCAAGATGGGTACCAAACTGTGCTAACTAGACCATGCAGGTGCCTTGAGATGGACTGGAGACCATGGGAGAGCTTAAGACGGTTATCTAAAACTCTATGCTTAAGCTATTAAGTGTTTTGGTATTTATTGACCCAAGGTTGAATTATTGTGAAACACTAATCCCATGTTCATCTCAAGTGAAATAAGGTGTATAGGTCCTAAATCATTATTGGTGTATCAAGTAAAGGACTTTGATGAGAATCTACAACTTGCTCTCCAAAGGATGGTACTCGTGTATTTTAAGTTAAATTTAGTATTGCTCTTAAGATGACTTGTTCTATCTGTCTTTGGAGTAGTTACGCTTTATGATTGCCTGTGTTAAATGAATCACAATGATGCTCGCTTAATCATGACTGGTGCTATATAGGATATATCTTTTGAATCATTCATTGGTAGCTCTTTCATTTGTTATATCCACAACGATCAACTCTCTTGGTGTATATGGATAAACCTGTAACTTTTTGTAAGTCATGCTATGTGCAAAGATGACATTTTGTTTAGTGCATGATTCACATGATCTCCCTAGTTTAGCACTGTGTGAATTTCAAATCCATGTCGTGCCCTTCTGAGCTATGAGGTGCGTAAGCAAAAGGAGCCCTGAATTTGTGATAACAAGTGCTCTCATAAAGGCAAAGGTATTGAAAATGGAACTGTGCAATTTTATTGAATATCTTGAAGTTCCACTGATAGTGATCATAGCTGTGTGCTTGTTTTTCAATTGGTAATATCTTAGCTTAGGTAATTTATGCCTTTGAAATGTTGTTTCTTTTGGTGCATCTAAGAAACCTCCTTAATTATGGCATGCTTAGACATTACGCTTTATATGCATGATTGTGTTGTTCTTCAATTGGTACATATGGTACAATGTTTGTCATGCATGTAGCATGTTTAGATTGCCATGTATGTGGTACAATAATTGGCATGCATTGCTGTATTAAGTCAATCTGTCATGTGGTACTCAATTGGTATCTCTTTGTGATAAAATTTAGAGTATGCTTTAACCAAGGTATGCTGTGTTCCCCTCTAGTTCTAAGGAAGCTAGAATGTGCAAAGTGCAAGTCATTCAAATACTTGATGCACAAATTGAGGGGGAGCACACATAACTTGTGTCCTTTGAGACTAACTGTTTCTTGAGCAATCTTGTATAGTCTCTAGATGGAAAAGAGGAAATAAGCAAGAAATGGAGCATTCAGGACTTGGGTACCTCTGTAAGTCAAGAAATTGGTATCTCAAGTTGTGAGTAAGTGCATATCTTTAGATTGCTCATGCTCTATAATATATGGTGATAATAGATGCTTAAATATCATGGAGCCATGATAATAAATGAACTTTGCAATTGGTATCTTTAAATCGGTATCTTTCAAGTGGTAGCCGTAATAGTTCGCTTCAATTGACATCCTTGATAATCATGAGAATAGAAGTTTCTTCTTGTGCCCAATACTATAACTTGTTCTAAGTTTGGTGTCTTAGTAACAAGAAAAAGTTAGGAGAAAGAATCAGGCACAAGTGTGGAGAAGCTCTCGAGAGATTAACTACTTTCAAGATGGGAAGTACACTACAACATGGTAAAGGTACAAAAGGAAGTATTAATCTTTTTGCATATATGTATCTTACCTAAATGTTGATAGGGCATATGTTCAATAAGTAAGGGGGAGTCTTGATAGTCGTTTTTCCTCCTTAACACCCTGCTGTCCCTTGACATCATCCTATGTTCTTGCTTGAGTATGGTTTTTGGTGTTTGATGTCAAAGGGGGAGAAGTTGTGCATTAAAGCTTATCTCAACCTGAGAGGAAAGCTTATCCTAAGGGGTGATGTGTTAGTTTGAGCTTTGCCAAGTGTGATATTCATATGCTTCTTGCAGTATTATATGTGTTGCATCATATGGACTAATGCTTCCGTTGCTATGAATTAATTGGCATCTATTGTGACAGTCATGTGGATAATGATGCATGTGGTTAATGGTGCTTTAAGATTGCTTTAAATTGGTATCTTAGTTTAAATTAGTATCTTAATGGTGAATAGTGGTAGGTTGATATTCCTGTGATACATCCACTAATTTGAATGGTGTTTAACTCTGATTATGTGCATTTGTGTGTTTGATTATGTGCATTTGTGTGTTATAGTGTCATGGTTTGATTCTTGACACAATGCATCCTAAAAAGTGCTGAGGTGTAGAAATGTTTCGAATTGCCTAAGTATGTGCAAATTGGCGTCTGAGGCTAAAATTATGTTTTTAAAGTAAGCACATATTTAGGGGGAGCATTCTATAAACTTAGAATTTAAAATTTGTGCTTCAAATCTTATTCTCATGTAAGCTTTAATTGTGTTGCCATCAATCACCAAAAAGGGGGAGATTGAAAGCTCTCTTGTGAGTTTTGGTGTTTGGATGACAACTCAATTAAAGGACTAACAAGTGTACTAAGTGTTGAACAGGTGCCTAAGGTAAAGCTAACAGGGTTCAACACAAGAGAACAAATGTGATGGTCCAAGAACTGGATTATGGATACATAATGGACATCACAAGTAAGATGGTCATTGCATAAAGTGAGACTCGGGTGCGAAGCTCGGAGACAACTGATCAAGCCAAGGACGGAGGCAAGAAAAGCTTCGAGGTACCAAGTGCACGGGAGAAGGTCAAGGAGGCTGAGGAACCCAAAGCCAAGGGTGAAGAAGAAGGCTTGCAAAGTCAAGGGTGATCGAGTTGAGAACAGCTACGGCACATCAAGGATCACTACATTAGGACGTGACTTACAACCAATAAGGTAACAGCTACAGTTATGTGGTGTAAGTCATAAGGCTCAAGACCAAGCTCTAAGAAAGAAATCAAGGTCACTAGAAGGAGAACAAGTGTCAAAACCAGAACTGGAAGCAGCCCAAAAGAGCTAAGTTCACCTTAATCTTTAGTTTGGGTTGTTCCTATGTTTGGAGATGTTCTATGTGACCTTTGCAGGATGTTGGAGCTAAGAAATGTCAATCTAGATCAAGTCAAGCCGACTTGATGATTTATGAGTCCAACATCAAAGCTCAAGCATGTGAAATGCTATGGATATAATGATTAAGTAAAGGTATGCTTCTAAGCCTTAGTACATTGGTTTTGTGTACTAATATATTTGTCTAAGTATTAGAAACAGAAAGAAGAAGAAAAGAGAAGAGGAGAAAAGACTTGGCTGTGTGCTGCCAAGACCCAGCTCGGTCTGGAGCACCGGACTGTCCGGTGTGCACCGGACAGTGTCCGGTGCGCCAGGCTAACTCGGCTCGAACTGGCCGCTCTCGGGAATTCGCCGACGGCGTACGGCTAAAATTCACCGGACTGTCCGGTGTGCACCGGACTGTCCGGTGAGCCAACGGTCGGCCAGGGCCAACGGTCGGCCGCACAATCTGCGCGGGACACGTGGCGGAGCCAACGGTCGGAAGACGGCACCGGACTGTCCGGTGTGCACCGGACTGTCCGGTGCGCCAACGGCTCGCAGATCTCCAACGGGCTGCAACGGTCGGCAGCGCCAGTTAAGGAAACAAATCGGGCACCGGACAGTGTCCGGTGTGCACCGGACTGTCCGGTGCCCCCGACGACAGAAGGCAAGATTGGCCTTCCAGAATTGCCTCCAACGGCTCCTAGGCCCCTTGTGCCTATAAAAGGGACCCCTAGGCGCCTCAAGCAATACACAAGTGCAGCCAACAAGTGTAGAGATCACTCGGATCAATTCTCGCTCTCCCTCTTGTGTGTAACTCTATAGTTTGTGTAGAAGGCACAACTATAAGCCTTTAGAGAGAGGAGTAGTGCTGCTAAGAGCTAGAGCAAGGTCTTGAGCGTATCGTTACTCTGCCGGGGTGCTGCCAAGAAGTTTGTAAGCAGCCGCGGTTCTGTTGTAACTCCACTCAATAGTGAAAGGCTCTATCTGTCATTCTGACAGATCTGAGCAAACGGAGGAAGGAGTTGAAATAGACTCCAAGCCCAGGTGTGGCTAACTCCAACGAGGACTAGGCAAGCATTTCAGGCTTGGCCGAACCTCGGGATAAATCCTTGCGTCTGTGTGCTCTGTTCTGTATTGTATCCTGACTCTCTGTCTTACTCGTCTTTATATCTGCACTTCAATACTTATCTGTGGTATAAGCTTTATTTGAAGTGCAGGACACTTTTGAGACAGGATCTCTGATTCCGCTGCAACCTACTCGAAGAGTCTTCTCACTCCACTGCGTACTAAGTCTTCGAGTAGAGTAAGAATTTAAGTTTTAAAGTAATAAGTTTTATTCGCCTATTCACCCCCCCCTCTAGGCGACATCCAGATCCTGTTCCCGGGTCAAAGGGAACTTTCAGGAACCAATGGGCATCTCGACCTCGACACGGGAGGTAAATCCGTAGATCAAAAGGTATACCGGTCGATGATAGGTTCTTTACTCTATTTATGTGCATCTCGACCGAACATTATGCTTTCCGTATGCATGTGTGCAAGATTCCAAGCCGACCCTAAGGAAGTTCACCTTAGGGCCGTGAAGCGAATCTTGAGATATTTAGTTCATACACCTAAGTTTGGTCTTTGGTACCTGTTCGACACCAAAAAGAGAGGGCGGACAGTCCGGCCCTGAGGCCGGACAGTCCACGGTCCAGACGGTCCGCGCCTGTGGGCCGGATGGTCCGCGCGTGCGCAGAGCAGATTAGGGTTCCGAGTTTTGTGCTACGGTTGTTAGCTAAAATCACGGGAAAAGCTCAGAAATTAGTTTGTAAAGGGTCTAGCCCCTCTCCTCTATAAATAGCGAGGTATACGGCCGATTTGTATCATCATCAATCGAATCAATACAACTTCTATTTCGCATTTTATCCTAGGAGTAGTTTTAGTCTAGTTTAGGTTTAGCCTCTCGATCTCCAAATTCTCCGCCTCTCCTCGACTCTACGTCGATTAGAGGAGTCTAGGTCAGCCTGCCCGAGCCTAGACAACTCCTAGGATCTCTCCTCCCTGACGGGGTCCCTCCCGGGAGCGAGATCCAGGCGCCGCCGGTGATCTTCCGCCGCCCCTACGCACGCGCGGACCGTCCGGCCGTCAGGCAGGGAACCCGAGCTCCTTCACTAGGTCGTGGACCATCCGGCCCTATGCCGCGGACCGTCCGCGCCTGACCAGAGAGCACCGCCGCCTCGCGCCAGGTCGCGGACCATCCGGCCCTGTGCCGCGGACCGTCCGCGCCTGACCAGAGAGCACCGCCGCTGGTTCTCTTGAGTAATTGGTGCCTCCAAAAAGGCGTCAACATACTTTTTGGCGACTCCGCTGGGGACAACACATCTAGACCTATCAAATCGGCCCTCAATGGCCGATTCAAAGGATAGCTCTGAAGTTTCCACCAGCAATATCATCACACTGACATGGGAAAACTTGTCGGCCGAAGAACAGCTCCTGTTCGAGGAGCGCCAGGAGCAGCTGATCCAAGAAGCAAAGGCGAGGTTCCTGGCCGACTTCAAAGTGGACAGGAACAACAAAGTCGTTCGGCAACGGACGACAGATCTGGCTTCGCTCCGACCTACTACGATTACCCACAATGTAAGTAGCACCAACGAACTCCAATCTCTTAAAGCTTACATAGACAAACAGCGAGATCAGTTTCAACGTATCGTAGGGGATATACAAAACGATCATAACAGGCTAGTGCATGCGCTTGATAAGTCTACTATGGCAAATCTTCCTTCGCACGAAGTTGAAATGAGGGAATATACACGTAATACATCGGCTAGAGGTTGTCACGACCAGTCACAACCCCTTTATGGGATGCCGATGGACACGTACCCTGAGCAACCACAAATCGGCAGCAAATCAGCCGATCTGCGCATGCCCGGACCGTCCGCACGTGAGCGCGGACCGTCCGAGCCAGCAACAGTCGAGCCCATTTTTAATAAGTTACCTAGATATGCACCCGAGCCACCACATATGACGGAGAACCCAAACTACCTAGTTGGACAGTCCGCATATGTAACACCCAAATTCTGAATTTGGAATTGGTAGAAGAAATTTGAACAAAGTATCATAATGTTTTGGAAACTAGGAAATAAGAAAAAGATGAAAAAGGGATTTTTCTTTTAAAGGAAACCATTTATACATCTCATGAAATAAATAAACAAGGAGAATAAAACTTAAACTAGTAATAATAAAATAGTATGGTTTATATTCACCCTTAGAGTTAATTGGTTTTCTCTTCCTTGTGCATATTTGATTAATGGAATTATATGGGCTAACATAACAAATAAATAAATAAATAAAATGCATCTCATGATAAAGTTATTATATTGTTGCACTTTGTATACAAATTTATGAAACAAGCTTAAGCTAAGAAAATTAGAATTTGAAAATGGAAACATAAAATAAAAGAGAAAAGAAAAGAGAAGAACTAAGAAAAATAATACCTAAAATAAAATAAACATCCTTCACACTTATATTATTAAATTATACCTTTCAAACTGAGGACAAGTTATTCACAAAATTTGAACTCAAACTTAAATTCAAATTGGATTTGAAAATTTGGAAGGAAAAATAGAAAGAAAAAGGAAAAAGAATAAACCCTGGTATTGGGCCGCTCCCCTCCTTTCGGCCCATCAAAGCATTTCTTCACCGCACAGCCCGAACTCCTCCCTGGCGCCGACATGTGGGCCCCACGGGGCAGCCCCTCATTCACTCACGCTCGCGCCATCTCCCTTCTATGCGACTACCGGGTGGGCCCTCGGTGTCAGTTACCGCGTACACCCTCCCTTCTTGTTTCGCTGACGGGCGGGTCCCACGGGCAGCCTCTCCCTCGCGCGCCTGCCTTCCTTTCTGTTCCGCTTACATGTGGGACCCCCCTGTCAGGGTTATCTCCTACCTCGGATTCACTCGCTGACCGAAGAACCTCCTACCGATCTTCTCGCCGTAGATTCCGCTCCCGTAACCACCCGTGCGCTTCGACCGGGTTGTTGGAGCTCATACTCGCGCCCTACATAAACTGCCCCCTGACTGTCTCACCTGGGCCACCATCGTCAAGCCATGGAGCGCAGAGGAGAATAGGATTTCGCCGCCGCAGCCGTCCGTGGCCTCTACCGCCGTTTGAAGCCCATCGGGTGCTCGGGGATGGCCGCCGGGATGCATACATGCGTTTTGTGGCGTTGGCGGGTGAAGAATGCCACCGTTCCCGACCCAATTGCTCGCCGGATTTGGGGAGGGGCCGGTGTTCCGCGCTACGCCGTGGGCGGGCTCCTCCGCGATCTCTTGCAGGTGAGAAACCCTTCCATGCTGACCGCCATGTCCTTCCCTGCGTATAGCTCTTCGGAATCGAGGTTTGGGCGTCGGGCGCACTGGCCACCGGCGTCGCCGCCGTGCGGACTGTTTGGCGCCGCCGTATTCACGGGCGCGGAGTGCGCCGTTGGGACGATGGTGGTGCGCCGTTGGATCTGGCGCGTGCGACCGAGATTAGCTGACCCAGCGTTCCCCTGCGCGCAGCTGATCTGGGTCGTTGATGGCGCGATCTGCGGTGTAGATTCATGGGCGTGTACTGGGTTAGGTCAGGGTAGTGTGGTGCGTTCGATTTCGAACGGACGGGCAGGGAACGAATCGGGATTCATTAAATCCTGCGCGCTGGAATCAGATCGGACGACTAGGATAGATCCATACCCCTTCGGCGGGGCATTTTGCGAAAAAGCCCTCGGGGTTTTGTGAAATCAACCCGCCATCCACCGCGGGGTAAGTCTGTGTCTTGGGATTTCTTTCGCGTTAGACCCTGGACTTATCTGTTTTTAGCGCTCAGTCCAGAGAATAAGGAAAACCATATAAATAATATCTAAAATTGATTTTTAACACAAAAATAATTCCCAGAACTTGTTTAAATCATAGAAAATCCATTTTTAGTCCAAATTAATCCATTCTACTTTCTAAATTTTTATAATTTAATTCTCTATCACTTAGAGCCTCTGTTTTGTCATAAAAACAATTAGAAATTTAATCTCTTACTTAATCCATTTTAAACACATAAAACCTTTGAAAATTCATAACTTAAAATCTACAACTCCAAAATTAATAATTCTTTTTCCTGTGATCTTATTTTAATATGTAGATTATTAATATGTATTTTGCATATATGTTTGGTGTAATGTTAATTTTGCCTATACCATGTATGTTTGTATTGCTACGACTAGCAGTGAGAATACGAGTCACCTGAGGATCATCCTGGTACCTGGAATCTCAAGGCCCAGGCAAGTTGTGCTCTTGATCACTTCTTTTCACCTACTCATGTTCTAATTAATCATAATGATCTGCATAGGTTAATTTTGATGGGACCCAATAGGTTACCCTAGTTTGTCTATCTTTATACCTTGTTCACCACTGAACCTTTTTGGGTAGTACTTGCTAGTGCTTTATGTGGTTTTGGGTATGAAGATACACTTTATTCATGATTACACTTTTGTTATCAGTTGTTATTTATTGTTCATGATAAGATCATTATGTTAATTGGAACATGGAGCGACCACCCGGGAAAACAGTGCTACCACAAGGGTAGTATGGGATGCCCTTGGCTGATTAATTAGGAAAGCTAGTGGAAGACTACCTTACCCGAAAGGGGCAAGGGCAGTAGGGGAGAGGTCAGTGTAGGGAGGCCCTCGGGAGGATTTTGCTGCGATGGCGGTCCTGCAAGGGATTCCTGCACTGGATCTTCCTATAAACTGTAGCGGGTTTTCGGAAGCTAGTGGAACTTTGTAAAGGCCTCGTAGTGGATCCCTAGCCATTCACCTCGGAAGTGTCTAAGGGCTTTGCAAACCCTGGCGACATGGGATACACGACTTGTGGGTAAAGATGCGCAACCTCTGCAGAGTGTAAAACTGGTATACTAGCCGTGCTCACGGTCATGAGCAGCTCGGACCCTCACATGATTAATTTATGGAACTAAATTCAATTTGTCATATGCATTGCATTGCAGGTGATGTGGTTACTTTTGTTCTATTACTTAATTGGGGTTGGTATTTACTTATACTTAGTAACTGCTAATAAAATTTTGACCAACTTTAAAAGCAATGCTCAGCTCTAACCATCTTCTTTGGTAAGCCTTACACTTTATGAGCTCCCACCTTTGGCGAGTTCATGCACATTATTCCCCACAACTTGTTGAGCGATGAACGTATGTGAGCTCACTCTTGCTGTCTCACATACACCACAGGTCAAGACCAGGTACTGCAGGATGATGCTCATGGAGGATGCTGTGATGAGTTCGTGAGAGGTCTAGGTCGTCGTCTCCCAGTCAACTTTGGGTTGCTGGACCGTTGTCTCCCTATAATGTAACTATTTATTTTGTATAGAACACCTGTTATATATAAAGATGTGACATTCGATCCTGTGCCACTATACATCATATGTTTGAGACTTGGTCCCAGCATACCTGGTGTTTATGTTAACCCCGGGTTTTGGACCCCTAAAATCCGGGTGTTACAGAAGTGGTATCAGAGGAATGTTGACTGTAGGACGAAACCTAGATAGAAATGGACACAACCATTACCTACTTACCTTACTCTGATTCTTCTCTAAAACTTTCCTTAATCTTTTCTCATCTATTTCCGCTTCACTCTGACTATTCTTATCTTTTCTTTTCTAAAGACAAACTTGGATTTCACACTTTGAAATCCTGTGCTTAAAGTGACTTTTAGAAATAGGAGACCTAATCCTAGGAACAAAAACAAAACTATTTTTATAAGTGTCTAAGTATTTGAATGTTTGTTCTTATGATACTTGTTTGATTTGGATCTTTGATTGAGTGTGATGGGTTGTGGAGTAATGTCCACAATTACATCTGCATATACATCTAGGCATAAAGGATAGCATTTGTAAGACAACTAGACAACCTAGATTATCCCCATTGGAACATATCTAGCTTAAGAGATTTATCTTATCCTAAAAAAATCTCATTCTAACCAATTCATCTTACCCTAAAAAGATTCTAACATATCCTAGTAATATTTATCCTACCCTGGTAGATCTAGCTAATCTTAACTAGTTTAATCTAGTCATACCAACCTAATCTGGATTCTATCTAATCCAATATGATCTAAGATGGATTGAGTTACTTAGTGCTGGTACAATGGATAAGGCCATACTCCACATTCACTTAAGTCTAAATTGGTGACTTAGAGCCACTAATCCCTACCTAACAACTTAACCCATATAACAAGTTACATAAACCAATAGAGTAATGATGGATTGCATAGTCTATCAACCCCTACCTAAAACAAACTTGTAACCTACATCATGTAGTCTATCTCATCCATACCTATATTCCCCACCCAATAACATACACTAACTCCTAATTACTGAGACAAGACCGAAGAAGATGATCAACTTCATCAAAGGAGGATGAGCACCAACTCAAGTCTTCAAGGATCAAGTGTGGTCACCAAGATGAGTCAAGATCCACAATCTTGGATGGAGTCTTTCTTTACCCCACTCTTTCTTATCCCAAACCTATATATACCCTAAAGACATCTTCTATCCTATAATAAAGTGGACATACATATATACACCCATGCTTTCCTAACCACCAGTTCTACCAAAATACATAAACATATTTATATATTACTACTATTAGTAAGATCTAAGTGTTACCTTAGTTAGTAGCTAGTATTTTACTATATTGAGAATAATAATAAGGTCTATCTGACCCCATGTGTTGCTAATAAATAATGCATCATGCTGAGATTTTGTTTGTGCATATGTTGGAGATAACATAAGTTATGCACCCTTTTCTTATAAATCTCGAGGACGAGATTATTTTTAAGGGGGGTAGGATTTGTAACACCCAAATTCTGAATTTGGAATTGGTAGAAGAAATTTGAACAAAGTATCATAATGTTTTGGAAACTAGGAAATAAGAAAAAGATGAAAAAGGGATTTTTCTTTTAAAGGAAACCATTTATACATCTCATGAAATAAATAAACAAGGAGAATAAAACTTAAACTAGTAATAATAAAATAGTATGGTTTATATTCACCCTTAGAGTTAATTGGTTTTCTCTTCCTTGTGCATATTTGATTAATGGAATTATATGGGCTAACATAACAAATAAATAAATAAATAAAATGCATCTCATGATAAAGTTATTATATTGTTGCACTTTGTATACAAATTTATGAAACAAGCTTAAGCTAAGAAAATTAGAATTTGAAAATGGAAACATAAAATAAAAGAGAAAAGAAAAGAGAAGAACTAAGAAAAATAATACCTAAAATAAAATAAACATCCTTCACACTTATATTATTAAATTATACCTTTCAAACTGAGGACAAGTTATTCACAAAATTTGAACTCAAACTTAAATTCAAATTGGATTTGAAAATTTGGAAGGAAAAATAGAAAGAAAAAGGAAAAAGAATAAACCCTGGTATTGGGCCGCTCCCCTCCTTTCGGCCCATCAAAGCATTTCTTCACCGCACAGCCCGAACTCCTCCCTGGCGCCGACATGTGGGCCCCACGGGGCAGCCCCTCATTCACTCACGCTCGCGCCATCTCCCTTCTATGCGACTGCCGGGTGGGCCCTCGGTGTCAGTTACCGCGTACACCCTCCCTTCTTGTTTCGCTGACGGGCGGGTCCCACGGGCAGCCTCTCCCTCGCGCGCCTGCCTTCCTTTCTGTTCCGCTTACATGTGGGACCCCCCTGTCAGGGTTATCTCCTACCTCGGATTCACTCGCTGACCGAAGAACCTCCTACCGATCTTCTCGCCGTAGATTCCGCTCCCGTAACCACCCGTGCGCTTCGACCGGGTTGTTGGAGCTCATACTCGCGCCCTACATAAACTGCCCCCTGACTGTCTCACCTGGGCCACCATCGTCAAGCCATGGAGCGCAGAGGAGAATAGGATTTCGCCGCCGCAGCCGTCCGTGGCCTCTACCGCCGTTTGAAGCCCATCGGGTGCTCGGGGATGGCCGCCGGGATGCATACATGCGTTTTGTGGCGTTGGCGGGTGAAGAATGCCACCGTTCCCGACCCAATTGCTCGCCGGATTTGGGGAGGGGCCGGTGTTCCGCGCTACGCCGTGGGCGGGCTCCTCCGCGATCTCTTGCAGGTGAGAAACCCTTCCATGCTGACCGCCATGTCCTTCCCTGCGTATAGCTCTTCGGAATCGAGGTTTGGGCGTCGGGCGCACTGGCCACCGGCGTCGCCGCCGTGCGGACTGTTTGGCGCCGCCGTATTCACGGGCGCGGAGTGCGCCGTTGGGACGATGGTGGTGCGCCGTTGGATCTGGCGCGTGCGACCGAGATTAGCTGACCCAGCGTTCCCCTGCGCGCAGCTGATCTGGGTCGTTGATGGCGCGATCTGCGGTGTAGATTCATGGGCGTGTACTGGGTTAGGTCAGGGTAGTGTGGTGCGTTCGATTTCGAACGGACGGGCAGGGAACGAATCGGGATTCATTAAATCCTGCGCGCTGGAATCAGATCGGACGACTAGGATAGATCCATACCCCTTCGGCGGGGCATTTTGCGAAAAAGCCCTCGGGGTTTTGTGAAATCAACCCGCCATCCACCGCGGGGTAAGTCTGTGTCTTGGGATTTCTTTCGCGTTAGACCCTGGACTTATCTGTTTTTAGCGCTCAGTCCAGAGAATAAGGAAAACCATATAAATAATATCTAAAATTGATTTTTAACACAAAAATAATTCCCAGAACTTGTTTAAATCATAGAAAATCCATTTTTAGTCCAAATTAATCCATTCTACTTTCTAAATTTTTATAATTTAATTCTCTATCACTTAGAGCCTCTGTTTTGTCATAAAAACAATTAGAAATTTAATCTCTTACTTAATCCATTTTAAACACATAAAACCTTTGAAAATTCATAACTTAAAATCTACAACTCCAAAATTAATAATTCTTTTTCCTGTGATCTTATTTTAATATGTAGATTATTAATATGTATTTTGCATATATGTTTGGTGTAATGTTAATTTTGCCTATACCATGTATGTTTGTATTGCTACGACTAGCAGTGAGAATACGAGTCACCTGAGGATCATCCTGGTACCTGGAATCTCAAGGCCCAGGCAAGTTGTGCTCTTGATCACTTCTTTTCACCTACTCATGTTCTAATTAATCATAATGATCTGCATAGGTTAATTTTGATGGGACCCAATAGGTTACCCTAGTTTGTCTATCTTTATACCTTGTTCACCACTGAACCTTTTTGGGTAGTACTTGCTAGTGCTTTATGTGGTTTTGGGTATGAAGATACACTTTATTCATGATTACACTTTTGTTATCAGTTGTTATTTATTGTTCATGATAAGATCATTATGTTAATTGGAACATGGAGCGACCACCCGGGAAAACAGTGCTACCACAAGGGTAGTATGGGATGCCCTTGGCTGATTAATTAGGAAAGCTAGTGGAAGACTACCTTACCCGAAAGGGGCAAGGGCAGTAGGGGAGAGGTCAGTGTAGGGAGGCCCTCGGGAGGATTTTGCTGCGATGGCGGTCCTGCAAGGGATTCCTGCACTGGATCTTCCTATAAACTGTAGCGGGTTTTCGGAAGCTAGTGGAACTTTGTAAAGGCCTCGTAGTGGATCCCTAGCCATTCACCTCGGAAGTGTCTAAGGGCTTTGCAAACCCTGGCGACATGGGATACACGACTTGTGGGTAAAGATGCGCAACCTCTGCAGAGTGTAAAACTGGTATACTAGCCGTGCTCACGGTCATGAGCAGCTCGGACCCTCACATGATTAATTTATGGAACTAAATTCAATTTGTCATATGCATTGCATTGCAGGTGATGTGGTTACTTTTGTTCTATTACTTAATTGGGGTTGGTATTTACTTATACTTAGTAACTGCTAATAAAATTTTGACCAACTTTAAAAGCAATGCTCAGCTCTAACCATCTTCTTTGGTAAGCCTTACACTTTATGAGCTCCCACCTTTGGCGAGTTCATGCACATTATTCCCCACAACTTGTTGAGCGATGAACGTATGTGAGCTCACTCTTGCTGTCTCACATACACCACAGGTCAAGACCAGGTACTGCAGGATGATGCTCATGGAGGATGCTGTGATGAGTTCGTGAGAGGTCTAGGTCGTCGTCTCCCAGTCAACTTTGGGTTGCTGGACCGTTGTCTCCCTATAATGTAACTATTTATTTTGTATAGAACACCTGTTATATATAAAGATGTGACATTCGATCCTGTGCCACTATACATCATATGTTTGAGACTTGGTCCCAGCATACCTGGTGTTTATGTTAACCCCGGGTTTTGGACCCCTAAAATCCGGGTGTTACAGCATACAACGACGGACAGTCCGCGTATAACCACGGACGGCCGGGTACATATCCGGACAGTCCACGCATGAGTCTTTTGAGGAGGATTATTACCTGAATTCTCACCCGTCCCAGCAACACTTCCCATTATACTATGCAATGCACCAGCCCATTAATTCAAGATCCAGAGCCCAGGAAAGCTTTCCGGCCCCACCTAGAAGGCCGGAAAGAAACAATCAAACCTATGAGCCATATAGAGCAAATGGAAATGCACCACGTAGCTCAAACCAATGGGGGGAAAGACAACATACTAACATCCAACCAACCCCACCTATGTTTGACCAGAAAGCCGGTGGTCTTGCACCGGCTGCCATTGATATAGTAAGGGAAGAAATAGCCGGGGCGTTCCGAGATAAGCTCGGAGTAAGCATGGTCCCTGGGGGGCAATCATATCGGAAACCTTATGACAGCCGATTTGATCACCACCCATACCCACAGGGAAATAGGATACCCGAATTTGCAAAATTTTCGGGTGATCAAGGAAAAACACGCGCGAACATATAGACCAGTTCTTAGCACAGTTAGGAGAATTGGGCGACACCGAAGCATTCCGTGTACGTTTATTTTCATTATCTTTAACAGGGACTGTATTCACATGGTATGCCACGCTCCCTCCTAATTCCATTTTGTCGTGAGGAGATTTAGAACAAAAATTTCATGAACATTTCTTCTCTGTCGATTATGAGCTAGATTTAGTAGACTTAGTGGCCCTACGACAAGAAAAAGATGAATCGGTTAGTGATTACATCCGGAGATCCCGGGATACGAGAAACCGATGCTTTCAAATTCATTTAACAGATAAACAACTGGCCGGAATAGCCTTTGATGGATTGCGCTATTATTTAAAAGAGAGATTAGAAGGCATCCAGTTCTTTACGCTAGCACAATTACATCAGAAAGCTTCGGCTTGTGAAAGCCGAAGCAAAGAACTAGTCAAAACGGTTCATCATAATGTCCATATAGTAGAACACAATCAAAGTAGTTCGGACGGTGAACCAAAGGAAATTTGCACTGCCGAAATAGTTTGGCCTGAGCAGGCCAAATCTTCGGCTTGCTCCTCCTTGCGGCCAGTTCAAAAGAAACAGCAGGAGGATATTAAGTTTACATTTAATATAGGCAAATGTGATAAGATATTCGATGAATTACTAAAAAATGGTAACATTAAAATTGATTATATCGTTCCACCTGCCGATGAACTAAAGCGTCGCGCGTACTGCAAGTGGCACAACTCATTTTCCCATGCCACTAATGATTGTAATGTGTTCCGACGACAAATCCAATCGGCCATTAACGAAGGACAATTGAAATTTCAGGAGGACACAGAACCCTTTCCAATGAATATGATCGACTTTAAGGGCAAAAGAGTCCTAGTTCGGCCAAACGCAGCCGATAAAGGCAAAGGCAAAGAGATAGTCATCGGGAATACAAGAGATGCCGATGAAAATCATAAAGTTTCTTGCAGGAAGGTGGTGGCAGAAACGACTCCTAACGGAGGAGAAACTCTTAAGATGACCATCACGGCCTATGGCGCTGGGGGGCAAGCACGAACTAAGGAGCAGGACCCCGTGCTGCGCACCTCGGACGGTCCGGCACACAGGCGCGGACGGTCCGGAGAACTCCAGCAGACGGTCCGGCCGTGCTCAGGACTCACCGCGACCACGTACCTTCAAACCACGACGACCAGAGATAGGTACGTGGAAAACAAATACATTTAAAGCAGCTAGTCGGCTGGTCAAGTCCGGCCCAACTTTTGATCAATTATTGTCTAAATATGTGAAAAAGAAGGCTGGCCCCAGCGACCGGCCACCAAAGCGACCTCGCTTACCCACCCAGGTGCAACAGCAGGTTAGGCCGGTTGGACCACCACACCAATCGGAAGGAATGGGAGGTCATAATGTTCAATTAAGACCTAACGTACTTGCATGGACACCTCCACCACCATATCCACCAATGCCATATCCATACACATACATACCTGCACCATATGTCCCAAATCGAATGTGGGGCATGCCACCACACCCATTTGGGATGCCACAGTACCCCGCTTGGGGGGCACCCCAAACGTCTGTATTCAATAGGTTGACACCTCCAGTACAAGACCGATTGAGAGCCCCTCAATCTGGTCCACGAGCACAGGCCCAGCAAGATTGCCGAACAACTCGGCCCCAAAGGCTGACTAATTCGGCAGAGGGGCATACAGCTACAACCTCCAGCAGTACGAAAAAGGGAGACGTCATTAAAATAGCAACAACAGATGTCGTCGTACAACAAAATAACAAAGGGCCGATGATTTTTGGTGAATCAGCCAACACAAACAAAAAAGAAAGTACGACTATCATAAAATAGTCGATCCAAAATACTTCATGCCCCGATGGTGTCCATCGGGATTGACACGATCCCAAAAGCGAAAATTACAACGCCTAAGAGCAAAAGAAAACCAGGAAAAGGAGGCGGAAAAAATATTCAATGACACACATCCACAGTAGCCGCCACCGCAAAAGAAATGGAGACCAAAGGCAGTTGAAGAAAAACAAACGGCCACAAAGATAGAAAATGAAACAACACTTGTACAACACCCTGCAGGCATGACAGGTAGCCTGGCCAGCAAGATTAGGCAATCTGCACCAGGTGCGGACCGTCCGCCCCCGGAGTCCGGACCGTCCGCACCACACCAGGAAGCCTCCAACGACACGCCAACATCAATGGAAGAAGACGACCTGCTGGGAGAAGACTTGGTCGACTACGAGGCTTCTCCAGACGCCCAGAAAATTAGGTAAACAAGATGACGAACTTGTCAAGACCAACATGACCCTCAGCGATGTTGGGGATAGTTCGATTAAAGCCAGGGGAGTCACGTCCGTTGAGTCAACCATCAGGACCAAGGCCACTGCGTACCATCCTAGTAAGTGGCAAGAAGCCTAAGAAAACTGATGTTATACATCGAGTTAGTTGCTTTTGGTTCGCTCAGCTCCACCAAAAGGCAGGGCATATGTTCGACACCAAAAAGAGAGGGCAGACGGTCCGGCCCTGAGGCCGGACGGTCCGCTGTCCGGACGGTCCGCGCCTGTGGGCCGGACGGTCTGCGCGTGCGCAGAGCAGATTAGGGTTCCGAGTTTTGTGCTACGGTTGTTAGCTAAAATCACGGGAAAAGCTCAAAAATTAGTTTGTAAAGGGTCCAGCCCCCCTCCTCTATAAATAAAGAGGTATACGGCCGATTTGTATCATCATCAATCGAATCAATACAACTTCTATTTCGCATTTTATCCTAGGAGTAGTTTTAGTCTAGTTTAGGTTTAGCCTCTCGATCTCCAAATTCTCCACCTCTCCTCGACTCTACGTCGATTAGAGGAGTCTAGGTCGGCCTGCCCGAGCCTAGACAACTCCTAGGTTCTCTCCTCCCCGACGGGGTCCCTCCTAGGAGCGAGATCCAAGCGCCGCCGGCGATCTTCCACCGCCCCTGCGCACGCGCGGACCGTCCGGTCCTAGGGCGCGGACCGTCCGGCCGTCAGGCAGGGAACCCGAGCTCCTGCACTAGGTCGCGGACCGTCCGGCCCTGTGCCGCGGACCGTCCGCGCCGGACCAGAGAGCACCGCCGCCTCGCGCCAGGTCGCGGACCGTCCGGCCCTGTGCCGCGGACCGTCCGCGCCTGACCAGAGAGCACCGCCGCTGGTTCTCTTGAGTAATTGGTGCCTCCAAAAAGGCGTCAACAGTACCCCAAGGGATCCTCATTTGATTTATTAGGATATTCCGATGCTGATTGGGCAGGGTGTAAGATTAATAGGAAGAGCACATCAGGGACTTGTTAGTTTCTGGGAAGATCCCTGGTGTCTTGGGCTTCAAAGAAACAAAACTCAGTAGCTCTTTCTACCGTCGAAGCCGAGTACATTGCTGCAGGCCATTGTTGCTCGCAATTGCTTTGGATGAGGCAATTCCTTAGGGACTATGGCTACAAGTTTAGCAAAGTCCCTCTCCTATGTGACAATGAGAGTGCAATCCGCATGGCGGATAATCCCATTGAACACAGATGCACTAAGCACATAGCCATTCGGCATCACTTTCTGAGAGATCACCAAAAAAGGGGGATATCGAGATAGCCTATATAAACACCAAAGATCAATTGGCCGATATCTTTACCTTTAGATGAGCAATCCTTTACCAAACTTAGGAATGAGCTAAATATTCTTGATTCTAGGAATTTTGATTGATTCTTTGCACACATAGCTCATTTACATACTTTTGATCATCTCTTTTTATGTCTATGACTAATGTGTTTTCAAGTATCATCTTATGCTTAGTCATAGATATTGAAAGGGAAATGGAGTATTCGGCAAAGAAGGCGCTTCCACTCAACTCCAATTATATTTGTCGGTACTTCGCATCGTTCTCCACCTTGGTATAATCTTCACTCATATTTTTATTTGCCAAAGGAGGAGAAAGTTTAAAAGGGCTTATATCTCACTCACAAGTATCCGTTTTTGGCGATTCATGTCAAAGGGGGAGAAAGTATGAGCCCAAAGCAAAAGGACCGCACCACCACCAAATTTTAAAAAAAATGAAGTTTTTCAAATTGATATCTTATTATGTTCAAAAGGGGGAGAAAGTAGTATCTTCAAAACTTGCAAAACCCTCTTGAACACTAAGAGGAGAATTTTATTTAGGGGGAGTTTTGTTAAGTCAAAGGAAGAGCATTTGAGACAGGGGGAGAAAATTTCAAATCTTGAAAATGCTTTCTTCAATACCTATAACTATTTGCAAAATGATTTTGAAGAGAATTTTACAAAGGATTTGCAAAAACAAAACCCGTGGTGCAAACGTGGTCCAAAATTTTAATAGAAGAAAAACCATCCATGCACATCTATTTGAATAAGTATATTGGTTTCAATTCCAAGCAACCTTTGCACATACATTATGCAAACTAGTTCAATTCTGCACTTCTTTATTTGCTTTGGTTTGTGTTGGCATCAATCACCAAAAAGGGGGAGATTGAAAGGGAAATAAGGTCAAACCTTTTCCATATGAATTTTGGTGGTTGAATTGCCCAACACAAATTATTGGACTAACTAGTTTGCTCTAGACTATGAGTTCTACAGGTGCCAAAGGTTCACAACAAACTAATACAAGTCAAAAGAAAGGGTTCAAACCAAGGGAGCAAAAGACAACCGAAGTGTGCCCTAGTCTGGCGCACCGGACTGTCCGGTGTGCCACCGGACAGTGTCCGGTGCACCAGGGAACCCAACTCCGAACTTGCCACCTTCAGGAATTCTAGAAGCCGCTCCTCTATAATTCACCGGACTATCTGGTGTAGCACCGGACTGTCCGGTGTGCCAGCGGAGCAACGACTACTTTGCGCCAACGGTCGTCTGCGAAGGCATTAAATGCGCTACAGTGCGCGCCTGCGCGTGCAGAAGTCAGAGCAAGCGCCAGAAGGCGCACCGGACAGTCCACAAGACCTGTCCGGTGCACCGCCGGACTGTCCGGTGGCCCCACAAGTCAGAGCTCCAACGGTTGAAACCTAACGGCCGGGTGACGTGGCTGGCGCACCGGACTGTCCGGTGCGCCATGCGACAGCAGCCTCCACCAACAGCTACTTTGGTGGTTGGGGCTATAAATACCCCCAACCACCCCCCCATTCATTGCATCCAAGTTTTCAGACTTCAAACCTCATACAAGAGCTCTAACATTCAATACAAGACACAACCAAAGAGATCAAATCCTCTCCCAAGTCCGGAATCACTCCAAACAAATTAGTGACTAGAGAGAGAGACATTTGTGTTCTTTTGAGCTCTTGCGCTTGGATTGCTTTTCTTCTTCCTTCTTTCTTGTGCTCAACTCACTTGTAATCAAAACAACAGACACCAATTGTGTGGTGGTCCTTGTAGTGGACTTAGTGTCCCATTTGATTGAAAAGAGAAGCTCACTCGGTCTAAGTGACCGTTTGAGAGAGGGAAAGGGTTGAAAGAGACCCGGTCTTTATGACCACCTCAACGGGGAGTAGGTTTGCAAGAACCGAACCTCGGTAAAACAAATCATCGTGTCATCCGCTCTATTTCCTTGGTTGATTTGTTTTGCGCCCTCTCTTTCGGACTCGTTTATATTTCTAACGCTAACCCCAGCTTGTAGTTGTGCTTAAGTTTATAATTTTCAGATTCCGCCTATTCACCCCCCTCTAGGCGACTTTCACCAACAATAGTATACATCACTCGGATCAATTCTCACTCTCCCTCTTGTGTGAATCTCTCTAGTTTGTTTAGAAGGCAAAGCTATAAGCCTTCAGAGAGTGGAGAAGTGCTGCTAAGAGTTAGAGTATAGTCTTGAGCATATCGTTACTCTGCCGGAGTGCTGTCATGAAGACTGTAAGCAGCCGCGGCTTGTTGTAACCAACATCAACATAGTGGAAGGCTCTGTCTGTCATACTGTCAGATCTGAGCAAACGGAGGAAGAAGTTGAAATAGACTCCAAGCCCAGGTGTGGCTAACTCCAACGAGGACTAGGCAAGCATTTCAGGCTTGGCCAAACCTCGGCATAAATCCCTGTGTCTATGTGCTTCGCTCTGTATTGTGTGCTTTCTCTCTGTCTTATTTACTCTTTATATCTGCACTTCAATACTTATCTGTGGTACAAGTTATATTTGAAGTGCAGGGCATTTTGAGACAGGATCTTCTATTCCGCTACAACCCACTCGAAGGGCTTTTCATTCCACTGTGATCCAGCCTTGGAGTAGAGTAATAATTTCAGTTTTCAAGTGATAATTTTTATTCGCCTATTCACCGCCCCCCCTTGGCGACATCCAGATCCTGTTCCCTGGTAAAGGGAACTTTCAGTAACAAAAGTGAATCAAGGGCACAACTTGCCTGGCACTTGAGATTCCAGGTACCAGGGTCATTCTTCAAATCTTTGTGACCTCACTGCTAGTCGTAGCAATACAAACAGACATGGTATAGACAAAATTAACATCACACCAAACATAAGTAACAACTGAATAATAATAATCTACGCGTCGCTACGAGATCGCGAGTTCGTAAACCACTAAAATCGGAGTTAGGGTTATTAAGTTATGATTTTCTGAAGTTATTTAATGCCTAGAATAGAGTTATTTATGTGGATAATTTTAAATCAAGTTTCATGGTTAGACAAAGATACCAGATGATAAACAATATTTAAACAAAATAAATGCCACTAGAATGAATCAATTTGGAGTTATATATTTTAAATTATGAATTTCTGATGGTTTTATGTGCTTAAATTAGGATTAACTGAAGAATTAATTTTCTTACTGTTGTCATGCCAAAACAGAGATTCTAAGTGACAGAGAATATTATTACAAAATTTTAGAAACTTGAATGGATGAATTTGGAGCTAAAATGAATTTAATATGAATTTCTCAAGTTTCTAGAATTGTTTTTGTATTAAAAACTAATTTCTATAATTATTTCTCTATTTTTAAACCCTTCTAGACTGGGCCTCGAATTCTAGAAAAGTCAGGGGCTAGCGCGTAAGTTTTCCTGAGACTCAGAACATAGTGAACGTGGACGGAGGGTTTATTATGTGAAAACAGAGGGTCTCTTATGAGAATTTGTCCCGCGAAGGGGTATTGACCAATTTCAGCCCTCCGATTAGAATCCTACGGCTAAAATTAGATTAAGCCGAGCTCAACGCGGTAAGTAAATCCACACGTTGACCCAGAGATCAACGGTGGAGATTCTACGCACCCTAGATCTATCTTACATCGTCCGATCAAAACTCAACGGCGCATACTGAAAGCGGCGAAGGGTTACGCGCCGTTCTAATCTGAACCGTCCAGAGGTAAGATCAACGGCCCTGGCGCCTTCGTCCTCCTTCATGCCTAGGTAGCGGTGGCGCCCCCACCGCACGGCACAGCTCGCCGGCGAGACACGACTTGGCGCAACCGAGCCGGTCTCACAACCAGGTGCTAAACGAACTAGGGCGTGCAATGAATCGAATGAGCTGGTCCTTACCCCAGATTGGAGTGCCACGGGTGCAGTCCATGGCGGCTCGGCGGGTTCAAGGCGTCGCTGCGCGATTCAGTGGTGGCCAGGCCCAGGCTTGCCTGTCGACCTGCGCCCGAGCTCCCGGTACTTCAGTGAAGCGCCCAGGTTCTCTTGTCGATACTCCCCGACAGCACAGTAGAGGAACACCGTGTCGACGCCTAGGTGTGCGCGCAGAGCACTGTCGGCGGAAGGATGATCCCACGGCGGTCCCTGGCACTCCGACAAACAATCCTCCGAAATTCCGTTGCACACGCGCCCGATGATCCGCACGCGCACGATTCCAAACCACTGGCGAGCCCCCGCAACTCTACCTTGAGCACCGACCAGCGGCCAGGCAAGATGTCACAGCGAGCGCGGACCGCGGCGCACCCTCACCAACGCGCGGCGGCGCCTCAACACCGGCCAAAGATTCTGGCCGAACCCCGACCCGGTATCGCATCGCATGGGATCCACCATTGACGACGGAGTCCCTAGGCCAATGCACAGGCTTGGGATGCCACCACCGGCAAAACGAACGCGCGGCAGCCATGGCGGTAATCTCCCTCCAATTGCACGGATTCGAGAGGGCCGGCGCATGATTCCGAGGTCCCCATCTGGTCTTCACCGGCCGTGAGGCGTCACAGGCGTAGAGCACTTGCGGTAGTCCCCTCAACCCACCGTACACTCCACTCCTCCTCCCCTGGTTCAAGTTCTATGGCTATGGCGGTCCTCGGCTTTTTCTACGTCGAGTGGTGGTGTATCCGGATCGATAGGCGGGGGAAACGCAGTCAGCTGGCCTTGTAGCCATCGGCGAGCGGCAATCACGGAGGGGCGTAACAACCTGGCGACTTACACAACGCAGAGCATCGCCAGAGCCTGTCAGCATGGCCCCATGGCTCAGTGTCAGACGCGGGTGCGAACAACAGCTGAGTCAAGCGCGGCGAAGGAAAGACTGATACGCGGGCCCGGATTATCATCCCCAGCACCAACGCGGCATGCGGTGCTAGCTGGGCACGTGGGCGCCGAGATCACGCGGGCCACAATGGCTTGCCAGGTCCAGATAAGTTCTCTTCTCTTTTCCTTTTTATTCTGTTTTTCCAAATTCAAAAGGTTCAAATGACTTTGAATTGCTGATTTGAACTTCATACTTTCAGGTATCAGATAAAATTCCTCTTTGAATGATACAACATTCTTTTTGAAAAAATTATTACTTATTTATTGTTATATTTGTTATTTATTACACATTCTTTTAACTCTATTACTTCCCAATTTATTTAGTGTTCTTAATTTGAATTTGAGTCTAGTCTTATTTCCTTGATAACTTTGTATTAGATGCACAGACAAAAGACATCCAGCATTATATGATGCATAAGTTTATGTGTTTTTATCTAGATATTTATTTGAAACAAAATGTGTCTCATGCATATTCACTTCATCCAAAGAGATCCTTCATGAATTTTAATGACAAGGTAATTAATAGTCTATACTAGGGTTTACAATCAACCTGTAGAATTTATGCTCCAAGGGAGTATCAGAAAGAGAGGAATGTTGCCTATGGACAATAGGATCTTTTAGCTGGGCTTTGTACATATTGCTGTTAGAAATATAGGCATTTTCCGTATTATTTTAATTCCATAAATTAACATTATGATGATGACATATAACAAATAATTAACCATAGAAATCGTGATCTTAAATTGATCCATACCAATATGAATCAAGAGAACATAGAGCATGTGAATCATATAAATATAATAAGTATATAAACATGGTTCATGAATTATTACGGGACAACTGGAAATAAACAGATAGTAATATAAACAGGATGACTGTAAAATTATAACAGACAGATATAACATATTATAATCTGACAGAACAGTGCTACATATGAAACAATAGAGATGAATATATGTAATATGCAGAATGTAAAACAGTAATGAACTGAATAGATCATACCCTCCCATGCGGTCCGAGGATCCTGATCCTTGTCCAACTTCTCTTGCCATCCGTGCTAGATGAAGACGCCAGGAACCGGTGAAGACGGACGTTGGGAAGTCGCGTAGACGCTCCCCAAAAACCTAATTGCCGATCCCCCGAGCAGGGTCTCGAACGGCAAGGGATTCGGAGGCACCTGCCCTCTCACCTCTCTGTGCGCGCAGAGTTATGAGATGGAAACACCCTCACTTGCGACTGGACTTGTGACTCTGAATGTTTTCGTGTGTACCGAGTGACAGGGGTGCTCCTCTATTTAACCTCTCGCAGAGGGAAGCTGAAGGAGAAAGGTCTCGCCGAGTCACGCCAAGAGTCGGTCAGCTCTCGCCGAGTCATGCCATGAGTCGGCCAGCTCTCGCCGAGTCACGCCATGAGTCGGTCAGCTGAAGGAGAAGGGTCACTCGGCTGACGAAGAGACAGGCAACTGAAAGGTTAACGCGGTTAGTGAGTGCTAAAAATTAACACAACCACACCACGCCCGCCCGTCCGCCCGCTCGCCTGCCTGCCTGCCTGCCTCGCCTCGCCACGCCACGCCACGCCCGGCCGGCAGCGGCGGCGCACGCGCGCGCGCATGTGGCACGCCCTTGTCCATTTCTTGACTTCTCAAGGTAAGTGAAATAAATCCCACCATATAAGTCAAGCCAAAAGACCCTTGGACTTCCAATATGGTACTATTGGTATTCTCCACCATTACACACCATAGAGTTTATTCAATAAATGGGCCAAGCCCATAAAAGATCCAACAATCCCCACCAAACTCTAGGGTTTGTAATGATGAAGTATCAGAATCACAATCCTTTGATATACCAGTGTTTCGATGGAGACTGTTAAGTTGAACATCCATCTAGAATAAGAGTTTCACTCATTCACAACTGAACAATGGACTATGCCTTGAATTGACAGTTTTGTGCGAAATAAGATTCACTCAAATCCTTTGCTGATACTAGGCTGCAAAAGGGTATTCCCGCTGTTTAGAAGCATATAAGTCACACTTCAGTGCCTTTCATGAGTATTTAGGGATTACCCAAGTCCCATAGACTGTGACCAGTAGTCTGACTCATATAGGTGTATTCCTCAAAAGATGTTCTGTAGGACAACATCTCACCTTTATAAGACTCTTGGAATACATTAAGGTAAATACCATCCTGCCTTACAGATAGGAAAGATGTGCATCAGAAATGAGTTAAAAAAAGGATCTTTCCTCACAATCTACTCCTAGCTTGTTGCTCCACTCTACTTCACGGGATCTCCGATCACATAGAGCAGGTTACCACTAGAGTAGATTTCACATGGGCCTCATACCCATTTCCCTCGATGCACTTTCTATCACATTGCGTGACAGACCCTTAGTGAATTGATCTGCCAGATTATTCGATGTGTGAACATAATCCACAGTTATAACTCTGGAGTTTTTCAACTTTCTGACAGATTTCAATCTCCTCTTAACATGCCTTGTAGACTTCATGTTATTCCTAGAACTGTTAACCTTTGTAATCACCGTTTGGTTGTCACAGTTCATGGAAATAGCCGGTATCGGTTTTTCAACTACCGGTAAGTCCAATAGGAAATCACGAAGCCACTCGGCCTCAGCCCCAGCAGTGTCTAATGCTGCGAGTTCTGCTTCCATTGTAGACTTCGTTAAGATAGTCTGCTTGCAAGACTTCCAGGAAACAGCGCCACCTCCAAACAGAAACACATATCCGCTTGTGGCATAAAGCTCATCAGCATCAGAAATCCAGTTGGCATCACAATAGCCTTCCAGCACTTTTGGGTTTCCGGTATAATGAATATCGTATGTCATAGTACCTTTCAAATACCGAAACACTCTCTCAAGAGCACGCCAGTGATCATCTCCTGGTTTCGACACAAACCGACTTAGCTTACTCACAGCATAAGAGATGTCAGGCCTTGTTGCACTTGCAAGGTACATGAGCGAGCCAATGATCTAGGAGTATGTTAATTGATCCCTTGCTATTCTCTGATTCTTTCTCAATAGCACACTAGGGTCATAAGGTGTTGGAGCAGGATCACAGTCACTAAAACCAAAGCGACTCAATACCTTTTCCACATAATGGGATTGCAACAAAGTTACCCCACCATCAGCTTCTCTAACAAGCTTGATGTTTAGAATGACATCAGCTTCTCCCAAATCTTTCATTTCGAAATTGCTCGATAGAAGATTTTAACTTCCTCAATCACATTGAGATTTGATCCAAAGATCAAGATGTCATCAACATAAAGGCACAGCATTACAGACTCACCCCCACCATACCGATAGTATACACACGTGTCAGATTCATTTACAACAAAGCCAGCTGCTGTAAGAGTATTATCAAACTTTTCATGCCATTGCTTAGGTGCTTGTTTTAGGCCATACAATGATTTTATCAACCTGCACACCTTGTTCTCTTGACCATCCGCAACGAACCCTTCTGGCTGATCCATATAGATCTCCTCATCCAACTCTCCATTTAGGAAAGCTGTCTTAACATCCATCTGGTGAATGATAAGACCATAAGAGGCTGCCACAGCTATTAATGTGCGGATTGTAGTCAATCGAGCCACTGGTGAGTAGGTATCAAAGAAATCTTCACCCTCCTTTTGGGTATATCCTTTGGCCACAAGCCTTGCCTTGTACCTCTCGATTGTACCATCAGGCCTAAGCTTTTTCTTGAAGATCTATTTGCAGCCTATAGGTTGACAACCATAAGGACGGTCAACGACCTCCCACGTTCCATTAGACATAATAGATTCCATCTCACTCCTTACTGCTTCCTTCCATAAGTCAGCATCAGGAGAGGAATATGCCTCACTAATGGTAGTTGGTGTGTCTTCCACAAGGTACACTATAAAGTCATTACCAAAGGATTTTGCAATCCTCTGTCTCTTGCTCTTTCGAGTGACTATAGTGTCATCCTCCTCAGGGATGTGCATGTGAGAATCCTCAGCATGATCTATAGGAATCGACAATTCGTGCTTATGGGGAATTATAGTCTCATGACTTGTATCACTAGGTGTATTCTTCATAGGAAACTCATTCTCAAAAAATGTTGCGTCTCTTGATTCCATGATAGTATCAACATACATATCAGGCACATTAGATTTTATAATTAAGAACCTATATCCAGTGCTGTGAAAAGAGTACCCAAGGAATATACAGTCAATAGTTTTAGGCCCAAGTTTACGCTTTTTGTTGATTGGCACATTCACTTTAGCCAAGCAATCCCAAGTGTGCAAATATGAGAGATTTAATCTTCTCTTTTCCCATTCCTCGAATGGTGTGATCTCTTTGTTCTTTGTTGGAACTCTATTCAGGACATGACATGCTGTCAAAATCGCCTCACGCCACCATGCCTTGGATAATCCCGCTGTACTCAACATGGCATTCACCAAATCTGTTAGAGTGTGGTTTTTCCTTTCAGCAATCCCATTGGATTGTGGTGAGAATGGCGGTGTCCTCTCATGAATAATACCATGTTCCACGCAGAACTCATCGAATACATTAGAGAAATATTCTCCACCTCGATCAGACCTTAACCGTTTTATTTTCCTCTCAAGTTGGTTCTCAACTTCAGCTTTATAGGCCTTAAAATAATTGAACGCTTCATCTTTTGTTTTTAAGAGATACACATAGCAAAATCTAGTGGAGTCATCTATAAAAGTGAGAAAGTATCTTTTACCACCTTTGGTCAAAATTCCATTCATCTCGCACAGATCAGAATGAACAAGTTCTAGAGGTGCCAAACTCCTCGCCTCAGCAGCCTTGTGAGGCTTGCGGGGTTGTTTTGATTCAACACACACATGGCACTTAGACTTTTTGACCAAGTTAAATTTAGGAATTAAATTTATATTTGCTAACCGCATAAGACAGCCAAAACTTGCATGACAAAAACGTGAATGCCATAAATCTGACTCATCAGAAAAATTAACAGAATTCACCATTTTATTACACACATCATGCAGTGATAAGCGGAACAAGCCTCCGTAGTCATATCCTTTACCAACAAAAGTACCATGTTTCGACACAACACATTTATTAGACTCAATAACAACTTTGTATCCATCTCGACATAGCATAGAAGCGCTAACGAGATTCTTCTTGATAGAGGGCACATGCTGCACGTTCTTCAATGGCACCGTCTTTCCCGAAGTAAACTTCAGAATGACCGTACCAACACCAAGAACATGAGCACGCGACCCATTTCCCATTAACAAGGCGCCAGACCTCCCGACCTGATAGGAAGTGAACATAGAGGCATCAGCACACACATGAATGTTTGCACCACTGTCCATCCACCACTCAGGTGAATTACAGACTGAAAGAACAAATGGTAAAGAATTACCATACCTAGATGTTCCACCTTCAGTTTCAGCGGTTACAACATTAGCTGATTTCTTGTCTTGAGTGAACTTGCGATCAGGGCACTCTCTTGCCCAATGTTGATCACTGCCACAGACAAAGCATCCTCCCTTTCCCTTGGTATTGTTGTTCTTCTTTTTAAACTGTGCTGTTTGAACAGGTTTATTTGCATTCTCTTGTTTGTTCTAGTTTTTCTTCTTGTTAAACTTGCGGAAGTTTCTCTTCTGCACCACATTAGCAGTAGAGGTCTCAACACATTTTCCACTGTCCTTTGTTCTAGCCCTTTCCTCAACATCAAGAGTACCAATGAGCTCTTCCACATTGAACTCTTGTCTCTTATGTTTGAGAGAGGTAGCAAAGTCCTTCCAAGAAGGTGGCAACTTGGCGATTATACCGCCAGCCACAAACTTGTCAGGCAAAGGACAAGGAAAAAGTTCGAGTTCCTTAGCTAGTGCCTGAAACTCATGAGCCTGTTCCACTATAGATCGGTTCTCAACCATCTTGTAGTCATACAGCTGCTCCATGAGATACAGCTCGCTACCAGCGTCAGTTACTCCAAACTTTCCAACAAGTGCATCCCACAGCTCTTTCCCTGTAGGAAGGATGATATAGCTTTTCTAGAATTTAGTATCCAGTGCGCTAATTACTGCACCTCGAAAGAGGTTGTCTTCAGCCTTAAACTTAGCCTCATCCTCAGGAGGTAAGTTGGCAGGCTTGCCCTCAGCGGCATGAAAACAAGACATTGCAGTTAGCCACAATTTCATCTTAGCTTTCCATATCAAGAAGTTTTTACCATCAAAAGGATCAGGCTTTAGCACAGCAGCAAAACCTCTGACAGAAAAATGCCTAAGATTAGGTTTTTGGATTGTTAGAAATATAGGCATTTTCCGTATTATTTTAATTCCATAAATTAACATTATGATGATGACATATAACAAATAATTAACCATAGAAATCGTGATCTTAAATTGATCCATACCAATATGAATCAAGAGAACATAGAGCATGTGAATCATATAAATATAATAAGTGTATAAACATGGTTCATGAATTATTACGGGACAACTGAAAATAAACAGATAGTAATATAAATAGGATGACTGTAAAATTATAACAGACAGATATAACATATTATAATCTGACAGAACAGTGCTACATATGAAACAATAGAGATGAATATATGTAATATGCAGAATGTAAAACAGTAACGAACTGAATAGAACATACCCTCCCATGCGGTCCGAGGATCCTGATCCTTGTCCAACTTCTCTTGCCATCCGTGCTAGATGAAGACGCCAGGAACCGGTGAAGACGGACGTTGGGCAGTCGCGTAGAAGCTCCCCAAAAACCTAATTGCCGATCCCCCGAGCAGGGTCTCGAACGGCAAGGGATTCGGAGGCACAGCTATCGCCGAGTCACACCATGAGTCGGTCAGCTGAAGGAGAAGGGTCACTCGGCTGACGAAGAGACAGGCAACTGAGTGCTAAAAATTAACACAACCACGCCCGCACGCCTGCCACGCCCGGGCCGGCCGGCGGCGCGCGCGCGCGTGTGGCACGCCCTTGTCCATTTCTTGACTTCTCAAGGTAAGTGGAATAAATCCCACCATATAAGTCAAGCCAAAAGACCCTTGGACTTCCAATATGGTACTATTGGTATTCTTCACCATTACACACCATAGAGTTTATTCAATAAATGGGCCAAGCCCATAAAAGATCCAACAATTGCAGTTTCAAAGTACTTCAAAGACCTTTTGGAGTAGGCATCAGCCACAACTTTCATAGCATTAATATTAGGACCCAGATACTTGAGGCCAGCATTCGGTGAGATGCTTCCTGCAACATCATCAACTTGGTTGACTATTATCTTGCATAGAAGCATGTACTTCAAGTAAATTAAAAGCTTCAAATGCTTCGAAGAAGTAGCTGTAAAATAACAGCACGCCAAATAAAAATAATAGCTGCACAAACCAGCAGGCAAAATAACAGCTCCACAGAGCGGCAGGCCAAATAATAGCAGACGGGGGTTGATGCCCTACCCGTCGCAGTCGACAAAGGCGGAGCAGCCGTTTTCTGTCTGAGTCGCAGTGCAGGTCTGTGGCGAAGTGGTCGACGACGAGGTAGTTGGCGACGAGCGCCTGGGCGAGCACGACTTGGAGGTGGTCGAGGAGATGAGGAGACGGGCGGTAGAGAATGATGCAAAGAAAGAGAAAGATTGTGAAATTCGCATGCGAAGTGAAGAACTATCCTCAGGCGGTCGGAATGTCACAACCCGTTGGTGATGGAGCGGCACCAAACACCACTGTAGTAACAGATCTGGTGGAAGCAAGCTTCCTGGTGCTAGAACCAAGTTTCCAAGAGAACAGGTATGTGGTTCTGGTAACTTTCTGTTATTTCATTTCATGTCCGTACATCAGAGTTACAATGTATTTTTATAGCCGGCTAGCGCATGGCCTAGATCCCCTTCTCTTCTATACTTTTAATGACGACTAAATGCTAGATAATGACAGCTCGTAGATTTGCCATGTTGTTAAATCTGGTACAGACCCAATACCAGATTACAACTGGCTTAATATTGAATCAGTACTACTTACCTAGGCACCTCCACGATCCTGACACGCAAATGTCTCAGGCGGCCAAGGAGAATGGCGTTGTCGGTGCTCCAAAAACCCTAGGTAGCTGGCGATGAGCGCCTGCGCGAGCGAACATCGCCACGGGGGGGGGGGGAGTTCGACGGGCCTCGTCGGGAGAGCTTCTTGAGGGCATGAGGTGTAGTGGGGGCTTGGCCATTTCTGAAGCTTCGGTAGAAGGATGGGACATGTAGTGGCCGTCGTAGGCCACTGATCCTAGATTGAACGGTGAAGGTAAAAAAATGACGTGGACGCAGAAGCCGTTTTGAATCGGCTTTAAAGTATAGGAAAAGGATGTTAAGAACTACGTTACCACGGATCACCAGATCCGCTCCCATCCCTCCCATCAGCAGTAGAGACGCAAGAAGCTGTAGAGGACTCGTCTCCCTTCCCATAAGCACGACAGAGGAAACACACGAGACGCAGGATATAGGGTTGGGCCTCTGGCATCTTTCTCTTCTCTCTCATATGAAGGGGTGTACAGGTTCCTTATATAGAGTTGTGAGACCCCTCAGGGGCAAAGCCGGTATTTGCCCACATAACCCTAACTAGGGTTACTTAACACTCCCCCTTGGGCGAATACCGCGATCAACGCATGCCTCGTTAAAACTCCGAAAAACCCAATGGGAAAAATGTGGAGAAAGAGTGCATGGTGATACAAATTGCATTTGCACTTTGTTGCCTCGTTAAAAACCTCATGTGAGAAACTTCAAGAAAACTCACCAAGGGAAAAAGAGTACAACAGTTGTCATCGGGACAGATTTGATCCTCTGGGATCTAGATTCTATCGAATCTTCTACAAGGGCTAACTTTAGAAATGTGCTCCCCTGATCCATGCAAGACCGTATCAATAAGGCAAAACATCTTCTTCTGGAAGTATATGCACATAAAGATATAGCAAATGGATTACATATCCTTGCAAGGACTATTTCAGGAACTTTACCTCTACTCACTTCTAGGATATATGAGGTAAGTGCATGTATCAATATAAATAAGCCACTTTGACTGATGGTGTTCGATCGACTGGATCTATATATTTCATAGAAAGTTCCATAAAGGTTCACATATTGATCATCAAGCTGACGCCTTCAGGGCATAGAATATGACATTTATTGTCTCATGATTGTGATCAATATAAGCATTCGCTCCCCCTGACGATGACATCTGTCAAAGTCTTTATCCCTCATAACTCAAGCATATTCTTTAAGATATATGTCTCATTGTTCATCTGGAATAACGAGAATGAATGAGGTTGGGGTGCTATCATTTTCTATCTTACACCACATTTATACATAGTTGTGCAAAGCAAATAACATGTCCTTCAATAGGACTTAGGGGATAATATAGTTGCAATAGTACATATTCTAAATATGGCACATCGCTCCAGGCGTTCATCCTTTGCAACATCTATGATGGTGTAACAAAAGTTCATCAAAGATCATAATCCATCAGGGATTTTCATCGATCAGATATATCGTTATAGTCTGTCATTCTAGCACAATGGGGATATTTTGCCAGTAACACCTAAACCTTATAGGTTTCTGCCATCGTGGCTTTAGAGGATACCGTAATTCCACATCTAGTGGAAAATACCATGAGTAAAGATCGTGGAATGCACATGTGCTTATTAGGTGAACTTCAAGTCCTTTGGTACCTCATCTTATTCCTTTTCGGGTTTGTATGGGTCTTTATCCCTTTATAGGGATTATCAAACTTTGGTGTTTAACATAGACTTTATTTCTTCTGGAAAGGTTCTATTAAGGAACTATAATCTCATCTAGGAGATATTCTCTCTACATAGGTGTGGGGGACAGATATCCCCCGGGTCCACTAAAAGAGTAAAAGACCTCACGAAAGGCCTAAGGGTCCAATAAATCGTAAGGTCATTCTTTCGTGGGCCTGGGGAGGGACAATCAGCGAAGCAGATCGACGTGAGGCCGGATTGATGCAAACCCGGACGGCCCACAACGTCGAGCGAGCGACCACAACAGAGATCCGACTTTCCTGAGCTGGAGCCCCCATGCAACGGAGCCATGCGAGGATAGGTCGGCAGAACTATAGGGAGATAAACTCAAACAGTTCACTATCTTTTAGCTACACATTGTTATCATATCCACGTGTATTGCCCCACAGTCGAGTATATAAGGCCTAGGGGGCACCCCTTCAGAACGATCGACCCTATTACTCAGCCACCCACCTTAACTCTCTGCGTTCTCAATTCAGAGAGCTACCTTGTAACCTCATTCACCAAGCATACTCACCAGGACGTAGGGTGTTACGCATTTCTAAGCGGCCCGAACCTGTAAATATTGTCCACTGTTCCTCGTGCATCTGTCACGAACCATTTTGCTACAGTCGGCGACACCGTCCTACTCCTAAAAACACCTTGAGGGGCAACCCCGGGTGTGCGGTCGGACCCAAAACACCGACAGCTGGCGCGCCAGGTAGGGGGTGTGTCAACGATCCAAGCTAGCTCAATGGCCGTCACCTTCCACAGCAAGATCACCTTCCGTCCCAGATCCGTATTCCGCTTCGGAACAATCTCATCCGTAGCAGATGAAGAGGGAACTCTGCACCGCATTGCGGATCCGCCGGCAAAGAAGTCTCCTCCAACAAACTCCGAAAATGTCGGAGAAGCGCAACCTCCAGCTTTCCAGAAAAAGATCGCCTTCAGAAAGTCAGGGGCCGAGAGCCCGCTGACCCGAAGAACTCCACTGTCTACTTCCCCGACAAAAGAATGGACACAGATCGTGAGGAAGAAGGAGACCAAGGGGAAGCAAGTTGTTCTTTCCGTTCCTCCGCCCTCAAAGGAGAATGGAAAGAAGGTTGCCACGACAGCAGCACCGTTCTATCCCGACGTCCTCTTCATCGGGAGAGTGGAGTCGCCTTCCGTCTCCGACGACGAGCCGACTGCACCCGGAGAAGAACCACCTCAACGAGAATCCCGCCGACGGAGAAACCGGTGCCGGAACGTTCGGCGACATCACGCAGCCGGAGAACGGGATCCGGAGCAACCTGTCTCGCGGGATGAGGTCTCGGAGATAGGAGAAACTCCGGAGGAACGCGTCTTCAGAGAACGAAGGAACTCCCGACGACGCGATTGCCGCCGGGCTCAGGAACAAGCCGAGCAAGACGCAAGGCAACGCCGGGAGAATCCATTCTTTGGGCGCAACCTGAATCCCGACTTCGCTCGAGCCATGAACATGCCGAGCGAAGTTGGAGGAGTACTAGCTCGGATAGCTGATGGACTCCCTCGGACTCCCAATGCCGAGGGCTACCGTTGACTGTTCACCCAGGCAGCCAACCATCTTCTACCGCTTGCTCACCCGCCGAACGATCTACGACACGCCATCAACAGTCGCCGAGACGCGCGAAGCTCCATCAATGCTTCGCGTGAACGACGGCATGAGAACGAGATCCGCCGCCGGGAGGAATACGACAGGGATCATGGCATCCCAGCTCGGAGCTAGGCCACCAGAACTGAGTCGACAACGGCCTCAACTGGCGGTACTACCCGGGGACGGTCGAGGAACCACAACAACTACTCCCCTCCCCGGGACAAACATCATCCCCGACGACAGGAGGACACGTGTGGAGTGTCTGCTCTTACTCTGCGCCTCAGGGCCATCCAATGGCCTCCTAACTTCAAAGTATCCAATGTCGATAAATATGAACCTAAGCAGGATCCAGGGGGCTGGCTAGCCGTCTACACCACCGCTGCTCGAGCTGCCGGAGCGTCCAAAGACGTGATGACCGCGTACTTACCCATTGTCCTCAGGCAAGACGCGCTGCAATGGCTGCGACATCTACCCCGACACTGCATCGACAACTAGAGCGACTTCAGTCGACGCTTCACCGCCAATTTCCAGTCCCTCTCCGACAAACCGGCGCAACCATGGGACCTCAAATCCATCAAGCGCCGGGGGATGAAACTCTCCGGTCGTACCTCAAAAGGTTCCAGACCATGAGAAATCGTATCCCCGAGGTCACGGAGGCGGCCGTGATCGAGGACTTCTACAGAGGATCCAACGACTCGGCTTTCGTCCGAGCCATATTACAGAAGGCGCCGACTACCTCCGAGGAGCTGTTCCGGGAAGCTGACCTCTACATCACCACCGACGAGTGGGCCTAGGACCTCGTCGGAGGAGCAAAGCCCGCGCCAGCGGCACCACGACGTGATGCGAACCAGCAACCCGACAAACGCTGGGAGAAGAGGCCCCGTGAAGAAGTACACGCCGCTGGGCCACCAGCTTCTCACGCCCGGGGAGGACCTCGCGGAGGCGAGCGCACGCTGGATGACATCCTCGACGCCTTGTGCCCGTACCACAAGGACATGCGCCACACTCTTCGGAACTGCCGGGACTTCAAGCACTCCGTCGGGCATGGCCGACCCTTCCAACCTCTACCTCCTCCTCCGTCGAGGAGAGGACCAGAAGAACCGCGACAACCCCATTAGCAGGAAGAGGGAGGAGGAGCTTTCCCGCACGTCGATAGGGAGGTCAACGTCATCTTCGGTGGACACGGGTCGTAGGAAAACAAAAGACAACAAAAGCTCAATGATCGCCAGATACTGGTGGCGACCACCGGTCCTCCCGCCCCATACCGGTGGTCGGAGCATTCGATCACTTTCACTCGGGCGGATCAATGGCTCAACTTCGATCATCCAGGCAAATACCCGCTCCTCGTCGATCCGGTGATCCGAGAGAGCCGGGTGAAGAGGGTGCTAGTGGACGGGGGGAGCAGCATCAACGTCACCTTCCCCCGGACACTCCAAGGCTTGGGAGTTCACCTCAAAGAGCTCCATGAGTCGGACACTCCTTTCTTCGGCATTGTACCGACTGAAAGAGAATACCCGCTGGGCCACATCTACATGCCCGTCACCTTCGGAACTCCGGATAACTACAGAACCGAGTTCCTGAGGTTCGAAGTGACGAACTTCGACTGCGGGTACAACGCCATCATCGGGAGGCCGGGATTGGCCAAATTCATGGCCATTCCGCATTACACGTACATGATACTGAAGATGCCAGGACCACAAGGAATCATAACTATGCGCGCCGACTTCCAAGGCGCCGCAGAGTGTTTCCGAGTGGCCATCCAAGCAGCCCTCACCACCAAGCCGTCGACGATTTCTTCAACACAGGCGAACTCTAAGCCTGAGGAGGACCTCGCAGTACCGGCAAACGAAGCTCAAGCCGCGACCTCTATGCGGCCGACTGAAGAAACTAAAAGGATCAACCTGGGGTTCGCTGATGAACGCAAGACTGCCATTATCAGCTCCAGCCTGGACGACAAATAGGAAAGCGCGCTCGTCCAGTTTCTGTAAGATAACCGAGATGTATTCGCATGGCAACCTGCGGATATGCCGGGAGTCCCAAGAGAACTGGCCGAGCACAAACTGAAGGTCTATCCCTAGGCAAGGCCGATTCGACAAAAACTACGTCGTTTCACACCCGACAAGAGAGAGGCCATTCGCGCCAAGCTAGCTCGCTTGGTCGCGGCTGGATTCATTAGAGAGGTGTTACACCCCGAGTGGTTAGCCAACCCTGTTCTTGTACTCAAAAAGAATAAAGTGGACTGGCGCATGTGTGTCGACTATACTGATCTCAACAAACACTGTCTGAAGGATCCCTTCGGGCTCCCGATGATAGACCAGGTGGTGGACTCCACCGCTGGATGTTCTGTGCTGTCTTTCCTGGATTGCTATTCCGGATACCATCAGATTAGTTTGGCAAAGGAAGACGAGGAAAAAACAGCGTTCATCACCCCGTTTGGTGCTTTCTATTATACCTCCATGCTGTTTGGCCTCAAAAACGCTGGAGCGACTTATCAGAGAGCCATTCAAACATGCTTAGCCGATCACTGGGGCAAGCGTGTGGAGGCCTACGTAGATGATGTGGTAATCAAAACAGAGAACTCAAAAAACTTCATCGAAGACTTACAGCTGGTTTTCAACAGCCTGAGGCGGTATAGATGGAAGCTTAATCCCAAAAAATGTGTTTTCGGGGTACCAGCAGGAAAGTTGCTCGGGTTTATTGTCAGCCACCGGGGAATTGAGGCTAATCCGGATAAGATTGAAGCTATCATGAAGATGGAAGCACCTCAATCACAAAAGAAGGTTCAGCGACTGACTGGATGTATGGCAGCTCTGAGCAGATTTATATCCAGGCTGGGAGAAAAAGGTTTGCCATTTTACAAGCTGCTCAAGAAAGTGGATAAGTTTCAGTGGACTTCAGAGGCACAGGAAGCTCTAGATGCACTGAAGAAATTCTTGACAACACCACCAGTACTAAAGCCGCCACGACGAGCCACGTCAACTCAACCAGCTGAAGATCTACTACTGTATATCTCTTGCACGACTCACGTGGTAAGCACCGCGTTGGTAGTCGAGCGAGCAGAAGAAGGACATGCCTACCCAGTGCAACATCCTGTTTACTTCATCAGTGAAGTTTTGGGTCCCTCGAAGAAAAAGTATCCTCAAGTTCAGAAACTATTGTATGCAGTACTTCTAACTGCCCGCAAGCTACGTCACTACTTTGACGACCACAAAGTCATAGTGGTTACTGGTTTTCCAATAGGGGATATTCTTCACAACAAGGAAGCCATTGGCCGAATAGCCAAGTGGGCTTGCGAGCTGGGATCTCATGACATCGAATTTCGACCTCGTACTGCCATTAAAACTCAGGCATTGGTTGATTTTGTATCAGAGTGGACTGAACAGCAAGTACCAGATAACCCAGAGACTATAGAGGTATGGCGAATGTATTTTGATGGCTTGCTGAAGCTGCAAGGAGCAGGAGCAGGAATTCTCTTCACCACACCTAGAGGCGAACACCTCAAATATGCCCTCCAGTTGCTGTTTCCGACCTCCAACAATGCAACCGAGTATGAAGCTCTGATCCATGGATTGAACATCGCCATATCATTGGGCATCAAGAGACTGATGGTGTACGGAGACTCTCTGGTGGTCATTAGCCAGATAAACAAAGAGTGGGATTGTTCAAGCGATTCAATGGGAAAGTACTGCACTGCCGTCCAAAAGCTGGAAGATAAATTTGAGGGTCTGGAATTTCATCATGTAGAAAGAGATCGGAACACGGCAGCCGATGTATTGTCCAAGCTAGGATCCAGTCGAACTCAGGTCCCACCTGGAATCTTTGTACAAGAAATACTACAGCCGAGCATCTCAATGGATCAAGCAGAAGAGTGTAATATTATAAATCAACTAGAATCAGACTATGATGACTGGAGAAGGCCAATCATCAGGTATATAAAAAATGAAGAGGAACCAGATGACAAAAATGCAGCCGAGCGCATTGCCAGACAGTCGGCTCACTACACACCCATTGGGGAGACATTGTACAGAAGAGGTGCATCAGGCGTCCTCATGAAGTGCATTCTCTCATCTACTGGGAATCGACTTCTGGAGGAGGTCCATGCTGGGCAATGTGGAATACATGCAGCATCCAGAACACTAGTCGGGAAGGTCTTCAGGTCAGGATTCTATTGGCCAACAGCGAAGAGCGATGCCGCCGAGTTAGTTCAAAGGTGCGAAGCTTGCCAATACTTGTCAAAACAACAACATCTACCAGCACAGCAACTGCAGACCATACCAGTGACTTGGCCCTTCGCATGCTGGGGACTAGATATGATTGGACCTTTCAAGAAAGCTCAAGGAGGATACACTCATGTACTGGTAGCAACCGACAAATTCACTAAATGGATAGAGTTCAAACCCATTGCTTCTTTAACCTCAGCTAAGGCCGTGGAATTCATACAAGACATAATATTCAGATTCGGGATACCAAACAGCATCATAACTGACCTAGGATCCAACTTCACAAGTTCAGAGTTCTTCGACTTCTGCGAGCAAAAAAGCATTCAGATCAAGTATGCTTCTGTAGCACATCCAAGAGCCAACGGGCAGGTTGAGCGAGCCAACGGGATGATACTGGAGGCACTCAAGAAAAAGGTCTTCGATAAGAATGAAAAGTTCGCAGGAAAGTGGATAAGGGAATTGCCCTATGTCGTTTGGAGCCTAAGAACCCAACCTAGCCGAGCTCTGCATGGGAACACTCCTTTCTTCATGGTCTATGGGTCGGAGGCAGTGTTACCCGCCGATCTCAAGTTCGGGGCGCCAAGGTTGATCTTCGAAAGCATAGCAGAAGCCGAAGCTACTAGGATGGAGGACATCGATATACTCGAGGAAGAACGGTTGAATGCAGTAATCCAATCAGCACGGTACCAGCAGACTCTAAGGCGCTATCACGACAAGGCTGTGCGACAGCGATCCTTCTCAGTAGGAGATCTCGTCCTCCGTCGAATTCTAACGGGGGAGGGACGGCACAAGTTATCACCCTTATGGGAAGGACCTTTCGTAGTAGCAGAAGTCACTCGGCCAGGATCATATCGTCTCACTCAGATGGACAGCACGGAAGTCGGGAACTCATGGAATATAGAACACCTCAGGAAATTTTATCCCTAGCTGTATTTCAAAAGCTATCGGGACGACGATGTACTCTGTAAAATGGAAATATGTAATCAATAAAAAAGGGCTTCAAAGATACTCAGTTTGTTCATGATTGACATACATTCTTACTCAACTCGGGGTGACCACTATGCCCTGCTAACGGAGCAATCGGCTTAAGTCGACAACAACTTAAGGCGGTGCAACATGCTCGCGCTTACTCAACTCGGGGTGACCACTATGCCCTGCTAATGGAGCAATCGGCTTAAGTCGGCAACGACTTAAGGCGGTGCAATATGCTCGCGCTTACTCAACTCGGGGTGACCACTATGCCCTGCTAACGGAGCAATCGGTTTAAGTCGGCAGCGACTTAAGGCGGTGCGATATGCTCGCGCTTACTTAACTCGGGGTGACCACTATGCCCTGCCAACGGAGCAATCGGCTTAAGTCGGCAACGACTCAAGCCGGTGCAACATGCTCGAGCTTACTTAACTCGGGGTGACCACTATACCCCGCTAACAGAGCAATCGGCTAAAGACAGCAGCGACTTAAGCCGGTGCAACATGCTCGCGCCTGTGTAATTCAGGGTGACTACTACACCCTATTAACAGAAGCAATCGACTTAAGTCAGCAGCGACTTAAGGCGATCTCACGTGCTTGCAATTACTCATATAAGGGATGACTTCTATATCCTGCAAACAAGTTTCAAAACCATCGCACATCATTTTACTACTGCAAATTTACGAACTGATGAATTCTGAAACAATAGGAGAATAACAACGTCTTTCAAATACTGAAATGACGTCCTCTAACAAATGTCTGACCATGCTAACCGCACGCCTAAAGCATGCAAAAGGTTTCTCTATTTTGTGATATTTTTCTCAGGAGCAATCGATGAGGAAGGGCGACTCGAGGAATCAGGGGCAGCATTCACATCAGCCCTTATATCTTCGGGAACAACCACGCCAGGTCTCCTCATCAAGATTCGCCCCGCCCGAATAGCCTTATCCATGGCTCTGTCGCGCCGGGCTCTGAGAGTAACGGAAGTTTCTTCGGCAACCTTGGCAGCCAGCCGAGCAGTTTCTAACTCCTGGGCGATGGATTTCTTGGAAGCTCGGAGTTCTTTGATAGTAGCGTCCTTCGCTGATATCAATTGCTTGAGCCGGGTCACCTCATCCGTAGATTCCTGCAGCCTACAGCGTTGGTTGTCTAACTCTTCCATGGTGAAGCGATGGCTCCTCTCTAGGATGGTCAGCGAGTTGCTAGAATCACGATACAATCTGTCGAGACTGTCGCGAGAAGCAGCAAGGATACGTTTTTCTTCCTGCAAACAAAAGTCAACTCCCTCAAACATCAAGCAAGCAATAGGAACACAACAAGGCAAGGCACAGTTTCATAAGTCACCTTTTCAGAATTAAGCTGAGTGTGAAGGGAAGAGCTCAGTGCATTGGCGTCATCTAAGGCAGCAGAGACCTGAGCTAGTTCAGTCTGACTTTGAGAATACATTCTTTCAAAGTCAGAGCACCGCTGGACCAATTCAGCCTGATCTCGAGAATGTTTTCCTTCAAGAGAGGAAATCTGCCGATTCATAACTAGCAGGAGACAACCAAACAAAGGGGGTCAGAATGTAAAGCAGTTTAATAGTGAAGACAAAGAGAAGCAAAAAAGCACTAACCAGCGTTGGTCACCTCCAAGTCAGAGACACGATGTTGAAGTAACACTGGATTCCAACGTGCAAGAGACGAAGCTACTTCTGGAACAGGAGCACCCTGTAACCTCAGCTGGCTAGCCATCCCGTCCACCAAAGCCTGATAAGGAGAATAGATGAGTGTAATGACAGCAGGTCGTGGCGTGTAAAAATCAAGCTGAAGTATACCACAATACCTGGAGGTTGGAAAAGAACGAAGGGACCCCCAAATCATGAGAGATCAACTGATGACCGAGCGTAAGGCCGCCACCCGAAGCAGCTTGCAACGAACCAGCCGGAACCAACTCAGTGCCATCAACATAGCCCACAACTTGGTCAGCGGGGACGCTGCCCTCTAAGGCGACCCCCTGGTCCAAAGCTTGGGCTACCACCATGCAGCCGGAGTGCGGAGGCGATCCCGCATGAACGTCCATGGAAGTACAGGAGGGAGACCCCGCTCGGACACCCTCGGGAGCTGGGTCATAGTTTGCACTGCCCACTTGAGCCGGATCATCCCCGGCAGCACCCTCGGGGGCTGGGCAGTGGCTTGCACTTCCCACCCGAACCAAGTCATCCCCGACAACATCCTCGGGGGCTGGGCACGTGTCAACGCCATCCTTGGGGTCTAAGTTCTCTGTGGTAGCCACCTCTAAGGCTGATGGGCCCTCAATTACTTCCATGGGACCAGGACGATGCAAGTCAGTCTCCCGACCCTCGAGATCGCGCTCTAAGGTCGACGAGGCACGGGATGACCTCAACCCAGCATCAAGCACATCAGCACAAACCTCCATCACACCATCATCTGCTGGCTCCGATAACAAATCCTCTGGAACCATATCCTCAAGAGTCTGATCAAAATTGGCCAAGGACAGTTCTTGCAGACCAATGAGAGCAGACAAAGCAGGAGAAGGAACTCCACTACTTTCACCACTAGCAATGAACTGCCGACTGTTTTTCCGAGGCAAAGGGACTTCATCTTCTTCCTCCCCGTCGTCTTCATTAGCAACACAGGCAGCACACCCATTGGGGTCAGCGTCAATAAATTCAGCCACAGGCATTTCTTCAGCAGCAGGAACCAAAGCACAAGAGTAAGATGAAAGTAATTTCTGATGGAGACCTTCGAGTAGATTATTTTCCAAAATCTACTCGAAGCTCGGGGGCTACACCCATTGGGTGCACCTTCGGTGCACCCCATGGATCACTATTTCAGGCCAAGATAGTGCCGGCTTCTAAGGCATGGGACAAGATTAAAGACAAGGCTGACCCTCAACCAAAGCACAAGAGTAAGATGAAAGTAATTTCTGATGGAGACCTTCGAGTAGATTATTTTCCAAAATCTACTCGAAGCTCGGGGGCTACACCCATTGGGTGCACCTCCGGTGCGCCCAATGAAGTTCAGGTACTACAAGATGAAATGCCGACCTCTAAGGCACAAGCACGAAACAAAGCTTCAGTTTACGAGTGATCAAAGCGGGAGGAGACAATAAGAAATCGTTTTCCCCAAATTACCTGCAAGCTGGACCTAGGATCTTTGGGCTGATTACCTCAAAATCAACCCAAAGATCGGGGGCTTGTGGGGGACAGATATCCCCCGGGTCCACTAAAAGAGTAAAAGACCTCACGAAAGGCCCAAGGGCCCAATAAATCGTAAGGTCATTCTTTCGTGGGCCTGGGGAGGGACAATCAGCGAAGCAGATCGATGTGAGGCCAGATTGATGCAAACCCGGACGGCCCACAACGTCGAGCGAGCGACCACAACAGAGATCCGACTTTCCCGCGCTGGAGCCCCCATGCAACGGAGCCATGCGAGGATAGGTCGGTAGAACTACAGGGAGATAAACTCAAACAGTTCACTATCTTTTAGCTACATATTGTTATCATATCCACATGTATTGCCCCACGGTCGAGTATATAAGGCCTAGGGGGCACCCCTTTAGAACGATCGACCCTATTACTCAGCCACCCACCTTAACTCTCTGCGTTCTCAATTCAGAGAGCTACCTTGTAACCTCATTCACCAAGCATACTCACCAGGATGTAGGGTGTTACACATTTCTAAGCGGCCCGAACCTGTAAATATTGTCCACTGTTCCTCGTGCATCTGGCACGAACCATTTTGCTACAGTCGGCGACACCGTCCTACTCCTAAAAACACCTTGAGGGGCAACCATGGGTGTGCGGTCGGACCCAAAACACCGACAATAGGAGAGTGTTCATTCGTCAGGAATGTATTATTCGGTACGAGATTTATATGTTGCTATTTATAAATCAAAGATATGAATCCTCATAGGATCTCATGATGGATCTTCAGAATCCTATTAACTGCATATTTTAATTCATGCCATTTGCCAGATATATTACATAGCGGAACAGTGTTTATTCAACACATATGTGGGATGGGTCTCTCACAAGACCACTTGAACCATCACATTCACCACACATTATTTCAATAGTGCCCATAAATGTCCGAACTTCAAGCTCGCGACATTCATTTTGCGATTATTGGTTCAGCCTCGATTGCATTTATCAATGACCCGATAAGAGAGCTTAAAGCACTCATGCCTAGGACTTTGTTTTGGATCCTTTTGCAATCTAGAGAGGCAAGATAGGTGTCGACATATTTGTCTCCCACATTTAATAATGATCTCTGTCATTTCCCAAAACAAAAGATTCATTGTTCCGTATTTCCAGCACAATGATATTGCACGCATTGCTAGGAATTTCATCATCAAGATGAACCTCTTCGTGAGGCAAATCACCATCAGGGTAAATTAATCGGAGGAAAGTTTTCACAGACCACGTGAACCTGCAATCAGGACATATGCTTTGACTAAGACTGATGGATCATATTCACAGGCATCCCCAAGAACAGATCAAATACCAATAAGTCAAATGTGGATACGATATTAATCCCGGGTATATCCACATCTACATCAGGTAGAAGCATTCAAACCAATATGGTTACTCCTCAACGATTTCTGGCAAACTCCATATACACAGGAGTACACACTGAACGACAGGTTCAGTTTGACTTTTGTGCATTTATAGAATATTGAGGCATTACACTAGATGGGCATTACTCCCCCTAATGCCGAGATGTTCTAAAATCATACATATAAAATCCCCAACCACAATCATCCAGTTGTGGCCAATGTATGCTATTGTGGTGATTTATTTGGGAAATCTTACGCACATTACAGATAGGGGTTTTATGCAGTGAGCTTTAGACTTAGATTAATGTAGTGGCATGAATACTACATATTTGTCCTTCAACATGAAGGGTTAGTCTCAACATCCAGCGAGACACGCAACAACAAGTTGCTTCATGGTTACAATTCTGCAAACTTTTTGTTATTATTACCAAATACACAGTCAATCATCAAGATTTAGACTGATATACGCAACACTATTTTATCCATAAGGGTCATTCAGGGGCTCATGCATACCATTCGTCGTTTGGAGCTAGTAGTTGACTTCAGATCAACAAGTAAAATGACCATCAGGGTCTAGCGCTCACAAGGACATTCACTGGTTGCATTGTGCTTTTAAGCACATAGGAAAATGTGTGCATATAATGGTAGTAAAGTGCACGACATCAGGCCAATGCTACCAAACAAACATTTTTGTTATGCAGAAATGTATAGTCCAACTCGTTTTACCATTGTCCATTGTTTACCCAATTACTCATACCGGTCTGAAATCGGGTTTCAAGTTATGCAACATTTTTTAGGTATTATAATTTTGGGAGAGAACTTATAACAATAGTCAAATATTTATGGTGTTGCCAGCAGAGCAAATATTTCTCCTCATATTATATACCAACTTGTTTTATAAAGCATTATTTCGATCTCTTCATTGTTCAGCAAAAAGAGAAGCTTTGGAATAGAACAGACAAGGCCAAGAATTCACTTTTTATCTGGGAAAAATCACCATATAACTAGCTTTTCATGAAACAAATGATGATAACTGCTTGGCAAGAACGAAACAAGACTAGTATCCGCCTAGGATCCGTCTTCAACAACAGATAGTACTACTCTCATACGAAGGAGTCATTAGGACTAGGGAGAATACAATAGGTCTCCATAAGATCTTTATATTTGTATCACAAATTACCATCACTGACAGTATTGCGGTCGAGAATTGTGGCTCTTCCAACGCCAAGAACCAATGACAAATTAATGCCTAATGTAGCTTCAAGCTCTGTGGTGATGTGGGATTCCATGACTATTTTTGTACTCTTATTACTTCTGGTAGATCAGATATAGATTATGGTAAGCATGCCAAGAGGTGGAATACAATGTAGTTCTGCTACATAAACCTCAGATATATGTCTATTCAGAATCGACCTTTACCATTTGGTTTGTAGTATATACCATACCAGTCAAAGGACTATCCCCAGTCAATTCTGCGGCTATAAGTATTTAAATTCTGAGAAATGTATGCAACACAAGCATAGAGGTCCTAGATAGGCCGAGTAAAGTGGCTCGACGAGAACACACAATGTTTTTTTCACACCAACGTTGTGAAAAAATTCTCAGAATTACCTTTCGATGTACTTGCAACTTCGTGTTGCTAAGGTACTAGCCATTTATCTCAAAGTTCGCTTCATGCCGTTCAGCGACAAATAGCAATGTGCCAGCATCTGGTTGAGCAATGTATGACTGAGATTCTAGCATTTATTCATCTGACAAGGTCTTATTGCTTACTAATAAAATCCCAATTTGTGATGTTTTCTGTGCCAAAAAGGCTTTCATGCATTAATATTGAATTTCTTCAGGTTACTTCGGGTAAAACTTTATGCACGAGGAGAGAGCAGAGATTTAACTTATCTGTGTTTCATTGTATTTCGATTTAATTTCCCAGATTTAATATATTTGTTATGGCCACATGACAATATATATAAATATACGATACCACACAACACAATCAAACAAAATATAAAGTGAAAATAAAATTGTTTACGAAGGTTGCACATAATGTGACTTCAGGACCTTGAACAACCCACCACAATCCACGCGAGTACAAGTTCTAGCGTATCTGGCGTCAACGCGTGTGGGGCCATCAGGGCTATGACAGTATAGCAAGCCTTCGTAATAAACGCAACAGACACAATTATGGCTCGGTAATTGGGGGTACACGATAAATCCACGCAACGTGCACAACAGGCACAATTGTGGCTCGCGGCAGACAGACAGTGCCTACAAGGCATGCAAAAAATACGCAACTCAGTGATGGCGGTTCGACTCAACGGGAGTGGTCCGATTAAGTGAGAGTGCGACATAGCAATCACATGACATAGCCAAGTTCGAACGGCACAAATACCGCGTCGTGTTGCCAGGGCGCAGTCAATATTCAGCTAATGTCATAACTCAACCGATAATAACATAGCTTGATCAGTGTGTCCGAGTACCCCTATAATATTTAACCGCTCGACGTGAGTCAAAAACTCAACATAATATAAATATTTAGAGCGATTTAAGTATGCACAATACAACCTTCGTATGTATTTTAATTTTCTGACTACAGGAAATAAAAGCAGAAAACAAACACAATAATTAATGCATAAACATAACACGTCATGTGTAAAAGGCATTTCTCGTATTTAAGCATGCATTTTACTAATTATTTGTGACAGGAAATAATTAATTAAGATATAGATTACTATATAATATCATGCATACAATTTAAAATTGACCTCCCTGAAAAGAGGAGGTCCCGTGACACAACACGCGGCTAAAGTACACGGGCAACTAGACCCCGAACAGGCCTGAAATGCTGGCCGGTGGAGCACATACGTGCACATGCACGTAGGTTTATTTGGCCATTTCCTCTCTCGTCCAAAGCACACGTCTCTCGGTAGTGGGACCTCGTTGCTTTCTGCGCGCGAGATTCGTGCCAGATCTGCATGGCATTGACCCAGTACCTTGCGGGTGCGTCGGCAACCACCCTTTACCGAATCCTTTTTTTTCGTGCAAGCTGGGAACGGTGGTAGCCTGAGGCTGCATGGTAGCTACGCCGCCAACGGCTTGCCCGGGGACGAGTGGGGGCAAAAATCGCAATACGACTACGACTGTGTGCATGTGCATGAGCATGCTGCACATCGGCGTCAAGTCCATGAGCATGCTGCACGGCCCAGCCTACGAGCCACGCTGTCGGCGTTCCGAGACCGGGGGGTCCCCGAGCCGACGAGTGAGTGTGCCGCGTGCCCCAGCCCAGATGGGTCGAGCGCGTGGGCGAGCGCGAAGGGGGGAGAGAGAGAGAGCGAGAGCGAGGTGGCCGGAGCCGGGTCGTGAGGGAGTCGGAGAATTCCCGCGGCCTTCGTGTTCGTCCCGCGCCCAGGTCGGGTGCGCTTGCAGTAGGGGGTTACAAGCGTCCGCGCGGGTGAGGGGAGCGAGCGGCCCCGAGAGAGCGCCTGCCCCTGCCCTTCGTTCCCGCGAGGCCAACCTTCTCTAAGAAGGCCCTGGTCCTTCCTTTTATAGGCGTAAGGAGAGGATCCAGGTGTACAAATGGGGGTGTAGCAAGGTGCTACATGTCTAGCGGGGGAGAGCTAGTGCCCTGAGTACATGCCAAGGTGGCAGCCGGAGAGATCTTGGCACCCAGCTAGTGTGGCGTCGTGGCTGTCGGAGAAGCGATGGAACCGGACGGAGGGACAGCTGTCGGAGTGGCTGGGTCCTTGCTGACGTCTCCCTGCTTTCGTAAGGGAGCTGAGAGCCGCCGTCGTCATGGTCTAGCGGGGCGCCATCATTGCCTATCTGGCGGGGCTAGCCAGATGGGACGTCGGTCCTGTTCTCTGCGGCCCGAGTCGGCTCGGGGTAGGGTGATGATGACGCTTCCTGTCGACGTGGCGGGCTCGTGTCCTAGGTCGGACAACGTGGAGGCTCCTCCGAGGCCGAGGTCGAGTCCGTCCTGCATGGCCGAGACCGAACCTGAGCTCCTGGGTCGGGCGAGGCGGAGGTCGTTCGGCAGAGGCCAGGGTGGAGTCCGAGCCCTGGGTCGGGCGAAGTGGAGTTCGTCGTCTTCTGGGGCCTTAGCCCGAGTCCGAGCCCTGGGTCGGGCGGAGCGGAGTTCGCCGTCTTCCGGGGCCTTAGCCCGAGTCCGAGCCCTGGGTCGGGCGGAGCGGAGTTCGCCGTCTTCCGGGGCCTTAGCCCGAGTCCGAGCCCTGGGTCGGGCGGAGCGGAGTTCGCCGTCTTCCGGGGCCTTAGCCCGAGTCCGAGCCCTGGGTCGGGCGGAGCTTCCTCTGGCGCTTTCGGCCAAGCCTGGCTACCCGTCAGTCTTACCTTTTGCGTTAAAGGCCCCAGTGATTTGGTCGGTCGGCGCGGTGATTTAGTCAGGGTTACTTCTTATCGAAGGCATGGCCTCGGGCGAGCCGGAGATGCGTCTGCCGTGAAAGAGGAGACCTCGGGCAAGACGGAACCATCTCAGGGTCGGCTGCCCTCGCCCGAGGCTAGGCTCGGGCGTGGCGTGATCGAGTCGCTCGTATGGACTGATCCCTGACTTAATCAGACCCATCAGGCCTCTGCAGCTTTATGCTGATGGGGGTTACCAGTTGAGAATTAGGCGTCTTGAGGGTACCCCTAATTATGGTCCCCGACAGTAGCCCCCGAGCCTCGAAGGGAGTGTTAACACTCGCTTGGAGGCTTTCGTCGCACTTTTTTGCAAGGGGACCAGCCTTTCTCGGTTGCACTTTGTTCCGGTGGGTGCGCGCGAGCGCACCCGCCGGGTGTAGCCCCCGAGGCCTCGGAGGAGTGGTTTCACTCCTTCGAGGTCTTAATGCCTTGCGTAATGCTTCGGCTGGTCTGGCGGTTCCCTCATGCGAACAGGCCGTAGCCCAGGTGCACTGTCGGGGCCCAAGTTCTCGGGCTGGTATGTTGACGCTGTCAACGGTTTGGCCGGAGCCGGGTTTGCGAGAGCAGCCCCCGAGCCTCCGCACAGAGCGAGAGGACGATCAGGGACAGACTCGGCTTTCTTACATACGCCCCTACGTCGCCTTTCCGCAAGGAGGAGGGGGGGAGAGCGCCATGTTACCCTCGATGGGCACCGAACATGGTGTCTCCGGTGAGCTGCGATCGGGTAATCCGAGTGGACGTCCGTGCCCCGTTCGTTGGGGGTCGGCTAGGGGCCCGGAGGCACGCCCAAAAGTACCTGCGGGTGATCTGTCGGACCCGGTCCCCTGGCGACGGGGTCCGAGGGCTCGTTGCCTCCCTCCGATGGGATTCCGTTACAGAGTCGTTCCCGCTGGTCTCGGAAATGTCCTAGGGTACCTCGAGAGCGCAGCCCGAGCCTTGGTTATGTATCGAACGTACCCCTGGTCATCCCTCACTCGGTGTCTGAGGCGACTGTGAACCCTTCGAGGGGCCAGCCTTCGAACCCCTGATCAGTAATGGGCGCGGAGCCCGAGTAGCCTGAGGCGGTCGTGGGACCTTTCGGGGGCCGACCTTCGAACCCCTGACCAGTAGTGGGTGTCGGGCCCACGCGATCTGAGGCGGCTGTTGAACCCTTCGGGGGGCCAGCCTTCGAACCCCTGATCAGTAAGGAGGCTCGGAGCCTAGTTCCTTCACGGGGAAGGATCCCTTTGGGGTTATCCCCCTTCTCGGTCCCTGTTGCAAGAGATAGAGAAAGAGGAAAAGGGAAAAAAGGATGCGAAATTGAACGTCGTGGCGTACCTTTTTCGATGTGGTGGTTTTGGCGAAGGCGAAACGTTGCCAGCTGCTCCCGCCAGTAGCGCCGCCCATCGAGCCGCGGAGTTAATGCGCCGGGGCGAGTAGTTGGCGAGGCTGCCGTTGCACGTGCGCGAGCCGTTCGAGGAACGGGTCACGGGCGTGTCGTCTTCACACCGTGAGAGAGAGGGGGTTCTCTTGCTGCCTCCGGATGGGACGTGAGCCTGGCTGATGGCGGGATCGCTGCTCTTGCGCGCCTGCCACTGTCATTACTGCCGGCCCACTTTTGACCGTGTTTGACCGCTGCGTCAGGCTGGCGCAGCTGGGCCGCGCGCTGGGCCGCCTTGGGTCGCGGTATTGGTTCCGCAACCGAGGAGGTGCGGTGGTGGCGCAAGTGGCATGGTGGCTTACATGCAGCGTCCGGCGCGCCGGTTGCGCGACGCGTGGGCTTGAGCCTTCATGCTGGCCTGTCAGGAGTCGGAGAGGCGCGTCCACTTGGCGCGGTTGCATGCCGCCCGCATGGCTGCCCGCCCCCTTCGCCCGTTGGTCTGGGCAAAGGTGGAGGGTCACTTGTAACCGCTGGGTGGTTGCGCGCACGCCGCGCGCGGCAGTTCGGCTTCTTTTGCTCGGAGTCGGTCCGCATGACAGGTGGGTCCTAGCCCCCGCGCCGCAGGGGAGGGCTTTGGAGGTGTGTTGGAGAAGACTCAGCCCGTGACGGTTGGGGGCGCGAGCACGGAGAGTTGCCTTTAAAAGGAGGGCGACCCCTTTCGTAGGGCGACCATGTCTTCTTCCTCCCTTATGCATCGCGTCTTCCTACCTTTCAAGCCCCCGGATGGGGGAAACCGCCGTCTTCGTGCCTCGTCGTCGGGGGATACCACTCCGTGGGAGTGGGTACCTTTCGGCCATCGTTCGGCTTCAAGGATTTTCATCAGGCAGCCCGGTTGCTCCCCTCCGCTGGGGGTCACCCAAGAGGGCGACCTCCGGCTTGACGGTGGGGGAAAGCGAGCCGGGCTACGGCCTCTGCCCCTCCCTCAGCCTCAAGGATTTTCATCACCAGGGCTGAGGAGGGGAGTGTGCCGAGTTGGGGTCGGTCCCCGCGCGGGTGATGGCCCGCTCCTTCCCTCAGTGATCGGGGGGAAGAGCGGGAGCCGTCCGTGGCGCTAACAGCTGCACCGTGCCTGGCTCTCTGAGCCGAGCAGTTTCGGAATCGCTCCCGGTGCCGCCTCCCGCCACGGCAGCTGGAAGAGGTTCTTCCGCCGGCGCGACAGCCAAGGTTGGCCATGGGCCGACCTCCAACTCTACGGCCTTCTGCCCATCCTTGCCTCTCGAGTTTGGGCAAGGGCGGGGGCCTCCTAGCAGCAGTGTCCGCCCTGAGGCCATCACTGCTGCTGTTTGGCCCCCCGGGGCAGAAGTCTTCATCGTCGCCGCTGTCGGGGCGGTTGGCGACATGCCGTTCGTCGGTCTTCTGTTGCCCCGCAGGCCCGCCCCTACCGAGTGGGGTAGTTCGTGCCTGCGGGGGGGAACCGGAGTTCCGTTTGTAATGGCACTTCGAGTGCCGGGTTTTTTGTTCATTTTCGGCTTTCGGGGCCTGAACATGTATGTAACCACAGCACGGAGCCGTGCTTTTTCTTCATTCCCGAGCACTAAGACTCGTCTGCTGATTGTCTGAACTGCTTCACTAAGCATGAGCCGTCTCGTGTCAAGGCGACGAGTGAGGTATCCGTATCCCGGAGGCGTAGGAGTCCCTCGGCTCGGTCGGCCCTGTTGTCCGAGGCTTCTCTAGCTTAGTTAAAGAGACCCCTCGGCCGCTCTTCGACGAGCCGAGGCCGGGGGTAGCGATATCAGCATGAGCAGGGGCGGAGTTGGCTCGGGAATGAAACCCGGTTGGCCGGAGCCTAGCCGAGTTGTCCGTTGGTAGGACCGACGCCGGAGTTGGTCAGCCGAGGCTTCGGACCGGGCTCGTGCCCTCGGAAGGCGGTTGGCCGAGGCCCCGGAGGTGGCTGGCCGAGCCGCCTGCTCGGGCCGGATTCTCGGAGAAGTCCCTGACAACGATTGCCCGGGCGTGGTGATGACGCCGTCCTTTGGAGCGGAGGCCCTCGGACCGCGTCGCCGTCCGAGGCTAGTTCGGGCCTTGCCGAAGTTGCTGTTGATGCCGAGGGTGTCGCTGCCCCCTTCCAGCGCCAAGACCTGAGCCTGCAGGATCAGCTTGTCTTGTAGCGTGTGCTTTGTGCGGCCGTCGAGGCCAGAACACACACCCTTGCTGTGTCGTAAAGCTGCGTCTCTTTTCCTCTCGTTCCAAGCATCTGGACTTTTTGTCGGTAACAGGGATATTTGTGCGAGCGAAAGTTGCTTCTCGCGGAAGGTGAGGAGTGAGGTATCCGTATCCCGGAGGCGTGGGAGTCCCTCGGCTCGGTCGGCCTTGCCGCTTACGCGCACTTTTACTCGTCCATGAGGCCCTATCACCGACTTAGTCGAGAAAACTTGAAGAATCGCTTTGACAGAAGAGCTTCCGAACGTAGAGACTTGTTCGATCCGTGGAGTCACCTTATCCGAGCGCGAGTTACTTATCGCAGAAGGTGATGAGTGAGGTATCCGTATCCCGGAGGCGTAGGAGTCCCTCGGCTCGGTCAGCCTTGGCTGCTTACGTGTACTCTGTCGTTTCCATGACCCACTTTTCGAAGTAGTCAAAAAGCACAAAAGATATTCTGATAAAAGAGATTTTTTGTTCGAGGAAAATCTTGACGCAGAGGGGGTTTCCCCCCTTTTAGCCCCCGAGGGAGGGTCGGGCTTTGCCGAGGCGAGGCCGACCCTTCCTTGTTGACTAAACTTTGCGTGGGTGCGAGGTATATGAACAATTTGGAAACATCTCAAGGGTAGAAGCGACGTAGCTGTTGGATGTTCCAAGTGTTGCCGTAGACCTCGCCTTGACTGTTGGCCAGCTTATACGTTCCGGGCTTCAGAACTTTGGCGATTGTTGGCACTGTCTCTCGACAGCAAGGAGATCCAACACGGGTGAATGGTGATGGCAACAGGGCACTCGCGCGTGATGGCAAAAGCTCTGTTAATCTGGCCTCTCACGGGCACTGTGCGGGGGTATTTATAGGTATCCGAGTGCACGGCGCCTTGCGTTAAGGACGCATGTGCCCTCAGGTACCTAGTTTATCCCCAGAATATTCCCATAAAGCGGGGTTACAAGCTGTAATTACAAGTACGCCTTTACAAATTAGGCCCGTAACACAAACGCGGCCACGCAGGGCCCGTTACAATGGGCCAGATCTCATATGGGCCTCGGAGCTGACCGAGGCCGCGCCGCGGGGAGGCGTCGCCGCAGGCCTTCGTCTGGTGCCGAATCGAGCGAAGGGTCTCCGTGTTGCCTCTGGTGCCGATGAAGCGAAGGGTGTCCCTGCCTGCTTTGTCTGTCAGGGCAGGGGCTAAGCGGTGGAGACTTCGGGCGAAGGGTGGCGTTTCTGCCTTCGCTCCAACATTTGCCCTCCGAGGGACCAGTTCGACAAAGTCACCTGGTGCCGAAGACGTCGCTAGATGGCGGAGACGCTGCCCTCGCTCGAAGTGGTTCCGCGGGGGTTTTTGATGTGACCGTTGATGGACATCGTACTGTTGGACTGCGGGTTTTCCGAAGCGTCGCGCCCTGTGGGATTGCGGGTTTCCCGAGGAGCCGCGCCCTGCCTATAAAAGGGGGCGGGGGACGGCGCTGTTTGCACTTTGCCTTGCGTGCTCCGTGAAAAGCCTAGCCGCCCGCCGTCTTTCTGCTCCTCTTTTTCTGCTGCTCCTTTTGCTCATCGGAGTTCTGGCTCGAGTGAAGCAGACCGCCCGCCGCCGCCGACGGTACGTAGCAATGCCATCCTCTTCTTCTTCCGCCGACGCCACGCCGCCGGCCGCCGCCTCGTCTGAGGAGACGTTGAGTAGCGTGATGGTGGAGGAGCTGCGCGCCGGCGACTCTGTTGATTTTGGTGTGTCACGGATGACGTCGGCCCGCGTTGAAGATATGCAGCGTTTGGGCTACTTTGGCGGCGGAGTCGCTCGTGCTCCGGGGACGGAGGAAGTCCCCGAGCCGGAGGGTGAGTTGGTTGTTTTCGAGGCGTTCTTCGCCGCCGGTCTCCGCTTGCCTGCGCACCGGTTTGTTGGCGAAGTCCTGCGTAGATTCAACGTTTGAATACATCAGCTGACACCGAACGCCGTGGTGGCGCTGGCGAAGTATGTCTGGGCGACGACTTCGTACGGCGGGCAGCCGTCGGTTGAAGTTTTTGCGAAGAATTATTGCTTGTATTGGCAGAAGAGGATGGTTGAGGACGGAGTTGCCCAGTTCGGGTCGTGCACATTCACGCCGAAGACCGGCAAGACCACAATGCCAGTAGTGGAGTTGGTTCCGTGCGCCCGCAACAAGTGGGGCAATTGGAATGAATTTTGGTTTTACGTTGCTGAGGCTACTGTCGAAGGCCATGAAGGACTTCCCGTGTCTGAGATGTGCTCTCACTATTACTCTGCGTATCCGCCTTTTGAAGTGGCAGAAGAGGATGCAGACGAAGGGGCCCTTCGGTGTGCCGCCGGCCAGAGCAGTGGTCGTGATTTAGTTGAAGAGTTTGTGGCGTACGGGGTCTGGCCCTTGGCGCACGGCTAGACGCTGGGCGAAGTGTGCCCTCGTCAGATGCCTTTTCACGGAGGAAGGGTGGTGCGAAGTCCTGCCTTTGCACTGAACTTGCGAAATCGTGACCCGGCCGCCTTTGTGCGTGATGCGGAGGACTTGGCGGTGCGGCTCGTGGGGCGGTACGTGGCGAGGACGGAAGGCCAGCGCAGCTTTGATATTCGCGGGTCAAATAAACGTTTGAACAGGGTCTTCGAGTTAAATCAATTGCCGTACGACGGCTACCCTGGTCAAGACGAAGCGGACCGCCGTGGGAAGAAGCCGGCGGTGGAGACTGGAGGCGACCCTGCGCTGACGGCCGCCCCCTCCTCAAAAAAGAGAAAATTAGGTACTGCGATGGGAGGAATCAGGGTGTCTGATAGTTTTGCTAGAGAGTTAATGAGGACGTGTGCGGCCCCGGGGGAGAGGATGTCTTCGCCTGAGCTCTGGGAGTCTTCGGCTCGGATGCTGAGGGTTACCGGGGGCTGCTGGCCTAGAAATGTTCCTGTCCCCTGCGCGGCTGAGGAAGACTGTTTTACATCTCGTATGGCTCGTCAGTGGAGAGTTTTTCCTTACGGGCGAAATATCGGTGCTGTTGTGTGGGCAGTGATGGACAAGGATCGCCAAGGGGCGGCGCAAAAAACGCCAGGCGACCGTCAGGATTCACGAGGCCCGGCCGAAAAGGCAGCGGGGGACGGCGAAGGCTGCGGCCTCCAGCGGAGGCAAGCCGCCGTTGCCGGCGAAGGCGGGCGCCTCTGCACCCAGCAAGGCACCGGAGACAACGGCGGGCGCCGGAGTCTCCAAGCTGATGAAGGTGGTGCCGCCGGCCAGCGGAGTGGCGGAGGCTTCGAAGGCGGCCCGAACGTTGCCGCCGCCGGGCAAACGCGTTGCCGACTTCGGCACCGACATTAGTGTGGACGATTATCTTGGGGGTAAGTCACCCGGCCGCCTTTTTTTTTATCGTTGATGCGTTGCAGGGTCGGACGAGGGCCGGCTTGCTATAGCTGTGCCTGCCGGGGCAATCGCGACGGCTGCGCTGCCGTCGAAGGCGAGGGGCGGGACCCTTGGCGCCGGAGGCGAGGTGTCGGCCCTCGCGCTGGTCAGGGACGAGGCTGGCGCGGCGACCCGCCGGCTGAAAGGAGTGATGGAGGCGCTGAGTCAGGCGGCGGAGGCACTGAGTCAGGTCCGCCGAGCTTTTTTTTTTTACGGCCATGGCCTTACGTGTGCTCTGCAGGTGGCTGACTTCACCAGCCGTACTGCGTCGGGGGCACTTACGGCAGCCTTATCTGCCGAAGTCGAGAGACTTCGGACGCAACATGCTGACGCTGTCCGTGAGAAGTCGGCCTCCGACAGCAAGTGTCGTAAACTAGCAGACAAGGTGGCCGCCCTGGAGGAGGAAAAGGCTGACCTCCAGCGCCAGCTGGCGGGGGAGAGGAGGGAGGCCAACGAGGCCGTCGCCAAGGAGCAGGCCGCGCAGGCGGAGGCTAGGCTGGCCCGGGCGGAAGCCAATCTTGCCAAGGATCTCGCCGAAGACCTGCGGGGGCGGCTCACCGCTCTGGAGAGCCGCGCGAAGGGGGCCGAAGCCGCGGTGCGAACGGAGGCCGAACGGACGCGCACACAGCTTATGGCCACATATCGCGAGCTGGGTGCGCGGACCGGTGACTTCGTGGTGCCGGAGCGAGAGGCCGGGCTTCGCTGTTTGGAATGGGTGCAAGAGGAGCTGCGGGAGCTCCCCACTGTCCTGGGGGGATTAATGTCGTTCGCATCCCTTGTCACCTGCGAGGGGGCGATGAACGCACTCTCTCGCGAAGGGTGCCGGCACTATGAGGCCTTCGACCAGGCAGATGAAGATTTTGGGCGAGACATCTATAAGGTCGAAGACCCCGTGGTGAAGGAGTCCGCGGGCGCCCTCTATGACCGGATGTGGGGTCTGTATGGTGGTGATGTGGTCAGGGAGCGGGCTGAGGCTGCGAGGGCTCAGGTGACGTTGTCGTTTGTTCGGCGTGCGCTGAATGTGGTTGGTGCGTGTGTTTGCTGACTTTTTGTATGTTTTGTCTTAGGCGGAGCGAGGCGAGCGGGTGGACGACTTCGGAGCACTGAACGACGCCCTGCCTGACCCGGAGCCGACCCCGGAGACCACGGAGGACGCACCAGGCGCCCCCACATCTGCTGCGACAGTTGAGGACCTGCCCCTGAAGGTGGCCGAAGGCGCTCCCGATGCCCTCGCAGCAGCTGCGCCGACCGTCGAAGATCCGGCGGCGGAGGCGGTGGAAACAATGGCGGAAGTGGCAGCGGAGCCAACGGCGGAGGCCCCCGCGGCGTCAGGGCCCTCGCAGGTGGCGTAGTGGTTGTTTAGGGTTGGGGAATTTTGGATGTTGTACTGAATTTTGGTTGCTGCGCAGGTTCAAGATTTTGGGCCTGCGCACGCAACCGCTGCTACTGAGTTTTTGGCGGCTTCGACCGCGGAAGGTGGTAATGAATATAGTGGGTCTGCATCTGAGTTTTTTGATTTTGCCGACTCCGGGAGCTCGGTTGAGTGGACTGAGGAGTCGTCGGAGGAGAATTTGGATTATTTTGCGGCCTTGGACGTGGCTGCGGCGGAGGCTTCGCCACACGCCGCGGACGCGTCGGACGTGCCAGGCCCTAGCACCGGGCGCCGTCGACGAAGGGCGGTTGCAAAACGTAGGGTTAGCGCGGAGGAGCGGGCTCTGCTTCGTGTGAGTGGGGCTGGTCGGCAGGAATTGTTGTCCCTGCCGACCGCCGAGGGTGTAGGTGAAGGGGAGCTGCGAAGGCTTTTTGCGGGTGAGGAGCTCAGGATAATGTTATTTAATTATAGGGAGATGGGAATTATTCCTAAGGTTGAGCCGATGTAGAGTGTGGTGCCCTCGCTTGTGTACGTCGAGGCTTGTATGGTGGAATTGTGTGCCCTCGCGTGCATGTGTGTGTGCGAAGGCATTTTGTACTTACTAATTTGTTTTGCTGCGCTGTGTTGGCTTGATTATAGTTGGTCTTGGTGTGGATGGTTTGATGTTGTCGTTTCGGCCGTTGTTGTGCTAGTCCAGGTGTACCCTTAGGTGTCTTCTGCACAGATAGCCTTCGCGATAGACTCGGATTTTTTCCGCACCTGTTGTGCTAATCCGGCTGCACCCTTAGGCGACTTTTGCGCGGATAGTCTTCGCGATAGACTTAGATTTTTTTCGCACTTGTTGTGCTAATCCGGCTGCACCCTTAGGCGACTTTTGCGCGGATAGTCTTCGCGATAGACTTAGATTTTTTTCGCACTTGTTGTGCTAATCCGGCTGCACCCTTAGGCGACTTTTGCGCGGATAGTCTTCGCGATAGACTTAGATTTTTTTCGCACTTGTTGTGCTAATCCGGCTGCACCCTTAGGCGACTTTTGCGCGGATAGTCTTCGCGATAGACTTAGATTTTTTCCGCACTTGTTGTGCTAATCCGGCTGCACCCTTAGGCGACTTTTGCGCGGATAGTCTTCGCGATAGACTTAGATTTTTTTTTTCGCACTTGTTGTGCTAATCCGGCTGCACCCTTAGGCGACTTTTGCGCGGATTTGTCGCACGCGAGGGTAGCTAGCGCTTAGCCTCGCGGTGACCTCGTGGTGGTCGAATGTCGAAGACCGTCATCGCGGTCTTTTTCGACGCATGTCTTTTTGCGGGGGATTTTTTACGCATATATTACATGGCTCCGCCTCGTTAAAAACCTCACCCCCCGGGAGGAAAAGAGTGCGGGCCGGTGCAAGAATGTTTTTGCGAATTACAAGGGCGAAGACGGCCCTGAGGAATCAAACAAAAAATTTGCGGAGGTTGTCAATGTTCCAGGAGTGCTCCAGGTCCTCGCCGGTTGGCGTTGTGAGCCTGTAAGCGCTGGGGGAAGCTTTTGTCTTGACGATGAAAGGGCCCTCCCACCTGGGCTCCAGCTTGCCCTTGGACTCCGTTCGAGCTGTCCGAATGAGTACGAGGTCCCCCTCGCTGAACTCCCTCGGGGTGACTGAATGGTCGCACCATGCTTTGGTCTGGGCTTGATACTTGTTCAGGGCCTGTAGGGCGAAGACACGGTCTCCGTCGATGAGATCCTTTGAAGTTGGCTCGTCCACATCTGGGACGGCCGCCGGGACTGTTCGCGGGGACCCGTGCTTTATTTCTTGCGGGGTCATGGCCTCCGATCCGTATAAAAGACGGAAGGGAGTGAATCCGGTTGCCCTGCATTTAGTCGTGTTTAGTGCCCAGACTGCCTCGGGTAAAAAATCGCTCCATCTGCCCTTTTTTTCATCGAGGAGCATTTTTTTGATAGCTGTGAAGATTTTTCCGTTGGCGCGCTCCACGACCCCGTTGGACTGCGGATGATAGACTGAGGCGAAGGCAAGCTTGGTGCCAATGGAGAAACAAAAATCCTTGAAGCCTTGGTTATCAAACTGCTTGCCGTTGTCGACTGTTAATTCGGACGGTACTCCGAAGCGGCAAACGATGTTCTGCCAGAAGAATTTTTGGGCAGTCTTTGATGTTATTGTGGAGACAGCCCGTGCCTCGATCCATTTGGTGAAGTATTCGACCGCGACGAAGGCGAACTTAAGGTTCCCCTGAGCGGTGGGCAGGGGTCCAACAATGTCGAGACCCCAGCGCTGTAGAGGCCATGTGTGGGCGATCAGCTTTGTATACTGCGAAGGGCCGCCTGACCGAGGAGAGAACTTCTGGCAGGCTTCGCAGGACCGAGTGACCCGATTCGCAGCGCAAATCATTGCGGGCCAGTAATGTCGGTGTTTAGGGTCCGACCGCACACCCGGGGTTGCCCCTCAAGGTGTTTTTAGGAGTAGGACGGTGTCGACAACTGTAGCAAAATGGTTCGTGCCGATCGCACGAGGGACAGTGGACAAAGTTTACAGGTTCGGGCCGCTTAGAGATGCGTAACACCCTACGTCCTGATGAGTATGCTTGGTGGATGTGATTACAAGAGAGCTCTCTGGATCGAGAATACAGAGAGTTGATGTGGAGGCTAAGTAATGGGTCGATCGTTCTGAAGGGGTGCCCCCTAGGCCTTATATACTCGACCGTGGGGCAGTACACATGATGAGATAACAACGAGTAGCTAAAAGATAGTGAACCTCTCGAGATTATCCCCTACGTAACTCTCGCCGACTTATCCTCACGCGGCTTCGCTGCATGAAGGCCCCGACGCGGGAAAGTCGGATCTCTGTTGCGGCCAATGGCTCGGCGCTATGGGCCGTCCAGGTTTGCACCAATCCGGCCCTATGTCGCTCCGCGTTGCTGGTCGTCTTTCCCCAGGCCCACAAAAGAATAACCTTACGATTTATTGGGCCCTTGGGCCTTTCGTGAGGTCCTTTACTCTTTTGGTGGACCCGGGGGATATCTATCCCCCACAAGCCCCCGATCTTTGGGTTAATTTAGAGATAATCAACCCGAAGATCCCAGGTCCAGCTTGTAGATGATTTGAAGAAAGATGACTCCTTGCTGTTTTCTCCTGCTTTGATCACTTGTCAACCAGAACCTAGCTTCGTGCCTGTGCCTTAGAGATCGGCATTCCTGTTTGTTGGACTCTGAACCTTATTGGGTGCACCGGAGGTGCACCCAATGGGTGTAGCCCCCGAGCTTCGAGTAGATTTTAGAAAATAATCTACTCGAAGGTCTTCATTAGAAATTACTCCCATTTGTGTTTCCTTGTTCCAGTTGAGGATTAGCTTCTTAATCTTGTTTCATGCCCTTAGAAATTGGCGCTATCCTGGCTTATAGTGACAATCCATGGGGTGCACCGGAGGTGCACCCAATGGGTGTAGCCCCCGACCTTCAAGTGGATTTTTTGGATAATTCGCTTGAAGGTCTTCTTTTTGCGTCCTGTTGCTGAAGAATACTCTTTCTGCTTATAAAAAGGGTTGGCATGATGTCATCCGTGCTATGTCATCAATATTATGCTTCGGAGGTCAGCATGTGTTTTGTCTTTTGCAACTGAACTTGCAACCCTTCCATATCTTGCTGAGTAGCATAGTGTATTTGCTCTGCGACTGATTGGACGTTCGATGGACGTTCTCTGTCTAGTCTTCAAGTCATGTCTGCCGACCATATTTTGCACTCTACTGACTATATTTGGCTTCCCTTTAACTCTTGTTGATATCTCATTTTTGTCTTGAGGCATTCACTGCATGCTCTGCACAGATGTGACCATTTTGAAAAATATACTGACAATTCCTGGGCGTCCCCCCCCAATGGGTGTGAGCAAGGAACGTCTTGGTACGCTGAGTGTTTTTACCGGTTGCTTCTGAGTTGTAATGTGATGGGACGGCGAGTGTAATCATATCCTTTGCGCTGTTGACTGGAGTCCCAATGGGTGTAGTGCTGCATGAAACGGCGTCCGCCGCCTGACGTGTCTTTGGACGGGTTGAGGTGTATATTGAATGCTTTGCGACTGTTCAGTGACCACTGTTGGAGGTGAGCGGTTGCCTTCTTTTCCTATAAATAGTGCCTTTGCCTGTCTGATTTTTTCACATCTCTCGCTGTTCTCCGTTTCCTGCTTTCTTTCTTCTATCTGCATTTCCACCATGGCCAAGAAACGCAAGCGTGAACCAACCCCTCCGTCTGAAGATTTCGGCGACTCGGAGTATTCAGAGGAGGAGTTCTCCTCTGAATCCGAGGGGTCTCCGGCTCCCATCCCCCTGCGTGAGTCGTCTGACGACTCAGACGACTCCCAGGGGCTCTCGGCGGAGGTCTGGTCGTACATCCGGGCCGTCGAGCGCTCCGGGCTCGAGGGCTCGGATGAGTCCGAGTACTCCTCGGAGGAGGAGGACTCGGACGACGGCGGCGAGGGCGGGGACGACGACGACGACGACGACAATGACGACGACGACGACGACGACGACGACGACGACGACGACGACGGCGGCTGCACCAGGGGCGGCGGCGACAGGGGCGGCACCAAGAGCAGCGGCGGCGGGGGCGGCACCAAGAGCGGTGGCGGCGGCAGGGGCAGGGCCAGTGGCTAGATGCCACTGGTCCTTTTAAATATTAGTATAGATTAGAAGTAGTATAGTTAGATAATGTAGTATTATTAGTAATGTAAAGTAGTATATTGTAGAGTAGTAGTAGTAGTAGCAGTAAAGTGTAGTTTAGTGGTAGAAATAGGGAAGTATCAACCCATAATGGGTTGATTTGTAAGTGTTATCACTTCCCTTGAATGAAAAACAAGTTTGGTTTCCTTTTGATGACTTGTTTCGTCTGACTATGAATCTGAGTTTTCTGAGGCCGTAGATGAACGGCTTGATCATTATACTGATGCTTTCAAGCAATATTACAGTCTGTATCAATGTTTTTAGAAGTAATGCCGAGTGATCGGAAGTCGCCGTCGACATTTTAGAAGTAATGCCGAGTGGTTGAACTCCAGATCATCGTTTTAGATGCAACGCCGAGTGAGTGAAGGTCAACGTCGGCATTTTAGAAGTAATGCCGAGTGACTAAACTCGAGATCAGCGTTTTAGAGGCAACGCCGGGTGATTGAATAGTGACGTCGGCGTTTTAGAGGCAGCGCCGAGTTATCGAACTCGAAGTCAGCGTTTTAGAGGCAACGCCGAGTGACTGGATAGTGACGTCGGCGTTTTAGAGACAGCGCCGAGTTTTTGAACCTGAGGTCGGCGTTTTAGAGGTAACGCCGAGTGATGGAAGGTCAACGTCGGCATTTTAGAAGTAATGCCGAACGATTGAACTCGAGATCAGCGTTTTAGAGGCAACGCCGAGTGACCGGATAGTGACGTCGGCATTTTAGTGGCAACGCCGAGTTATTTCGAGGGTTAGCACCCGAGTAAGGAGAGGGCCCACCAGTTTTCTGGGAAATAACTGCTGAATGACCACGTGGCATGCTGGGATTTCGAAAATAACCGCCGAGTGATGACTAGGCACTTTTTGAAACGGTGTCTGGTCCGAGAATATCCCATAAGAATCGCACTTTTAGCCGCCTTTTGCTTTCCGCTTCCTAGTTTTTGCATTCCTGCTTCCAAATCTCCTCTGCGCTTGCCTCCAATTTGCTCGCTGGTGAAATCGAGATGGCTCCCAAGAGGAAAATCGCGAGTTCTTCCGCTGTGGTGATTCCCCCAATTGATCCCAACAGCCAGTTGCCTTTCGCAGGTAACCATATGTCCAACATCTCTGAAACTGAACTCCTCCACCTCGTGTCCATCGGGGTTCTTCCTCCGCGGGAACTCTGTTCTTGGCGGGTTTGCCATGGAACTACGGTTCCGACGGAGGATACCCACGAATCTGTGGTTTACGCTCCCTTTCTCCTCCGCGGCCTTGGCCTTCCTATTTCTCCCTTTTTCCGTGGTCTTCTTGATTTCTACCACATCAACTTAACCCATCTGAACCCTAATTCAATTCTGCAAATTTCTATCTTCGTCCACTTATGTGAGGCCTTTCTCGGTGTGCTGCCGCATTTTGGATTGTGGAAACACCTGTATCACTGTCGCCCTGGGATGGCCGGGGGACAGCATCAGTTGGTTGGAGGTGCCAGCTTGGAGATGCGCCGGGGACGGAAAACTGAGTATCTTGAGATCCCCCTTAAAGACAGCATTAAGGGATGGCGCCTGGAATGGTTTATAGTTGATAACTATGGAAATTCTCTCCCCCCCCGGTCAGAAGACAGCCAGATGTTCGCACCCCGAGCTGGACCGAGTCTCCCACAGACGAGGAGGTGGCTGAAGCTAGTGTGCTGTTAGCTGAAGTCGGGCTATTGAAAGAGAAGGGTTTAACCGCTGAAGCTATAGTTGCTGACTTTGTCTTCAAAAACATTCAACCACTGAAAGACAGGGTCCACCCGGCTTATCTGTATCAAGGGCTAGCCGACCCAACTCGAGTTACCAATGGAAGGATCCCTTCTGCAGATTTGGTGAGCCGGCTGGAGATGATTCTCAGAGGCAAAGTATCCAATGTTGGTGCTCCAGTGGCGTATTCAGCCTGGAATCTGCCTCCTGTCAAGGCCTTCACTCGCTTCGTGTCAAACCCGCCTTCAACTGATGGCAATTTGGGCCTTAGAACGCGGCCCTCTGATGAGGAGGTTAATGCTTTGGTTGCTTCACTTGGGAAAATCCCTGATGATGAAAGACAGACCCATTTCGAGGTGCCTTCGGATCCTACTGATGCTGAAATAAATGCTGTGCTTGACATGTTGGCCGAGGATTCTTCTGACGCTATTCCTACTGAGACATTGGCAGCGGCGCCTCTCCCAGAGGTCGGTATAGTCTTGGATGTCCAGAGACCTGTCCGTGCTCGCTCGAAGCGTCCCCGCCGAACCAATCAGACTGATCTTTCTGTTGATGAGCAGAAAAAGAAGAAGAGACGTATTCGGCGAGTATCTAGTTTGAATCAGGGTGCTGGTCCCTCGGCTCCTGCTGATGAGGAGGTTCCTGCATCTGAATTTGCTGATGCTGAACCCAATGGGTGTGGTGCCGGTGTTGCTGATGAAGATGACGACGAGGAAGAGGATGAGGTTCCTTTGATTCGAAAGAACAGTCGGCAATTCCTCGCCAGTGGGGAAAGTAGTGGGGTTCCCTCCCCAGCCTTATCTGCTCTTGTTGGTCTGCAAAACATATCCCTGGCCGACTTTGATCAAACTCTCGAGGATATGGTCCCAGAGGACTTGTTATCAGGGCCAGCGGACGATGCCGCGACGGAAACCTGTGGTGCTCTGCCGGACGCTGGGTTGAGGTCGTCCCGTGCCTCATCAACCTTAGAGCACGATCTTGAGGGACGGGATGTTAACTTGGATTGTCCTGATCCCATGGAAATAACCGAGGGCCCGCTAACCTTGGAGACGGTTACTGCTGAAAATTTGGACCCCAAGGATGGTGTCGACACATGTCCAGCCCCCGAGGGTGTCGTGGGGGACGACTTAGCCCGGGCGAAGAGTGCAAGCTACTGCCCAGCCCCCGAGGGTGTTGCCGGGGATAACCCGGCTCAAGTGGGCAGTGCCGACTATGGCCCGGTCCCTGGGGATGCCCAGACAGGATCTCCCTCCGGCACTTCCATGAACGTTCACGCTGGGTCACCTCCACACTCTGGCTGCATGGTGGTGGCCCAAACTTCAGACCGGGGCGTCGCTTTAGAGGGCAGCGTCCCCGTTGATCGAGTATCCGGTTATGCTGAAGGAGATGAACTGATTCCCACTGTTCCATTGCATGCTAAAGACGTTGTCATCAAGAATCTGCGTGCTTCCAAAAAATCTGTTACCCAGGAGCTAGAGGCTGCCCAGTCGGCTGTCAAGGCTGCTGAAGAAACTTCCAATACTCTGAGAGCCCAACGCGATAGGGCCATGGACAAGGCCATTCGAGCGGGACGAATTCTGATGAGGAGGCCTGGCGTAGTCGTTCCTGAAGATATAAGGGCCGACGTGAACGCCGCCCCTGACTCCTCGAGTCGTCCTTCTTCGTCAACTGTTCCTGGAAAAGACATTGCAAAATAGAGAAAACATTTCGCATGCTCCGAGCGCGCAGCTTGCATGATTGAATATTTGTCAGAGAACACCAGTTTATTTGAGTGACACAGTTATTCTATCATTGTATCAGGATTTTTTAGTTCAATGAATTTGGTAGTAATGATGTGTGATGACTATGAATTTTGCATGTGGGATATGGAGATCATCCCCTGAATTAAATAGGCGAAAGCATGTTGCGTTGGTTTTAAGCAAGCGCCAATTGGAGTTGATTACTTCGTTAGCTGGGCATAGTGGTCGCCCTGAGTTAAGTAAAGCATGAGCATGTTGCACCGCCTTAAGTCGTTGCCGACTTAAGTCGATTGCTCCGTTAGCAGGGCATAGTGGTCACCCTGAGTTAAGTAAGCGTGAGCATGTTGCACCGCCTTAAGTCGTTGCCGACTTAAGTCGATTGCTCCGTTAGCAGGGCATAGTGGTCACCCCGAGTTAAGTAAGCGTGAGCATGTTGCACCGCCTTAAGTCGTTGCCGACTTAAGTCGATTGCTCCGTTAGCAGGGCATAGTGGTTACCCCGAGTTAAGTAAGCGTGAGCATGTTGCACCGCCTTAAGTCGTTGCCGACTTAAGTCGATTGCTCCGTTAGCAGGGCATAGTGGTCACCCCGAGTTAAGTAAGCGTGAGCATGTTGCACCGCCTTAAGTCGTTGCCGACTTAAGTCGGTTGCTCCGTTAGCAGGGCATAGTGGTCACCCCGAGTTAAGTAAGAATGCGAGTCAATCGTAAATAAATTGAGTATCCTTGAAACCTTTTCTTTATTGATGACATATTTCCACTTTTCAGAGTACATCATTGTTATCCCAGCAGTTTTGAGGTACGGCTAAGGATAAAACTTTCTCAGGTGTTCTATGTTCCAAGAGTTCCCGACTTCCGTGCCGTCCATCTGAGTGAGGCGATATGATCCAGGCCGAGTGACTTCTGCCACTATGAAAGGCCCTTCCCATAAGGGTGATAACTTGTGTCGTCCTTCTCCCGTTAGAATTCGGCGAAGGACGAGCTCCCCCACTGAAAAGGATCGTTGCCGCACAGCCTTGTCGTGATAGCGCCTTAGAGTCTGCTGGTATCTTGCTGACTGGATTACTGCACTTAGCCGTTCTTCTTCGAGTATATCTATGTCCTCTAGTCTGGTGGTCTCAGCTTCTGCTATGCTTTCAAAAATCAGCCTTGGTGCCCCAAACTTGAGATCAGCAGGCAGCACTGCTTCCGACCCATAGACCATGAAGAAAGGAGTGTTTCCATGCAAGGCTCGGCTAGGTTGGGTTCTTAGGCTCCAAACAACATAGGGTAATTCCCTTATCCACTTCCCTGCGAATTTTTCATTCTTATCAAAAATCTTTTTCCTGAGTGCATCCAATATCATCCCGTTAGCCCGCTCAACTTGCCCGTTGGCTCTCGGATGGGCTACAGATGCATACTTGATCTGAATACTTTTTTGCTCGCAGAAATCAAAGAACTCTGAACTTGTGAAGTTGGATCCTAGATCAGTTATGATGCTGTTTGGTATCCCGAATCTGAATATTATATCTTGTATGAATTCCACAGCCTTGGCAGAGGTTAAGGAGGCAATGGGCTTGAATTCTATCCATTTAGTGAATTTGTCAATTGCTACCAACACATGAGTATATCCCCCTTGAGCTTTCTTGAAAGGTCCAATCATATCCAGCCCCCAGCATGCAAAAGGCCAAGTTACTGGTATGGTCTGCAGCTGCTGTGCTGGCAAGTGTTGTTGCTTCGACAGGTATTGGCAAGCTTCGCACCTCTGAACTAACTCGGCTGCATCATTCTTTGCTGTTGGCCAATAGAATCCTGACCTGAAGACCTTCCCAACTAGTGTTCTGGAGGCTGCATGTATCCCACATTGTCCAGCGTGGACCTCTTCTAGTAGTTGCTTTCCAGTGGATGGGAGAATGCACTTCATGAAGACGCCTGATGCACCCCTTCTGTATAATGTCTCCCCAATGAGTGTATAATGAGCCGACTGTCTTGCAATGCGCTCCGCCGAGTTCTTATCATCTGGTTCTTCTTCATTCTTTATGTACTTGATGATTGGCCTTCTCCAGTCATCAAGATCTGACTCGGGTTGATTTATGATGTTGCACTCTTCTACTTGATCCGTTGAGATACTCGGCTGCAGGATTTCTTGCACGAAAACCCCAGGTGGGACCTGAGTTCGACTGGACCCTAGCTTGGATAGTACGTCAGCTGCCGTATTCCGATCTCTTTCCACATGATGAAATTCTAAACCCTCGAATTTATCCTCCAGCTTTCGGACGGCGGTGCAGTATCTTCCCATCGAATCATTTGAGCAATCCCACTCCTTATTTATCTGGCTGATAACTACCAGAGAATCCCCGTACACCATTAATCTTTTGACGCCCAGTGATATGGCAATGTTCAATCCATGGATCAAAGCTTCATACTCGGCTGCATTGTTGGAGGCCGGGAATAGCAGCTGGAGGGCGTACTTGAGGTGTTCGCCCCCTGGTGCAGTGAAAAGAATCCCCGCTCCTGCTCCTTGCAGTTTGAGTGAGCCATCAAAATACATTCGCCATACCTCTGCAGTCTCCGGGTTGTCTGGTACTTGTTGTTCAGTCCACTCTGATACGAAATCGACTAGTGCTTGGGTTTTGATGGCAGTGCGAGGCCGAAACTCGATGTCATGAGATCCCAGCTCACAGGCCCACTTGGCTATTCGACCGATGGCCTCCTTGTTGTGAAGAATATCCCCTATTGGAAAACTCGTGACCACTATGACTTTGTGATCGTCAAAGTAGTGACGCAGCTTGCGGGCAGTTAGAAGTACTGCATACAATAGCTTCTGGATTTGAGAATACTTTTTCTTTGAGGGGCCAAGGACTTCACTGATGAAATACACAGGATGTTGTACTGGATAGGCGTGCCCTTCTTCTGCTCGCTCGACTACTAACGCGGTGCTTACCACGTGAGTCGTGCAAGAGATGTACAGTAGCAAATCTTCAGCTGGTTGAGTTGATGTAGCTCGTCGAGGTGGTTTCAGTACTGGCGGTGTTGTCAAGAATTTTTTCAGAGCATCTAGAGCTTCTTGTGCTTCTGAAGTCCACTGAAATTTATCCACCTTCTTGAGTAACTTATAAAACGGCAAACCTTTTTCTCCCAGCCTGGATATAAATCTGCTTAAAGCTGCCATGCATCCAGTAAGTCGCTGAACCTTCTTCTGCGATCGAGGTGCTTCCATCTTCATGATAGCTTCAATCTTATCTGGATTAGCTTCAATTCCTCGGTGGCTGACGATAAATCCGAGCAACTTTCCGGCTGGTACCCCAAAAACACATTTCTCGGGATTAAGCTTCCACCTATACCGCCTCAGGCTGTTGAAAACCAGTTGCAAATCTTCGATGAAGTCCTTTGAGTTCTGTGTTTTGATCACCACGTCATCCACATAAGCCTCCACACGCTTGCCCCAGTGATCGGCTAAGCATGTTTGAATAGCTCTCTGGTAAGTCGCTCCAGCGTTCTTAAGGCCAAACGGCATGGAGGTATAACAGAAAGCGCCAAACGGAGTAATGAATGCCGTTTTTTCTTCATCTTCCTTTGCCAGGCTGATCTGATGGTACCCAGAATAACAATCCAAGAAAGACAACATAGAACATCCAGCGGTGGAGTCCACCACCTGATCTATCCTCGGGAGCCCGAAGGGATCCTTCGGACAGTGTTTGTTGAGATCAGTATAATCAACACACATGCGCCAGTCCACTTTATTCTTTTTGAGTACAAGAACAGGATTGGCTAACCACTCAGGATGTAATACTTCTCTAATGAATCCGGCCGCGACCAAGCGAGCTAACTCGGCGCGAATGGCTTCCCTCTTATCAGGCGTGAAACGACGTAATTTCTGTCGAATCGGCCTCGCCTGAGGAAAGACCTTTAGCTTGTGCTCGGCCAGTTCTCTCGGGACTCCCGGCATATCCGCAGGTTGCCATGCGAATACGTCTCGGTTATCTTGCAGAAACTGGACGAGCGCGCTTTCCTATTTGTTGTCCAAACTGGAGCTGATGATGGCCGTCTTGCGCTCATCAGCGAACCCCAGGTTGATTCTTTTAGTTTCTTCAGTCGGCCGCATAGAGGTCGCGGTCTGAGCTTCATTCGCCGGTATTGCGAGGTCCTCCTCAGGCTTAGAGTTCGCCATTGCGGAGGGAGCTGTCGACGGCTTGGCGGTGAGGGCTGTTTGGATAGCCACTCGGAAACATTCCGCGGCGCCTTGGAGGTCGGCGCGCACAGTTATGATCCCTTGTGGCCCCGGCATTTTCAGTATCATGTATGTGTAATGCGGAATGGCCATGAATTTGGCCAATCCTGGCCTCCCGATGATGGCATTGTACCCGCAGTCGAAGTTCGCCACTTCAAACCTCAGGAACTCGGTTCTGTAGTTCTCCGGAGTTCCAAAGGTGACCGGCATGTAGATGTGGCCCAGCGGGTATTCCCCTTCCGTCGGCACGATGCCGAAGAAAGGAGTGTCCGACTCGTGGAGCTCTTTGAGATGAACTCCCAAGCTTTGGAGTGTCCGGGGGAAGGTGATGTTGATGCTGCTCCCCCCGTCCACTAACACCTTTTTCACCCGGCTTTCTCGGATCACCGGATCAACGAGAAGCGGGTACTTGCCCGGATGATCAAAGTTGAGCCATTGATCCGCCCGAGTGAAGGTGATCGGGTGCTCCGACCATCGGTATGGGGCGGGAGGGCCGATGGTCGCTACCAGTATCTGGCGGTCGTTGAGCTTCTGCTGTCTTCTGCTCTCCTGTGATCCGTGTCCGCCGAAGATGACGTTGACCTCCCTGTCAACGCGCGGGAAAGCTCCTCCTCCTCCTCCCTCCTCCTGCCGATGGGGTTGTCGTGGTTCATCTGGTCCTCCCCTCGGCGGAGGAGGAGGTAGAGGTTGGAAGGGTCGGCCGTGTCCGACGGAGTGCTTGAAGTCCCGGCAGTTACGAAGAGTGTGTCGCATGTCCTTGTGGTATGGGCACTGGGCGTCGAGGATGTCGTCCAGTGTGCGTTCGCCCCCACGAGGTCCTCCTCGAGCGCGGGCGGCGGGTGGCCCGGCGGCGTGTACTTCTTCGCGTGGCCGTTTCTCCCATCGCTTGTCAGGTTGCTGGTTCGCGTCGCGCCGAGGTGCTGCTGGCGCGGGCTTCGCTCCTCCGATGAGGTCCTGGGCTCGCTCGTCGGCGGTGATGTAGAGGTCGGCCTCCCGGAACAGCTCCTCCGAGGTGGTCGGCGCCCTTTGTAGTATGGCTCGAACAAAAGCCGAGTCATTGGATCCTCGGTAGAAGTCCTCGATCACGGCCGCCTCCGTGACATCGGGGATGCGATTTCTCATGGTTTGAAACCTCTTGAGGTATGATCGGAGAGTCTCGTCCCCCCGGCGCTTGATAGATTTGAGGTCCCACGGCTGCGCCGGCTTGTCGGAGAGGGACTGGAAGTTGGCGGTGAAACGCCGACTGAAGTCTCCCCAGACGTCGATGCAGTGTCGGGGTAGATGTCGTAGCCATTGCAGCGCGTCTTGTCCAAGGACAATGGGCAAATACGCGGTCATCACGTCCTCGGATGCTCCGGCAGCTCGAGCAGCGGTGGTGTAGACGGCTAACCAACCCCACGGATCCTGCTTAGGTTCATACTTGTCAACATTGGATACCTTGAAGTTGGGAGGCCATTGGATGGCCCTAAGGCGCGGAGTAAGGGCGGACACTCCGCACGTGTCCTCCTGTCGTCGGGGTCGATGCCTGTCCCGGGGAGGGGAGTTGTGGTTGTGGTTCCTCGACCGTCCCCGGGAGGTTCCGCCAGTTGAAGCCGTCGCCGACTCAGTCCTGGTAGCTTGGCTCTGAGTCGGGGCACCGTGATCCCTGTCGTACTCCTCTCGACGACGAATTTCGTTCTCATGCCGCCGTTCCCGCGAAGCGTTGATGGAGCTCCGCGCGTCTCGGCGACTGTTGATGGCGTGTCGTAGATCGTTCGGTGGGTGAGCAAGCGGTAGGAGATGGTTGGCCGCCTGGGTGAACAGTCGTCGGTAACCGTCGGCGTCAGGAGTCCGAGGAAGTCCTTCCGCTATCCGAGCCAACACTCCTCCGACTTCGCTCGGCGTGTTCATGGCTCGGGCGAAGTCAGGGTTCAGGTTACGCCCGAAGAGTGGATTCTCACGACATTGCTTTGTATCCCGCTCAGCCTGCTCCTGAGCTCGTCGGCGATCACGTCGTCGGGAGTTCCTTCGCTCTCTGAAGACGCGTTCCTCCGGGGTTTCTCCTACCTCCGAGACCTCGTCTCGCGAGACAGGTTGTTCCGGATTCCGCTCTCCGGCCGCGTGATGTCGTCGAACATTCCTGCGCCGGTTCCTCCGTCGACGGGACTCTCGCTGAGGCGGTTCCTCCCCGGGTACGGTCGGCTCGTCGTCGGAGATGGTTGGCGATTCTGCCCTTCCGATGAAAAGGACGTCGGGGTAGAACGACGCTGCCGGCGTGGTGATCTTCTTCCGGAGAGTTGGAGGTTGCGCTTCTCCGGTATTTTCGGAGTTTGTTGAGGAAGACTCCTTTTTTGGTGGATCCGCAACACGGTGCAGAATTCCTTCTTCGTCCGCTACGAACGAAATTGTTCCGAAGCAGAGCATAGATCCGGGGCGCAGGGTGATCTTGTTGTAGAAGGAGATGGCCATTGAGCTAGCTTGGATTGTCAACACACCCCCTACCTGGCGCGCCAGCTGTCGGTGTTTAGGGTCCGACCGCACACCCGGGGTTGCCCCTCAAGGTGTTTTTAGGAGTAGGACGGTGTCGACAACTGTAGCAAAATGGTTCGTGCCGATCGCACGAGGGACAGTGGACAAAGTTTACAGGTTCGGGCCGCTTAGAGATGCGTAACACCCTACGTCCTGATGAGTATGCTTGGTGGATGTGATTACAAGAGAGCTCTCTGGATCGAGAATACAGAGAGTTGATGTGGAGGCTAAGTAATGGGTCGATCGTTCTGAAGGGGTGCCCCCTAGGCCTTATATACTCGACCGTGGGGCAGTACACATGATGAGATAACAACGAGTAGCTAAAAGATAGTGAACCTCTCGAGATTATCCCCTACGTAACTCTCGCCGACTTATCCTCACGCGGCTTCGCTGCATGAAGGCCCCGACGCGGGAAAGTCGGATCTCTGTTGCGGCCAATGGCTCGGCGCTATGGGCCGTCCAGGTTTGCACCAATCCGGCCCTATGTCGCTCCGCGTTGCTGGTCGTCTTTCCCCAGGCCCACAAAAGAATAACCTTACGATTTATTGGGCCCTTGGGCCTTTCGTGAGGTCCTTTACTCTTTTGGTGGACCCGGGGGATATCTATCCCCCACAAGTAAAAACCCTGGCGGATCACCTTAGCAGCTAGGGCTCTCGGCCCCGCGTGCGAGCCGCACGTGCCACTGTGGACTTCACGTAGAATCTGCATGCCTTCGGCCTCGGTGACGCACTTAAGCATTGGTTGACTGACCCCTTTTTTATAGAGTTGGCCTTCAATCAGAGCGAAGTCTCGGCTTCGATGTCTGAGGCGCTTGGCCTCGCTGATGTCGGCTGGGTGATAATACCCCTGCAGGAACAGGGTTATGGGTGCGCGCCAGTCTTCGGTCATGATGAGGTTGACTGTACGGTGGCCCTCGCTGTCATTGGTTATTTGGAGCCCTTCGGGGCTCCGGACTGCTGGTGTGCCGATGACGTGGAAGAACACGTCGGAGGGCAGAGTTTCGCCCCTGGCCGCGGCCTTGGCCAATGCGTCGGCCTCCTCGTTCTTGGCCCGGTCCACATGCTGCACGGTGAACCCCTTGAACTGCCTCTCGAGACTTCGGATGGCCGCGAGGTATTGCATGAGTGCGGGGTCCTTGGCTGCATAGTCTTTTTCGACCTGGCCGGCAACTACCTTGGAGTCTGTTTTGATGATGCAAGTGGTGACTCCGAGGGCCCTTAGCTTGCGGAGGCCGAGGATGACTGCTTCGTACTCTGCTATATTATTTGTGCATCTGTCGGAGTCCAGATTGAAGCTGAGTCGTGCTGCATATCTGTGCTTGACCCCGATTGGTGAGGTTATGATTGCGGCGACGCCTGCCCCCGCATGGCACCATGCGCCGTCGCAGTGGATCGTCCAGACCTTCTCTGTGGTCGGGTCCGGCTGTGTTACTGGCCCGGTCCAGTCGACGACGAAGTCTGCCAGGACTTGCGATTTGATGGCTGTCCTGGGCTCGAAGCTGATGTGGTAGCCAGAGAGTTCGGCTGCCCACTTGGCGATCCTCACCGATGCCTCCGGGTTTCTAAACAGTTCGCCGAGCCCCCTGTCTGAGGTGACGCGGACCTTGAATGCTTCAAAGTAATGGCACAGCTTGCGCGAGGACATAACGACTGCGTAGGCGATCTTCTCCAGCTCTGTCATGTTGCATTTGGACGGTGTCAGGACCTCGGAGACGTAATAAACAGGGCACTGTCTGACAGCGCCTTCGACTGTCTGCTCCTGCACTAGTGCCGCGCTGACCGCGTGCGGCGAAGCCGCGACATAGAGCAATAAGGGGAGCGAGGAGTCGGGGCTCGTGAGGGTGGCCAGCTCCGTTAAGTACTGTTTTAATGAGGCGAAGGCCGCTGCTTGCTCCGGCCCCCAAGCGAAGTCTTTTGCGCCGCGGAGAGTTTTGAGGAAAGGAAGACTTCGCTCGGCCGACCTGGAAATGAATCTGTTGAGAGCGGCCAATCTGCCTGTCAGACGCTGGACATCCCTGGTGGACTGCGGAGGCGACATGTCGATGATGGCCTGGATCTTGGTTGGGTTGGCCTCGATGCCGCGGTGCGACACCAGGTAGCCCAATATCTTGCCCTGGCGAACACCGAAAACGCACTTTTCCGGGTTTAAGCGGAGTCGTGCGTTTCGCATGTTTGCGAATGTCTCGGCCAGGTCGGCGAGATGGTCCTCCTTATTTTTGCTGGCGACGACGATGTCGTCCACATATGTAAATATATTTCTGCCGACCTGCCCTTCGAGTACTGTTTTGGTGAGTCTGGAGAAGGTGGACCCGGCATTCTTGAGACCCTCCGGCATTCTGACGAAGCAATAAGTGCCGAAGGGTGTTATAAAGCTGGTGCTGGCCTTGTCTTCCTCCTTCATGTATATCTGGTGATAGCCGGTGAAGCAGTCGAGGAGAGACATGACCTCGCATCCGGCCGCGCTATCGACTATTTTGTCGATCCGTGGCAACGGGAAATTGTCTTTTGGGCAGGCCTTATTGAGACTGGTGAAGTCTATGCACATCCGCCATTTCCCGCTTTTTTTCTGCACCATTACAACATTGGAGAGCCATGTGGGGTAAGCCACTGGCTCAATGAATTTAGCCTCTAGGAGGCGGTGCACCTCCGCCTTGGCGGCCTCTGTCTTTTCGTCGGACATTTTGCGGAGCCTTTGCTTTCTTGGTCGCACCGAGGGGTCAATTCCCAAACTGTGCTCGATTATAGATCGGCTGACTCCGACCAGGTCGAGGGCGGACCAGGCGAAGACATCTTTATTCTTGGCGAGGCAGCAGAGGAGCTTCTCTTCTTCATGCGAAGTAAGGTCTTCGCTGATAGTGACTGTCTGCTTGGGCGTGGCCTGATCGAGGGGGACAGTCCTGGTCCCATCCTGACTCTGCAACTGAGCCTTGTCGTGCTGTTTGTCAGTTGGGCTGGCGGGCGCAGGGACCTCGCACTGTGTCGTGAGACAGTGCACGTTCCTCTGACCCGGCACGAAGTCTCGCTCTATGTTGCGCGCTGTCTGCTGGTTACCGAAGACTGTAATTACGCCTAGCGGGCCTGGTATCTTCATGCACAAATACAGTCCGTGGATGGCAGCTTCAAACTTATTGATGGAGCCCTGGCCCATGATGGCGTTGTATGGATATACCATATCCACAATGTCAAAAGTCACCTGCTCACTTCGGGCATTGGGTGCTACACCGAAGGAGAGGGGCAATTCTATTTTGCCGACGGGGAAGGTGCCCTTGCCGCCGAAGCCATACAACGGGTTATCCGAAGGCTTAAGCAGGCTGTGGCTGATGCCCATGCGATCGAAGGCGTGGAGGAAGATGATGTCTGCCTGGCTGCCGTTGTCAACGAGGACCTTGTGTAGGTCCCAGCCTGCCACGCTGCAATTGATGACCATGGCATCGCAGTGGGGGGCGCTGCGCAAGTCGACGTCCCGTGCGTCGAAGGTGAGCGGTACGTGGGACCACTTTGTCTGTACAACTGGGCCCGTGACGGTGACATGGTTTATGCTGCGGTAGTGGTCCCGCTTCTGCCGCTTGGTGTCGAAGTCGGTGCTGGACCCCCCAGTTATCATATGAATGACTCCGCGATAAGGTTGATCGGCGAAGTCCTCCTGCTTTGGGGCGTGGGGGATGTTTTGTTGTTGCTGGTGTGGTGGTGGAGGCGGAGGATGTACGATTTGTACTTCCTGATGATGTTGGTAAGCGTGGTGCGGTGGATGCGGGGCGGGAGCGTGGATATATGGTGGAGGGGGTGGCTGGTAGTTATGCGCGACAATTCTGGGGTTGTCGGCTGGCTGCGCCCTTGCCATTCTGTCTCTGGTGGCCTTCACTTCGGGGCAGTCTTTGGTTGGGTGGGCGCAGTCTTCGCCATGGAAAAGGCAGTAAAATCGGCGCGGTGGAGGGGGTGGCTGCGCACGCCCTCGGCCCCTGCCGCGAGTTCCACTTCCGCGGCCCTGGGGGGGATATTCCTGGCGCCGAAGGGGGTCAGCGGCCGACTGCTGGTTGGCAATGTTGTGCACTTGCGGCTGACCGCGGCCATCTCGACCGGAGTCTGGTTGCGGAGTTCTTGTCCACGTGCGGCTGGACTGTGGAGCGTCTTTTGGCTTCCGCTGGGACTCAATCTTGCGCTGGTGGAGCTCCTCGGATCTGGCATACTTTTCAAACAGCTGGTACAGCTCTTGGAGGTTCTTCGGCGGATCTCTGATGCAGTGGCTGTAAAGGACGCCAGCGCGAAGACCACTGATAGCATAGTGGATGGCAATCTGGTCATCGACTGAGGGTAGCTGTGACTTGAGTGTGAGGAATTTGCGGTAATATTCCCTCAGGGTCTCCCTCTCTAGCTGCTTGCAGAGCGAGAGCTCGGCCAGGGCGTCGGTGTCCGGGCGGTACCCTTGGAAGTTGAGGAGGAACTTGTCCCGGAGACTTCTCCAGGAATCGATGGATAGCGGAGGCAACCTGGTGAACCAGGTGAGTGCGGGGCCCTCGAGGGCGATGATGAAGGACTTCGCCATTGTGGCGTCGTCCCCCCCGGACGATGCGACGGCGACCTGGTAACTCATTATGTATTGAGCCGGGTCGGTGCTGCCGTTGTACTTGGGGTAGGTCCCAGCCCGGAAGTTAGCTGGCCAGGGCGTCACTTGCAGGTGAGGCGCCAGGGGACTTCGCTCATCGAGATAATTGACCCCTTGGAATGGCGCGGCGTGCGGGAAAGTGAAGTCGCGCTGGGGAAGCGCGGGTCCTCCGGTTGCGCGCGGTGTTGCAGGGGTGGCTCATGCTGCAGGCCGGGGTGGCCTTCGCGCGTGTCTTCGTTTTGTGCGCGCTGCTGGAGGGATGACTCGTGCTGCGGGCCGAGGTGGCCTTCGCGCTGCATCAGCGCGATCTCCCGCTCGAGTTCCTGGGCCTTGTGCTCTTCGTCGCGTATCATCTGCCGCACTTTGGCGAGTGCGGACACACGCTGGCGCTTGGCCTCCAGTATCTCCTTCTGCCTCTGGAGGTTGCGGTTCTTGAGGCGCAGAGCGCGCAGCTGTAGCTGTTCTTCTGCTGAGATGCCGAGGACTTCACCGTCCTCGGCGAGGTCCGCGCCCTCCGGTGGTGCGAAGCCTGAGGGAGGTGCGAAGCCTGAGGGAGGTGCGAAGCCTGAGGGTTGTCCCTCAGGGTCGCAGGTGCGGAGGGTGTCGTCTTCAGTGGCCTCTTGGTGGGTGGATTGGGTGAGGGCGAGGGCCTTGCCCTTTCTTGCGGCGAGCAGTGCTGCCTTCGCAGCCTCGTCAGCCTTCGGGTTAGCTCTCTTGGGTGCCATCGCGGGTGGTTGTCTCGTAGCACGAACGGTGGGCGCCAAATGTTGGCACTGTCTCTCGACAGCAAGGAGATCCAACACGGGTGAATGGTGATGGCAACAGGGCACTCGCGCGTGATGGCAAAAGCTCTGTTAATCTGGCCTCTCACGGGCACTGTGCGGGGGTATTTATAGGTATCCGAGTGCACGGCGCCTTGCGTTAAGGACGCATGTGCCCTCAGGTACCTAGTTTATCCCCAGAATATTCCCATAAAGCGGGGTTACAAGCTGTAATTACAAGTACGCCTTTACAAATTAGGCCCGTAACACAAACGCGGCCACGCAGGGCCCGTTACAATGGGCCAGATCTCATATGGGCCTCGGAGCTGACCGAGGCCGCGCCGCGGGGAGGCGTCGCCGCAGGCCTTCGTCTGGTGCCGAATCGAGCGAAGGGTCTCCGTGTTGCCTCTGGTGCCGATGAAGCGAAGGGTGTCCCTGCCTGCTTTGTCTGTCAGGGCAGGGGCTAAGCGGTGGAGACTTCGGGCGAAGGGTGGCGTTTCTGCCTTCGCTCCAACAGCGATGACGAACGGCCCCTCCCAGGGGGGCGTGAGCTTGTGCCTCCCTCGGGTGTCTTGCCGCAGCCGAAGCACCAGATCGCCCACCTGGAGGTCTCGGGGTCGGACCCCTCGGGCGTGGTAGCGTCGCAGGGACTGCTGGTACCGCGCCGAGTGTAGTAAGGCCCTGTCCCGAGCCTCATCCAGCTGGTCCAGCGAGTCTTCTCGGCTAGCTTGGTTGCTTTCTTCGTTGTAGGCCCTCGTCCTCGGGGAGCCGTATTCTAGGTCAGTGGGCAGGACGGCCTCGGCCCCGTAGACCAGGAAGAACGGCGTGAAACCCGTGGCTCGGCTTGGCGTCGTCCTCAGGCTCCAGACCACCGAGGGGAGTTCCTTCATCCATCGCTTGTCGAACTTGTTGAGATCATTGTAAATCCGAGGCTTGAGCCCCTGTAGAATCATGCCATTGGCACGTTCTACTTGCCCATTCGACATGGGGTGAGCTACGGCGGCCCAGTCTACCCGGATGTCGTGATCCTCGCAAAAATCCAGGAATTTTTTGCCGGTGAACTGGGTGCCGTTGTCGGTGATGATGGAGTTCGGGACCCCGAAGCGATGGATGATGTTGGTGAAGAACGCCACCGCCTGCTCGGATCTGATGCTGTTCAGGGGTCGGACCTCGATCCACTTGGAGAATTTGTCGATGGCGACCAGCAGGTGCGTGTAGCCCCCGGGCGCCTTCTGCAGAGGGCCGACGAGGTCCAGACCCCACACAGCGAAGGGCCAGGTGATGGGTATCGTCTGCAGAGCCTGAGCGGGCAGGTGGGTCTGCTTCGCATAGAATTGGCACCCTTCGCAGGCGCGGACAATTCTAGTGGCGTCAGCCACCGCCGTCGGCCAGTAGAAGCCTTGGCGGAAAGCGTTCCCAACGAGGGTTCGAGGTGCTGCATGATGGCCGCAAGCCCACGAGTGTATTTCCTGTAGGAGTTCCTGACCCTCGGCGATGGAGATGCATCGCTGGAGGATGCCCGAGGGGCTACGGTGGTAGAGCTCCTTTTCATCGCCCAGCAAGACGAACGACTTGGCGCGTCGCGCTACCCGCCGAGCCTCGGCTCGGTCGAGGGGCAGTTCTCCTTGGCGAAGATATTGCAGGTACGGGGTCTGCCAATCCTGATCTGGCATGACCCCGTTCTGCTCCTCCTCGATGTGCAGTGCTTCGTCCTCGGGGGTCGAGGGCTCCTCGAGTTGAGCCGAGGATGGCTCGGGCTGGGCCGAGGTCGCCTCGGACGGGGCCGAGGGCACTTCGGGCTCGGGCGTGTCGCCTATCTTGACGGAGGGTTGGTGCAGATCCCGGGAGAAGACGTCCGGGGGAACCGTTGTTCGCCCCGAGGCTATCTTCTCCAGCTCGTCCGCAGTCTCGTTGTAGCGCCGGGCGATGTGGTTAAGCTCGAGACCGTAGAACTTGTCTTCCAGGCGTCGAACCTCGTCACAGTAGGCCTTCATCTTCGGGTCGCGGCAGTGGGAGTTCTTCATGACTTGGTCGATGACGAGCTGCGAGTCGCCGCGTGCATCGAGGCGTCGGACCCCTAGCTCGATGGCGATTCGCAATCCGTTGATCAGAGCCTCGTACTCAGCCACATTGTTGGACGCCGGGAAATGGAGGCGGAGCACGTAGCGCAGGTGTTTCCCGAGGGGCGAGACGAAGAGCAGGCCCGCGCCGGCTCCCGTCTTCATTAGCGACCCGTCGAAAAACATGGTCCAGAGCTCCGGTTGGATCGGCGCCGTTGGCAACTGGGTGTCGACCCATTCGGCTACGAAGTCCGCCAGTACCTGGGACTTGATGGCCTTCCGTGGGGCGAACGAGATTGCCTCGCCCATGATTTCCACCGCCCACTTCGCGATCCGTCCCGAGGCTTCTCGGCACTGGACGATCTCCCCCAGGGGGAAGGATGACACCACAGTCACCGGATGGGACTCGAAGTAATGTCGCAGCTTTCGCCTCGTCAGGATCACTGCATACAGCAGCTTCTGGACTTGTGGGTAGCGGATCTTGGTCTCGGACAGCACTTCGCTGACGAAGTAAACTGGCCTCTGAATGGGCAAAGCATGCCCCTCTTCCTGCCTTTCGACTACGATCGCGGCGCTGACCACCTGAGTGGTTGCGGCGACGTAGACCAAGAGGGTTTCTCCATCAGCTGGGGGTACCAAGACGGGCGCCTGGGTGAGGAGCGTCTTCAGGTTCCCGAGGGCTTCCTCGGCCTCGGGGGTCCAAGTGAAGCACTCGGCCTTTCTTAAGAGACGGTACAGGGGCAGGCCTCTTTCGCCGAGGCGCGAGATGAAACGGCTCAAGGCCGCGAGGCACCCCATGACCCTCTGTACGCCTTTTAAGTCCTTGATGGGCCCCATGTTTGTGATGGCCGCGATCTTCTCCGGGTTGGCTTCGATGCCCCGCTCGGAGACGATGAATCCCAAAAGCATGCCCCGGGGCACCCCGAAGACGCATTTCTCGGGATTGAGCTTGACGCCCTTCGCCTTGAGACACCGGAATGTCAGTTCGAGGTCGGAGAGAAGGTCGGAGGCTTTCCTCGTCTTGACTACGATGTCATCGACGTAGGCCTCGACCGTGCGACCGATGTGTTCGCCGAACACATGGTTCATGCACCGCTGGTACGTTGCACCCGCGTTCCTCAAACCGAACGGCATTGTGACATAACAGTACATGCCGAAGGGCGTGATGAAAGAAGTCGCGAGCTGGTCGGACTCTTTCATCTTGATTTGATGATACCCTGAGTAGGCATCGAGGAAAGACAGGGTTTCGCACCCTGCAGTGGAGTCCACGATTTGATCGATGCGAGGTAGAGGGTAGGGGACTTTCGGACATGCTTTGTTGAGACCAGTGTAGTCTACACACATCCGCCATTTTCCCCCTTTCTTCCTCACAAGCACAGGGTTGGCAAGCCATTCGGGATGGAATACCTCTTTGATGAACCCTGCTGCCATCAGCTTGTGGATCTCCTCGCCTATCACCCTGCGCCTTTCCTCGTCGAATCGGCGCAGAGGCTGTCTGACCGGTCGGGCTCCGGCCCGAATATCCAGCGAGTGCTCGGCGACTTCCCTCGGTATGCCGGGCATGTCCGAGGGACTCCACGCAAAGACGTCGGCGTTTGCGCGGAGAAAGTCGACGAGCACTGCTTCCTATTTGGGGTCGAGCCCGGAACCGATCTGGATCTGCTTGGAGGTATCGCCGCTGGGGTTGAGAGGGACGGCCTTAACCGTCTCTGCTGGCTCGAAGTTGCCGGCGTGTCGCTTCACGTCCGGCACCTCTCGGGAGAGGCTTTCCAGGTCGGCAATGAGGGCCTCGGACTCGGCGAGGGCCTCGGCGTACTCCACATCGCATTCGAACGCGTGCTTGTACGTGGGGCCGACGGTGATGACCCCGTTGGGGCCCGGCATCTTGAGCTTCAGGTAGGTGTAGTTGGGGATGGCCATGAACTTCGCGTAGCATGGCCTTCCCAATACTGCGTGGTAGGTTCCTCGGAACCCGACCACCTCGAACGTCAGAGTCTCCCTTCGGAAGTTGGAGGGTGTTCCGAAGCAGACAGGAAGGTCGAGCTGTCCGAGGGGCTGGACGCGCTTCCCGGGAATGATCCCGTGGAAGGGCGCAGCGCCTGCTCGGACGGACGACAGATCGACGCGCAGGAGCCTGAGGGTCTCAGCGTAGATGATGTTGAGGCAGCTGCCCCCATCCATCAAGACCTTGGTGAGCCTGACGTCGCCGATGACGGGAACGACGACGAGCGGGTACTTTCCTGGGCTCGGCACGTGGTCGGGGTGGTCATCCTGGTCGAAGGTGATGGGCTTGTCGGACCAGTCTAGGTAGACTGGCGCCGCCACCTTCACCGAGCAGACCTCCTGACGCTCCTGCTTACGATGCCGAGCCGAGGCGTTGGCCGCATGCCCTCCATAGATCATGAAGCAGTCGCGGACCTCGGGGAACTCTCCTGCTTGGTGATCTTCCTTCTTGCCGTCGTCGCGGGCCTTGTCACCCTCTGCGGGTGGCCCGGCCCGGTGGAAGTGGCGCCGAAGCATGACGCACTCCTCGAGGGTGTGCTTGACGGGCCCCTGATGGTAGGGGCACGTCTCCTTTAGTGCCTTGTCGAAGAGGTTGGCGCCTCCGGGGGGCTTCCGAGGGTTCTTGTACTCGGCAGCGGCGACAAGGTCCGTGCTGGCGGCGTCGCGTTTCGCTTGCGACTTCCTCCTGCCTTTCTTCTTGGCGCCGAGCGGAGTAGACGCCTCGGGAGCATCTTCCGACGGGCGGCCCTGGGGCTGCTTGTCCTTTCGGAAGATGGCCTCGACCGCCTCCTGACCAGAGGCGAACTTGGTGGCGATGTCCATCAGCTCGCTCGCCCTGGTGGGGGTCTTGCGACCCAACTTGCTCACCAGGTCACGGCAGGTGGTGCCGGCAAGGAACGCACCGATGACATCGGAGTCGGTGATGTTGGGCAGCTCGGTGCGCTGCTTCGAGAATCGTCGGATGTAGTCCCGAAGGGACTCTCCCGGCTGTTGCCGACAACTTCGGAGGTCCCAGGAATTCCCGGGGCGCACGTACGTGCCCTGAAAGTTGCCGGCGAAAGCCTGGACCAGATCTTCCCAGTTGGAAATCTGCCCCGGAGGCAGGTGTTCCAACCAAGCGCGAGCGGTGTCGGAAAGGAACAGGGGGAGGTTGCGGATGATGAGGTTGTCGTCGTCCGTCCCACCCAGTTGACAGGCCAGGCGGTAGTCCGCGAGCCACAATTCCGGTCTTGTTTCCCCCGAGTACTTTGTGATAGTAGTCGGGGGTCAGAATCGGGGCGGAAACGGCGCCCGCCGAATGGCTCGGCTAAAGACCTGCGGACCGGGTGGTTCGGGCGAGGGACTCCGATCCTCCCCGCTGTCGTAGCGTCCCCCACGCCTGGGGTGATAACCTCGGCGCACCCTTTCGTCGAGGCGGGCCCGACGGTCGCGATGAGGGTGCTCGTCGCCGAGGTGGCCCGGGGCCGCAGGCGCGGTGTTGCGCGTGCGCCCGGTGTAGACCGAGGCTTCCCGCGTGAGTCGGGAAGTCGCGGCACGAGGTTCCGAGGGGTACCCCTGCCTTCGGGAGGCAGAGCTCTCGGCCCGTCGGGCCGTAGCGCCTTCCAGGAGATGCTTGAGTTCTCCCTGGATTCGCCGACCCTCGGTGGTTGATGACTCCGGCATCGCGCGGAGGAGCATCGCTGCGGCGGCCAGGTCCTGACCGGTTCCGCCGGATGCGGGTGGCGGTCTGTCCCTGGCATCGTTGGCGATGCGGTGCTAGAGACCTTGGGGCAGGTGACGTATTCCTCCGGCCGGGGGCTGGCTCGCCCATACCTGCCCGATGTTCTGGCGGATTGCCTCGAGCGCTCCTGCTCCCTCATCGAGCCCGGCCTGCGCCCCGCGGACTTGCTCGAGCTGTGGGTCGTGACCCCCCGCCGGAACGGGGACCACAGCTAGCTCCCGCGGGATGTCGGCGCGAGGCGCTGGCCTAGGGGGATCACCATCCTCCGGCATGCCGAGACAGCCGCCTCCGGAGGGATCCCCTAGCTCGACGTGGAAACATTCGCGGCTCGGGCCGCAGTCCTTGTCGTCAAGGCTGCGGCTGCCGTCGGAACAGTCGGAGAGGCAGTAGTCACATGCGGCCATAAAGTCCCGCATGGCACTGGGGTTGCCAAATCCGGAGAAATCCCAGCAGATGCTGGGGTCGTCATCTTCCTCGGACCCAGAGGGTCCGTAGGTCGAGACACCCGTCAATCGGTCCCAAGGCGACCGCACACGAAACCCCAGAGAGGTTGCACTCGCCTCAACGTGAGCGCCCGCCAAAGCGAGGTCGCCAGGCGGGTTGAGGCCGAGTCGAAATGACGAAGGATGGGAATCAGCCCGTACCTTTTGGTCGACGAGGATCGACGAAGTCGCATCGGGGGCTGATCGTGCTGTCGTCCTGGGTGCGAGGGCGACGTCCTGCAGGCCCTCCGTGAGCGTGCTGGCGTCGTCCACTTGCTCAGGATCGGCGTGACGCGGGGGGACGGCGCTCGCCTTCGCCTCAAACGCGGGGGGTGATGCCCGACACGTCCTCCGTTGGGGCGCTAGGGATGTCGATTTGCTCGACAGTCGACTGAGCGCAGCCTCCCGCTCGGCCTTGGTTGCCCCGCCTCCTCCTCCGATGGCGAGGGAGAGGACGGAGCGAACTCGAAAGTTGTCCTTCCCACACGCGGGAAAGGCGTCGTCGATTCCGCCGCCGGCGGGCGGGCTGTCCGCCACCATTGTCGCTGTCGCGCGGTGGTGGAAGGAGTGTCATGTCGTAGCTGCCGTCAAAAGACATGAACTCGAGACTCCCGAAACGGAGCACCGTCCCGGGTTGAAGAGGTCGTTGGAGACTGCCCATCTGGAGCTTGACGGGAATCTACTCGTCAACACGCAGCGTGCCCCTACCTGGCGCGCCAACTGTCGGCGTTCCGAGACCGGGGGGTCCCCGAGCCGACGAGTGAGTGTGCCGCGTGCCCCAGCCCAGATGGGTCGAGCGCGTGGGCGAGCGCGAAGGGGGGAGAGAGAGAGAGAGCGAGAGCGAGGTGGCCGGAGCCGGGTCGTGAGGGAGTCGGAGAATTCCCGCGGCCTTCGTGTTCGTCCCGCGCCCAGGTCGGGTGCGCTTGCAGTAGGGGGTTACAAGCGTCCGCGCGGGTGAGGGGAGCGAGCGGCCCCGAGAGAGCGCCTGCCCCTGCCCTTCGTTCCCGCGAGGCCAACCTTCTCTAAGAAGGCCCTGGTCCTTCCTTTTATAGGCGTAAGGAGAGGATCCAGGTGTACAAATGGGAGTGTAGCAAGGTGCTACGTGTCTAGCGGGGGAGAGCTAGTGCCCTGAGTACATGCCAAGGTGGCAGCCGGAGAGATCTTGGCACCCAGCTAGTGTGGCGTCGTGGCTGTCGGAGAAGCGATGGAACCGGACGGAGGGACAGCTGTCGGAGTGGCTGGGTCCTTGCTGACGTCTCCCTGCTTTCGTAAGGGAGCTGAGAGCCGCCGTCGTCATGGTCTAGCGGGGCGCCATCATTGCCTATCTAGCGGGGCTAGCCAGATGGGACGTCGGTCCTGTTCTCTGCGGCCCGAGTCGGCTCGGGGTAGGGTGATGATGACGCTTCCTGTCGACGTGGCGGGCTCGTGTCCTAGGTCGGACAACGTGGAGGCTCCTCCGAGGCCGAGGTCGAGTCCGTCCTGCATGGCCGAGACCGAACCTGAGCTCCTGGGTCGGGCGAGGCGGAGGTCGTTCGGCAGAGGCCAGGGTGGAGTCCGAGCCCTGGGTCGGGCGAAGTGGAGTTCGTCGTCTTCTGGGGCCTTAGCCCGAGTCCGAGCCCTGGGTCGGGCGGAGCGGAGTTCGCCGTCTTCCGGGGCCTTAGCCCGAGTCCGAGCCCTGGGTCGGGCGGAGCGGAGTTCGCCGTCTTCCGGGGCCTTAGCCCGAGTCCGAGCCCTGGGTCGGGCGGAGCGGAGTTCGCCGTCTTCCGGGGCCTTAGCCCGAGTCCGAGCCCTGGGTCGGGCGGAGCGGAGTTCGCCGTCTTCCGGGGCCTTAGCCCGAGTCCGAGCCCTGGGTCGGGCGGAGCTTCCTCTGGCGCTTTCGGCCAAGCCTGGCTACCCGTCAGTCTTACCTTTTGCGTTAAAGGCCCCAGTGATTTGGTCGGTCGGCGCGGGTGATTTAGTCAGGGTTACTTCTTATCGAAGGCATGGCCTCGGGCGAGCCGGAGATGCGTCTGCCGTGAAAGAGGAGACCTCGGGCGAGACGGAACCATCTCAGGGTCGGCTGCCCTCGCCCGAGGCTAGGCTCGGGCGTGGCGTGATCGAGTCGCTCGTATGGACTGATCCCTGACTTAATCATACCCATCAGGCCTCTGCAGCTTTATGCTGATGGGGGTTACCAGCTGAGAATTAGGCGTCTTGAGGGTACCCCTAATTATGGTCCCCGACAGACGCCTCGCCGATTTCGGCCTCGCCCACGTCCTAACCGCCACGAGCTCCAAGCTCGAGCACGGCATGGCCAGCAGAGCCACCATCGTATTATTTCTTCACCGTGAATAGTGGGGATACACGCAAGCGCAGGACCACGACGGTAAGTCTGTGGCATCCCCGAGGTGCCGACGTGTGAGGCACAGTCAGGTAAAGCGACATAGGCGGTGATGGTGCGTTTGTTTTAATTCATCGAGAACATGAGATTGGAAAGTAAATCAGATATCCAGTCTAGAGATTTCATACCATGTTTCTCGATCCAGCGCACGGTTCACAGCACTTCACAACAATATAGCAATAACAGTAAACATACCGCTCTATTGTGTAGAGGGAGAATCGAAGCCTGTCGCGTAGGACAGTTCGGCTAGGCCGGAGGACGTGCCGGATCGATGAAGAGTCGATGCAGATCTGATCCCGTAGCAACGTCGAGGTAGAGCGTGCTGATAACGTGTTAAGAACTACGTTACCACGGATCATCAGATCCGCTCTCATCCCTCCCGTCAGAGTAGAGACACAAGAAACTGTAGAGGACTCGTCTCCCTTCCCATAAACACGACAGAGGAAACACACGAGACACAGGATATAGGGTTGGGCCTCTGGCCTTTTTCTCTTCTCTCTCATATGAAGGAATGTACATGTTCCTTATATAGAGTTGTGAAACCCCTCATAGGCAAAGCCGGGTATTTGTTCACATAACCCTAACTAGAGTTACTTAACAAAGGAAATCATTCTCTTATCTGGCCAGCTACCAGCTTCCGGCACGAGAGCCGCTGTCCTCTAGTGGGCCCGGTTCCATTTGGGCTGCTTGAATCGTCGGCTAAGGAGGTTGGGCCGAGATATCCCATCGCCGGGTCCGTCAAGCCCACGCATCATCACTCGCGCGCGGGGCCGTCCGACCGGGCTCTCCTCCCTCGTTTTACCCGCACCCGCCGCAACGCCGAGAAGACGCGAGAGGAAGGGGGGAGGTGAGCCACCGGAAGCGGAGACGTGAGCAGTCGACCAACCCCGTCGATCCGGCTGCGGCCCGGCGTGCTAGATCGCTACCGACCATGGTGGTGGAGGAGATCGCCGAGGGGGTGAAGAACCTCACCGTTACCGGAGACGCGGCGGCTTCAGGCGGAGAGGGGCAGAGGAGGGGCGGCGGCGGCAGCAGCAACCGCATCCAGGTGTCCAACACCAAGAAACCCCTCTTCTTCTACGTCAACCTCGCCAAGGTACGGCTGCCCCTCTCTCCCTACGCGCCGCATCTTTCCGTGATACTCCTGCCCACCCGCCGCTTCCGGATTCTGGCTGATTTGGTTGCTTCGGTCCGTGCAGAGGTATATGCAACAGCACGAAGATGTAGAGCTATCCGCTCTTGGAATGGGTGCGTCCCTCCTTCGCCCTTCTTTCTAACTTATTTTTGCACTATATTTGTTACTGGTGAAGTTAATTTAGGCATTGTCGCTTGACATTGATGCCTCTATCCGCGAATTTGGTCTATGTTATTAAGTACGCCGATAAATATGATGTACAAGACGCAGAATGCGTCGGCGCGGCGTGTCTTCTTTTCTGTATGTTTCTCAATGCTGGATCTGTGTTGGTTATTATTGCTAAAACCCTAGCTTTTATGTCAGTTAGGGTCCCTTTGCTAGGGCTTACAAAAGGCTCTGGCTTTGGCTTCTGAAGAAACCCTACCAAACGGGGTAAAAAGAAAACCGGTTTCTCACTGAAACCACCAAGGAGCCGGAGCCCAAAATATTAACTTGCACCAGCTCCTCTAAAAAATGCTCTACGAAACCCTTTTGTCAAATATCTTTCTACAAAGTGTTCTGGCTCTACCAGAGAAGTGTAAGTACCGTGTGATTGTGGCTAGGGTTCCTGAGAAATTACTGGTGAGGGGGGGGGGGGGATTAGTGAAGGATTATGGGCCTCATTATTGGGCCGTTAGTCATTTGTACTAGTATAAATACTACCTTTTGTACTGAGACAATCATCGAATAATCAGAAATACCAGATCCACACATTTCTTACCTGTTCCAACTCACCTGGGAACTGACGCTTGGAAGTACTCACCGGAGTTCTTCTGTCAATCTGCTCACGACGAGGAAAGCGAGTGTCCTCCGTCCAGGGGCTGTGACAAGAAGCTACTCCAGCAGAGGAGCTAAATCTGAAGCCATTTTAGGACCTGGTACCAAACTTGCTCTTAGTGTTCCTAGGCGGCATTTGCCTTGTGACACGCAGAGCACAGCTTAGAATTTGGTCTAGCAACTTGCCAGATTTATTGTCCGAGGAAAAACTTACCAAGTTTGAGTCAAGTGCTATGCAATGCATTGTTGTTATTACATGGCTATCATGCTCTGGCTGACCACAGGCAGGCAACTACTTCCACTTGGGGTTTGCCTGAGAACCATGGTTTTCAAGGTGTCACCTAGGCGCCTAGACGCTCAAAAATCATGGGCATCCCTGTTCCCTAACTGAAAAAAAATCAGAAAGAGACCGGGAGGGGGGGCAACCAACAAGCCCCAGCAGCTGCCAATCCCCGATAGCTCTTGCTTGTGGAACTCGCGCTTGTCAATTGAGGCGTGATAGATCTCGACCTGGACAGAAGCTCAGTTGATCTGAGAGCGCATGACTCAATGAGGGCCCGAGAAGAAGCAGGGAGGAGGAGCAGAGGAGTTGCTGGCAGCATCACGCGCAAGGAGAATAAGGAAGGAGTTCAGGAGACCTATAGGCTATAGGCAAGTCGGGGGATGGTTATTTAGGTTGGCTAGTGGGCTGGGGCAGCCCCTTAAGTCTCCTGCCCTCTTTCTCATTTTTCTTTTTTTCCCTTCATGCTGCTGCCTTCCTGTTTCTCAGATTGGTATACATCACCTTGCGAGTGTGTAGGTGTCACCTTAGGTGATTAGAAGGTGGTCCATCCATCACCATGTCTTGCCTTATTGCCTTAAGAACCATGTTGAGAACTGTTTGGGGTTCCGGAATTTAGTTGTATGAATTTTTGACATGCAATCTCCTGTATTCAAAGTATTCATTAGAGATGCAGAAAAGGAAAGATAATCATCCGTTGCTGATCTTCATGTTGTTACGTAAAGATAATCATCTGTCGTATGAACGGTTAGCCTTAAATTTAAGTATAGGAGTTTGGATAGGGGTACAGGGTAATCTTGGAGATGCTCTTAGTCAGTGTATTCTGATATTTTTTTATTGGATACATAACTTAAGCTCAATTAACATCTTTATATGTGATTTATTTGATTCATCAATGCTACTTTTTCGTTAAAACATACAGTGATACAAAAGCTTTCCATTTCAAGTTTCTGCATCAGTGTACTGTTTGAGGCAACACTAACCAAGCTTTATTTTGTTTCCAGCCATAGCAACAGTTGTGACCGTGGCAGAAATTCTGAAGAACAATGGATTTGCTGTTGAAAAGAGTGAGATTCCGGGGCTTTGTTGTCTTGTAGATTATGCCTCATCTATATTATTATATTTGCCGCTCTTAATCATCCCTTTGTGTCTTAACCTACATAGAAATTAGGACCTCTACTGTTGAAATAAACGACGAATCAAGAGGGCGTCCATTCCAAAAGGCCAAGGTTAGAAAATACTATACCCTTCATTCAGTGTACTTAAGCTATTCATTGTGTTTGTCAATTTGGTCATTCTATCTTTACTGTATGAAATTCGTCTTTTACTGAGAATTAAACTGACATGAACCTCTCCCTCAGATTGAGATAATCTTGGGAAAGAGCGACAAATTTGATGAGCTCATGGCCGCTGCTGCAGAAGAGAGGGGCGAAGTGGAAGATGGTGAAGAGCAGGCTTGAAAACAGTACCGATGACAAGCTGCTGCTGTTGTGCTCTATTAGTGTTGTTTAATTTAGTTTAATACCGTGTGCATGAGATATGGCACGCGTTCTTGCTCAACTACATCACCATGGCAATGTCTGCAAATCCATGGATTGATGGATGGATGTTGGTTGTTTCTTAACATTCTGGACATGTTGTTCACTTTGGCTATGTATGTTTTAGCAGTCCAGCGTTCCCCTTACAAAATATGGCGTGCTTTGTTGACTACACAGACGGTAGTTCCTTTCCTGAATTATTGTCTGCAAAGATAAGAGATATCAATGGGTAACTAATATCCGATGGATAAAAACTCCATTATGGTATGGGTACTAGGAATTTTGATGCTTACAGGTATGTTATTGGGTCATTTTATATAGGAAAAATTCTGATATGCCATCAGATTTTATACTCGTTCCTTGTGTGTTACTGAATGGTATAATGTAAAGTACATTTTTTTGTGTCTGACATGTGGGGCTAGTGGCAAACAAGGAACGAGTATATTTTCAAATTGCATACATGAAATTGGCACTTTTATATACCTAATGGATATGGTGGATGTGGGCATCTTTGAAAATGTTGGGTTCGATGAATCTATCATGCTGGATAAAATGTTAATACACTATTCTACAATCTTTCATTATTAATAAGGTTTGGGCTTTTTATATTTTGTATACTTTGTATTTAGTTCTTATTATTGTGATAAAAATAAGCATGTACTAAAATGTTAATGTACTAAAATGTTAGTGGGTGTGGATATCTGTTAGGTGTGATACTCGATGGATATCTGTTATCCATGTGAGTGGCGTGTATGAAGTAATTTTATATACCCATGATAGATAATGGGTGTGGATAATGATGTACTACGTATTTTTTTCGGTGGACATGAGTATGTTCTCTCCCTACCCGTTATCTTACTGGATTTCTAGCCACGACTAGGTTTTTGGGTCCTTTGGCCAAGTCCCTCGAGGTTATGCCAAAAAAAACAATTTACGGTGTTTTTTTCCAACTTTCTAAGGTAGATTTACGGTTAATAATCTGAAATTTCAACAAAAAGATACAAGAGAGGAGCTGAATAGATTCTTAGGAGCAAGAGGAAGAGGAGTTGAATAGATTCTCTAAATTCTATAGATTCTTTTACTTCAATCCAGAATTTTTGTCCTAAATTTAAGATTCCCTAGATTTCCACAATATGATTTTTTTTTCAAAAAATATTACTCAATTGCAAGTGTTTATTGGATTGAATCATTTTAATTTTTTATTTAGAGGCTCACCACCCGAATCGTTAGGGGTGGGCAAAAAATACCAAACACCAAAAACCGCACCGAACCGAACACCATACACTGAAATTTGCAGTTTATTTGGTTTTTGGTGTTTGATGCGGTTGGATTTTTGCTCTATTTAGTGTTTGGTGCTTGGTGTGGTTTTTAATATTCAAACACCAAAAATACCAAAAAATCGAAATGTAGCAAACCTACCTCTTGAAGCCCAACAAGCAGTTGTTATAAGGTCCTAAACCCTAGACTCATATCATTATACTTTTTAAGAATTATGCGTTAGTTGCTCTTATTCAACACTAAATTGTTTGTGCAATTTTATTAAGTACTTGTTGATAAATTATTAGTACTTGTCTCTATACAGTTTTATGTTTGCAGTTTCAAATTGCTAGTTGTTTGGTGATTGTGGTAATACCAAACACCGAACTGAAAAAATCGAACACTAAATTGTGTGGTTTTCTTATTTCTGAACAAAAAGTTTGGCTTCCATTTTCTAAACACCAAACTTTTTTTACACCAAATAAACCGCACCGAATAAACCAATAAAATCTAATGCCAAGCCCTACAAATCGTCGTTTGACTCGTACCTGATGACATATACTGGACCGAAGACTTTATCTCTGTAGAATACGACACAACATCTATTATTTCAGCTATTGCCACCATTATACGCACTGCTAGTATAGAAAGCCATGCAAGGCAGCGTCAGACTGGACGTGAGTGTCTTTTTGCTTTATTAGGACATGAGTTTGAGCCAATTTCTTTATGTATGGGTTTGTTAATGAGCTTAAATGGAAACCCAACGATTATGTGGGCATGTGTTTGTTCTTTCACTACTCATACCCGTAAACCCATGTGTTTTAAAAATTTATCTTAAAATCAACATAACTTATAAATATATCTCATAATATTATTAATCGAATATGTTCTAGTTAAAATAAACTTCATGTAACAAAGTTTAAATTAAAATTAGTTATCACTTGTTTCTTTTACCACGTATTATTAATATATTGACTATCATTTACATGATGAATTGTTTTTTATGTTGATACCGAAATCCACATGAACAAGGGTTTAGGCAAAAAAATTATACCTACCATGGGTATGTGTTTTTGAGCTGACGTATTTTTTATTTATGGGTATGAGTTTGTCAAGTGATACCCAACGAGTTTTTATCATTGCCATCCCCAAGAATTTCATGTAGACTATAGTCACAACGCTATTGTAGAATCTATAGTTAACATCCGCAAGAATTTCATGTAGAATTGATCAAATCACCATGTTCCACACGGGTCCTTTTTTTAGTCTTTAACTTGGCCAATTTATGAGTTGCTTGGGACTTAGGTGCGCCACGTTGAAGCCAAGGCACATCAGCTGCTTGTGGTGCTGGTTGCACACTTGAACCACACCACCAGTTCACCCCCTCTCCTCTCCGGGAGCTTAGACACCTAGGCTAGCGCATTGTTCTCAAGGTCAGAGCTTCGCCGAGGAGGCGAGGACGATGGCAATCGCCGGGCAGTGCTCCTCCTGCTATTATACGTCACCCACCCTGCAGCTCCAGGTCCAACGACGGGACAGCCACCTGCCGCGGCTGCCCCAAGCCGCACGAAGAGCGCGGCGGCCGAGGTTGCAGGTGGCCACAGCTGCCGGCAGCGGGCCCATCAGGGCGGCCACGGACGCCGAGTTCTTCCAGCCTTCCGACAGCAGGCCAATCATGCTCTTCGACGGTGCCCACCCTCCCTTTCCGGTTCCGCCCGCGTCTTGGGAAATCAAATCTCCTAACCTGCCAGCTGCCGTGCTCTGTGCTTGCAGGCGTCTGCAACCTCTGCAACGGCGGCGTCCGCTTCGTGCGGGAGCACGACCCCAACAGGTATAGCCGCGCTGCTCAATCCTCAGTCGAAGCAACAGCGATTCAGCCGCTGATAGGTTCTTCCGATGGGTTCGCAACTCCAACAGGAGCATCAGGTACGTGCCGCTGCAGAGCGAGTCCGGGAGGAAGCTCCTGCAGAGGTCAGGGAGGTCCCCTGACGACATCTCCAGCGTTGTTCTCGTCGAGAAAGACAGGTGCCCCAACCATAAGCTCCCTTCCTTCAAGAACTGTTGAATGCTATTATGCTAGTACTACAGATTGCTAGCTTATGTATGACGATGATGATAAGGTGCGAGTCTTGCAGGTCTTTCATCAAGTCTGAAGCGGTGCTTAGGATAATGGAGTACCTCAACCTGCCCTTCCCGCAGCTCGCCGTCTTCCTCAAGTTCGTCCCTCTGTAAGCTAGCTCCCTCCTCTGCTGTCCAGCTTAATCGATGCACTTTTTTTTTATGATTCGCACAACCAGTTAATCAGTTTTTCAACGAAATGCAACTCCTCCCTACTGATTCTGTTGCGGTGGTTAGGTTCCTGAGGGACTTCGCGTACGACAACGTTGCGAACAACAGGTACGCCATGTTTGGGCGCGCCGAAGTAGAAGCATGCGAGATACTGTAACAACTGGTGCCCCTGAGATATCGATACTTAGTCTATACGATTCGATGTCAACAGTCTGCATACATGATGTACCACGAACATCTATGTGTGCGTAGTTTTAGCCATCTAAACAAAAGCTCAAACAAAAAAAACCTTGCTCTATCTCTATGCTCCTTGCAGTGAGCGAAAGGCACTGAAGGGCGTATACTAGCTACAAAGGCTGTAAAAACTGTATCTTTGGCACCACGACGCCCTCGGTGGTCCCGTGGGCGTTCAGAATAGTAGCGTTGGACGGGGCGGTGTGGTTGACCCAGGAAAGGTTGACGTTGCTGAGGTAGATCCCATGGCAGTGGACACTCTGGCTGCACAGCAGCCTGATGGCTTCCTGCCTGGATGACGTCCCTTGGATGTCGATGAACCTTACGTCGGTTATCGCCACGCCACCAGGCTGCAAAGACAGAGACAGAGACAGTGGAAGTGCAGGTACCCCGTATGTACGTAGCCATGCACGGCGGCAGTGGTTTCTAGTGTGGCTCACCTTCACAGGACAGTTTCCTTGCGGGCAGTAGAACTGGTCGATGACGATGGGATACTGCACTCCGGTCATGTTGAGGCTCGCAAAGAGGAACCCTTTTGCGTAGCCCTTCCCTCCCTGCATTCATGGCTTGATGCATTAGCCTTGTTCGATTTTAGGCTTGAAGCATATGTACAGAGCGTATGCAATGCAGCCTCGTTACAAAACCGTTAAGCCCTGAGACTTAGCTACCTGCCATGACTTTATCCTGACACCATTCATGGTCCCAACAAAGCTGCAGTTAGTCACTACGATCTGTTCCACCACCGCGCTCTCGGATCTTCCCAGGCTTCCCACACTACACAAGGATCAGAAGCTGAGCTCAGTACATACACTGCTAGAGAGAGAGAGAGAGAGAAACACTATACACGTGTTGTTACCTGATACCATGGCCAGGCCCGCAGGTGCTGCGAGTGACGGTAACGTTTCTAGTGTGCGACAGGATCGATACGCAGTCATCTCCTGCAATTTTTTCCCAAATGACAGTCAGTCAGCATCCGTGAACGACATTGTCAGTTCAGCTCTACGTATTGTGCTGCAATGGCGCGCTTTGTGACGACGAAGTGGAAGGGCGTTCCCCATCCTCTATATATAATATACCGCTTCGGATGGAGCAGTTGGAGATGACGGTGTGGTTGGACGACGCCACGGTAATGCCGTCCGTGTTGGGGCTGTCGGGCGGCGCGGCGATGGAGACGCCGTCCACGAGCGCCTGGCTGCACCGGAACAGGGTCATGTGCTTGTCGGCGCTGTTGGTCAGCCGTATCCTCGTGACCCGTAGGTGGTCGCAGAACGAGAAGGCCAGCAGCTGGTCTCGCACACGAACACAAGCAGCGTCGTCGTCAGCGGCGCCGGCGCCTCACTCACATATGGTATATGTCTACCTGATGAACAGCTGGTTGGAGAGTGTGAGTTGTATGTGTCGACTACTTACAATTGGCCGGGCGTTGCATCTCTGTCAAGGAAAGACGAGAAACATGTCAGATCATTCTCAAGGTTCAGAGAGAGAGAGAGAGAGGAAAATGAGGGAGCCTACCTTGTGGTTATAGCAGTCCCACCAGATGGCCCCTCGGCCGTCGATCTCGCCGGTTCCGTCCAGTGTCAAGCTGTCGACGCCGTGGAAGACCAGGAGGTTGGCTGGCTGAGTCGTCCAGATGCGGTTCGGCGCTACGATCCTGCCATCCAGCTGCACGTACCGAGCTCAGAACTCAGACGCCCGCGCTTCCTGTTGTTTTGCTGCTGATGCGGATGCGGGGGTGTTTGTTTACCTGTATGGTGATGGGTGACTTGCAGGGGCCCTGAAACGTGACCTGGCTCAGCAGGAACGTCCGTCCTCCCGGGACGACCACGACTGGCCTGGCCTCGTCGCTGCACGCCGCCTTCCATGCCGCCAGGAACGCCTGGTGTTTTGGCAGCGACGATGGTCACAAGTCCCATAAGAAAAGGATGCGGTAGAAGAAAGCAACGCATTTACCTTGGCATCGTCCGTCTTGCCATCCGCGGCCGCGTGGAAGTTTCTGACGACGTCGTAGCTCTGCTGGTGGCACTGCGCCGGTCCAGTGGCCAGCACAAGCAGCAGCGTGACGAAGGCGAGCAGCATGGCGAAGGCCGTATACCGCCTCGCTGCGGCGGCCGTCGTCTTCAGGGCGGAGACGACCTGTCGGCGGTAGACATGGTTGGTAATGGACGATAGAATAAAAAGCGTCGAGCCAGCTGATGAGCTGACGATGATCGCCATGTGGCTGCGGTAAGCTAGGGTGCCAAATTAACCGACGCAAGGTCGAACGGGAAACGCGTGAACTAACGCACGCAGGGATCGATAGGAGGATCTGCTTCTATTCGTCGTCAGAAAAAAAAAATATATACTATGTATATAGTAGAGTCCGCGCGCATTTGCGATGGAATGTTTTAATTGATACACACGCACACGACGGAAGGAAAGGAAGGCGACCAATCAGGCCGGGCATGCCTTGTGGAATCGTCGTTGCCGGATTGGCAACAGCGCCATGGACATACGATACGAGGCGAAAGATACGCGCCAGCATGCATGCACCCCCTCCCTCTTCACGCGCGCGGACTCGACGGCATCTGCGGCACCGGCGGCCGCGATACGAGGAGCAAAGAATCAGCAATATATATTAGCAGCAACAAATCTCGGCGGACGCCTCGCGCCTCCCCCTGCCGCCGCCGAGGAGTGGAGTGGACTCGTCGGAGCGTCGGCTGGAGCACTTCTTGACCGCGCGGTGCCCTGCTCAACGGTGTCGACGACGAGACGTACGGGGACGGGACGGGTCAGCGGAGAATTACTTACTAGAGCCGTCTCGCTCGTGTCTCCGAACTGCGGATGCCTGATCTCCGAACGAATTACGATGACCAGCCGGAGAAGACGCGCACGACAACGGTGTTATTATATTCTTGGAGTATACTACGTATATATGGGTGCTTAGTCCAACTAACTTCGATCTCCTGCCTGGTGCGGACTTTGCATGGGCAGGGGCCAGGGAGATGCGTCGTTGCTACTGATTTTTTTCCTAAAAAAAAGGAGAAAAGGTTCCTCCAGGCGAATCGGGCACGTGTACGTTTGGAGCTTGGCCCACCTGTCCTTGCCGTACGAGCTCCCCGACAATGTATGTACTACATAGATGGTTCGGGTATGTGAAAGTTGGACCTAGCACATCACGAAATAAATTCAAACTGGGTTCGTGTCATGTCCAAATACTAAAAGGTAGCTAGGTTTAGTCTTGCCCGAAGCACGGTGGGGCGGGCCGATAATCATGTCGGGCAGGTCCAAGCACGGTACAGACAAAAAAACTTATATTTATGTAAAAAATATATATCCTCAAACTATTCATAACTTGCTATAAACTAAAAAAATCAAATAAGAAAGAGGAATCAATGTTTTCTATAGCTTTTGTGAAGAGATAAAAAAATAGTAAAGCATAAAATCTTTACTATATTAAAGCAACAGTTTCAACAATCGTTCTGCATCATATTTTTTACAGAAAACTCCTTGCCATCTTTTTAAAATCAACCCACACTCCGACCCACGCACTGTACCCCCGCTACCCAACAAAACCTCGTGAGACGCGCGCAAGGGCTCGACACAACACCCGCCTTGGCTGCGTCGACCTTGGACATCGGCGAGAAGAGGGGCAGTCGCCCTCTCATGCTTCCCCAAGAGTAGCCGAGGTAGGTCGGGGTTCGCGAGGTTCACGTCGTGCGTGCTCCCGCACGTCGTTTCACAGCAGGTTGAGCACCCCCACCTGGGTCTGTATCTCTCCCTGCTTCACATGTCACGCCCATGCTTATCAGCATTTGCAACCCACGAAGGCCCATAGTGGCCGCCGCCAGAGCTTGCTGCACGATGATCTCGCGCGAGCCCGTCTCTAGCCCAGAAGATCCCAACCCCGCATGCATCATCATCTATCCATCGTGTCGTTGTGGTCTCCTAGTCTGATGCCTAGTGATGCCAACTGTGTGGCCTCCGCGGCCGTGATGGCGCTTCACCCAACGGTCTCGACGCAGCGTGCGGGGGTCGACGGGAACGACAATGTGTCCTCCACTACGCTAGGTGGATGCCTGACTGGCGACAGCCGGGGAACGATCATACGTGGCAGGGCGGCGAAGGGCACGCAGGTGGTGGCCGAGGGTGGCAAGCAGGAAGCACGTCTCGCTGCACCCATAGTGGACATCCCCGTCACGTGCTATCTGGTGAACGGTTCGAGTTCCTGGTCCATTTTATGGATTGCAATTTCAAAAATGAGTTCGCCTTCTGTTGTCTGACCATCGTCGTCTGATCTGATTCGTCAGTTCGTTATTCCACGGCGCGATGTCAATTAATTACCTCAGTTGTAGATTGAATCGGTGTTTTTCTATAACGAGTTAAATTCATTGTGGGTACCAGTATTTTGACGTGCTTCCCTCATTTTTGGAGTAAAAAATGTGACGCCATTCTGAAATTTTGTTGGATCATTTCACAATTGATTGGATCGTTTGTCTGTTTTAATAGTTTGTTGATTGACATGTTTAAGCTTAACAATCACCGTATAGATACTAGCCATTACAGAGGAAGATGAGAAAGATGAGAGCATGAAGGCTGCAATTGAGTTGAAAATTGCTAGGATAGAAGATGGATACATAGCTGAGTTGTCCACTTTCAAACAGGTTCCTGATTGGTTTCTGCAGCTATATCTATTTATGTACTCCATGTTTTGTTTAGTGAGGGGATGCGATAATCCTGATATTAATCGTTTGTGTGCTACCAGAGGCGATTGGAGTTTTGAGCTTTGTGTTCTTTATATGCAGAACCATGATGAGATTCATCATTTTGTAATTGAAGTAGCTTCTTATTCTATGCTGGCCAAAGTTATTGTACACCATTTTCATAGAAGTAAGACCACCTTCACCCTTTTAGAATTATCTATTGCAAGTTATGTTTGTTTCAGTTATTTGGAGTTCTACTTGTCACCACTAATTTAAACTAAGTTTAACACTGTGAGATATTGAGATCGATGATAATATATGTGTTGTTCGTTTTTATTTAATTATTGTGCACTAACATTTTACTGAATAATTTGTGTGCCGTCGCAACGCACGGGTATTGGACTAGTAACCATTTAAACGCTAGTTTTTTTTAATTCATGCCTCACTTCGTGTCTTGTCGTACCGTCCATCGTACCTAAGATTAAGGCTCAATATGGCCCGACCATTCGGGCCGTGCCGGCCTGGCCTATTTTCCTTTATGCTGGGTCTTGCTTTGGACTCTTATTTTTGTATCCTATCGTGTTGGACCCAAATGGCCCGGCCCAAATTTTCAGGTAGGTATGTACCGATTTGGTTAAGGGATAGGTGCCCGGAGATGGACTCTAAACTATATCTATATAATCTACATCTACCATAACAATAATCTATCTCGTTGCTCCACAGCCGCCGCTCGTCTAACTCCACCACGGCGCTGCCGTCGCGGACTTTGTTTTTCTTGTTACTCCAATCTGCAGCTTCTTATGATGATGCAAAAGTGTCAGACACATGCACGGAGGAAATAGATGATGAATGTGTTCTGATTTTGTGTTGTTTATTTCTATCCGGTTGTGGTGCATATAACTGAATCTGAATGTATATCGTCTGATTATGGCATTTGCTTGTGAAATGGAGCAGGATCTTATATCGATCTTATACCTTACCGTGTATGCTCTCGTCACATAAATAATCTGCATGATTGGTTGGCTGCCCACCCGCGTCCAGACCTCGTTCATGTGTTGACCGTGTTTGAGCGTGTGGTTGGTTGACTGCACGGTAGCAACCGCGTCTGTGCGCGCAGGTGGCTAGGCTTTTCTATCGTCCTTGTCTTGCATGTGTGGGGAAGTAGAAATCGTTTGCCGATGCAGGCTGCGCGAGTCAGGCGCCGAGACTGCTAGCAACCAAACAGCAGGAATGTGAATGTATATGCTCCCATATCTACTCCTTTAATAAAGCATGGAGTTTCTTGTTGCGACCTCCCTATCCGTACGTCCGCTCTCTCCGCGCGGCTCCTTCCCACAACATATTTTTTTTCAAAAAAAAAACATTTATATTTAGGTCATGATAACATAGAGTATATTGCTACTCAACAACGTTATTTCCATGGTTAGTATTATGTAAATGTTTGGAACGTGTTTCAACGGTAATGCCTTATTTAAACAAGGTCTACATGTAGATCGGACACCTAAATAGTATTGTTAATACAAATCATTATCTAGAGAATGATGGGCGCCCTACCTCTGAAAATGATTTTTTATCTATATAAATGCATCATGTAGTAATGACACTCATCGTCACGTTTACAAATGTTGTTGTGAAGATGGGGATGGCCGGATGGTTGGACCGGACGTGGCGCATTTATACTACGTATTATTGTGCTATAATGGACCGGGTGGTTGAGGCAGACACGGTAGTCAGCCAAATCTATATTTATGTATACTAATCTATTAAGAATCTAATGTGGCTATCTGATGTTACCACGGCTTCACTCTACACGCCAACACTCCGGGCCCGCCCTACACGCCCTCGCCTCAGGGACCGTGCCCTATGGGCCCCACGCCCATCGTCCGCGCAGCGCTCTCTCAGTTACTACCCTGTGGACCCCATCGCCCGCGCAGCTAGAGTGAGCACTCGATCCCACACCCTCTGCTTCAGAAATTTGAGGCTAACCACTATACCACAAGTACCTTAGTGTTTAGAAATAAACATTAATTATATTTGAATAAATATTTCAATACCTATTTATATGATATATATAAAAACCGTAGCAAAGCACGAGCAACTGGCTAGTTAAAGTTGATGGTCCCAACAAATTCATCCAAGCAAACTGTATAGGGGCATGTACAACTCACACAAATAACCTGTATCTTAAGGGGTATTAATGTCACACCCGGCTTTAAGGAACAAAGCCAGGTGCATCTCATACATGCGCCAAGAAGACAACATATATAATAACAGAGTGTATAGAGATAAATGTCACAATAATCAGAGTATTTATTACATAGCGGAAGACTTATTACAAAATAAAAGATAAATATAAAACGAACTAAGGATCGTCGGCGCCAATGTCAACTGAGAAACGCCACCTAGATCAGATCATACTCCTCGCCTTGTGGTTCCTCCTGAACCACCTGTACTTCTCATGTGTGGGGGTGAGACAGCAAGAGTGAGCTCACACATGTTCATCGCTCAACAAGTCGTGGGGAATAATGTGGCATGAACTCACCAAAGGTGGGAGTTCATGAAGTGTAAGGCTGATCAATGAAATAAAGGTTGAAGCTGAGCATTGCTTTTATAAGTTGTTCAAAATTTTATTAGCAATTACTAAGTGTAAGTAAATACCAAACTATAGTAATAATAAATAAAAGTAATAATAAAATAATTCCAAATGCAATGAAATGACAGATTAAGTTTAAGTTCCATAAGTTAATCATGTGAGTGTCCGAGCCGCTCATGACCGTGAGCACGGCTAGTATACCAGTTTTACACTCTGCAGAGGTTGCGCATCTTTACCCATAAGTCGTGTTACCCATTTGCCACGGGGTTGATCAGACCCCATACACCTCTACCAAGGAAGCGAGGCAGGGTACCACTACGAGGCCTTTACAAAGTTCCACTAGCTTCAGACTACCCGCTACAGTTTATAGGAAGCTCCAGTGCAGGAATCCCTCGCCTGACCGCCATCGCAGCAAAATCAACCCAAGGACCTCCCTACACTGACCACTCCCCTACTGCCCTTGCCCCTTTCGGGTAAGGTAGCCCTCCACTAGCTTTCCTAGTTAATCAGCCAAGGGCGTCCCATTAAACCCTTGTGGTAGCACTGTTTTCCCGGGTGGTTCTCCATGTTCCCATTAACATAATGATCTTATCATGAACATAAAATAATGAACAGATAATAACAAGTGTAAAAATGAGTGATGAATATCTCTATACCCAAATCCACATAAAGCAATAGCATGAACTATCCAAAACTTTAGTAGTAAAACCAGTGGTGAAACAAGGTATAAAGATAGTCAAAATCTAAGGCATCCTATTGGGTCCCATCAAAATTAACCTATGCAGATCATTATGAATAATAAGAACATGAATGGGTAAAAGAAGTGATCAAGGGCACAACTTGCCTTCCACGAGCTCCTGCTCAGCTACTTCTACTTGCTGAACCTCAGATTCCACAGTGGCTTGCTCGTCTACTCGCATCAGCACAATACATACATAGTATAGCAAAAATTAACATTGCACCAAACATGTAAATAAAATACACAGTAAAAATCTACACATTAAAATGAAATCATAGGAACTGGAATCACTAAATTTGGAGTTATAGAATTCAAGTTATGAATTTCCTAAGGTTTAATGTGCTTGAAACAGGATTAAATGATAAATTAATTTTCTTACTGCTTTCATGTCAAAACAGAGACACTAAATGATAGAGAATATTATTACAAAATTTTAGAAATTGGAATGGTTCAATTTGGATCAAAAAAATGGAATTTCTATGAATTTACAAGTTTCTAGATTTGTTTTTGTATTAAAAATGAATTTCTATAATTATTTCTCTGTTTTTAAACATCTCTGGACTGGGCCTCATTTTTCAGAAAGTTCAGGGGTCCCTGGGAAAGAATCCCAAGGCACAGAGCGCCAGGCGCTGGACTGCGGGTTCTATTTTTACTAAGCGTAGGGGCTCATTTGAAAACTGGTTCAGGCGAAAGGGTATCGACAGTTACTGGCCGTCCGATCACGCGTGCGTGGCGCAGATTAGATCAATCCCCATCTCGAACCGGTATCCAACCTAACACGTCCGATCTACGATCAATGGTTTGGATCAGTCCACCGAACCGATCACACCTCTGACCTACGATTTGCAATCTACCGTTTAGATTTAATATATCTAAGGCATGCCCAACGCCATTCGATCTACGATGAGCGGCCTAGATCGGTAGCGCGAGAGCCTACGCAATTTCTAATCAGAGCCGTCGCGAACGAAATGAACGGCTCACGGTGATCATCCCACATCTGGCCGAGGGGAGTGGCGGCGCGCTTGCCACCACGGCGGAGCGCTCACCGGCGGCAATTTCCCAAGCCCAAAGGCGCCCAATACACTAAACTGTCGGGCGCTAAATGATCTCAAGAACACCGTAGTCCAAGAGCGCAGCAGCTTACCGAAGATCGAAGGGTGTGAGCACCCCGGCCACGCGAGCGGTGTTGAGGCAGCGCAGTCCCTCCTCCGGTGAGAAATTCCCGAGGTCCCAATCCACCACTGCGCTCGATGTCATCGTGTGTCGGTTCCTAGTGACCCACAAGAGGTCTGGCGCAGTTGGCGGGGTCCGGCTAGAAGGAAACACTCGATAACACCGTCGGCGACGATCTCACTCTCCTGCTCGTGGAGGCAGTGGCGATTTTCTTTTGGTTGGCGCTGCGAGATTGAGGGGAGGAGAGAGGGAGGAACCGTGGCCCCCAAATCTTATATAGGCGCAGGAAAAGTTGTCCTAGCCACCCGGATTTCGCGCCGGCCGCTTCGCCATGACCCGCACGGAGCCCGCGAATCCCTCGGAGATGAAGAACTGGCCATCAGCCCCACATGTCAGCCAGCACGCGCATCCGGCCGGTGCAAGGAAGAGGCTGCCAGTGGGCCCCAATGGTCGGCCGCTGAGCGTGCGCTAGGATGGTTGGGCCGCGCGGGTTAAAATGAGCCATGGGCCAGAAAGGAGGTCGTCGGCCCAAGTAAGGTTTTAATCCTTTTCTTTTTATTTTCTTTCCTCTCCTTTTTCAAATTCAATTTGAATTCCAATTTTAAGTTCAAAGTGTGTGGTGAATTCATCTTCACATTTTTTTTGTTCAATTACACATAGTATGGTAACTATTATTTATGTAAAATTTTTATTTTGTTTTGTACAGTATATCCCTCTTTCTATACTATTTCCAATTTTCCCTAATTTGCACTTTTGGGGTTAAATCCAAATTCTCAACTCATTACTATCTTATTTTTATTCGTATTATTATTGTTTTAAATGCACAAACAAAAATCCAATATGATGCATTTTTTCTTTATTTTAATATTATTGGTTTCAAATAAATCAATCTCAATTATATGTGTGCTCTTTTTATGATGCGAATATGTCACATGACATGAGGAGACCTCTCCATATCCTTTGTTTACAAAATTGAGTATTACAAATCCTACCCCCCTTAAAAATAATCTCGTCCTCGAGATTTAGGAAGATCTAGGGAAAAGGTGGGGAAAATCTATACGGAGTTCTTCTTCTCTTTCCCAAGTTGCTTCGTCTTCACCGTGGTGACTCCATTGCACTTTGCACATCTTTATAACCTTATTTCTTGTAACTCGAGTCAAAGTGTCCAGAATCTTGACAGGGTACTCTGCATAAGTCAGATCATCTTGAACACTAAGGTCCTCCATTGGTAACTGCTCCTCAGGTACCCTGAGGCATTTCTTTAGCTGGGACACATGGAATACATCATGTACATCTGACAGATGATTGGGTAACTCCAGTTGATATGCAACTTCACCCACTCGCTTTAAGATCATGAAGGGTCCAATAAAGCGAGGGGACAACTTTCCTTTAACTTTAAATCTCCTCATACCCCGGAGTGGTGACACCTTCAGATAGACATGATCACCCTCCTTAAACTCCAGTAGTCTTCTCCTATTATCAGCATAGCTCTTTTGCCTGGATTGTGCAATTCTCAAATTTTCTCTTATCATTCGAACTCGTTCTTCTGCCTCTTGAATAAGCTCAGGTCCAAAGAACTGTCTTTCTCCAGTCTGATTCAATATAGAGGAGTCCTGCATTTCCTGCCATATAGAGCCTCGAACGGTGACATCTTCAGACTGGCCTGGTAACTATTATTATATGAGAACTCAGCATAAGGTAGACTCTTGACCCAACTACTACCATGCTGAAGGGTACAAGCTCTCAACATGTATTCCCATACTTGATTAGTCCTTTCAGTCTGTCCATCAGTATGAGGTAGGCCAAACTAAAATTCGACTTTGCATCCATATTCTTATGAAACCTTTTCCAAAATCTGGAGGTAAACTGTGATCCTCTATCCAAAATGATCTTCTTTGGTACTCCATGTAAACACACCATCCGGGTCATATATAACTCTACCAATTGAGATCTCTTATAAGTGGTCTTGACTGGAATGAAATGAGCCACTTTGGTCAGTCTATCCATAATAACCCATATAGAGTCATATCCTTTCGAGGTGCGAGGCAATCCAGTAATGAAATCCATACCAATCTCTTCCCACTTCCACTCGGGTATCTTCAGTGGATGCAATAGTCCAGCTGGCCTCTGGTGTTCAGCCTTAACTCTTTGACATACATCGCACATAGCCACATGTGCAGCCACATCTCTTTTCAATCCATACCACCAATACTTCCGCTTCAAATCCTGATACATCTTAGTACTGCCAGGATGAATAGAATAATCCGAATCATGGGCCTCCTTTAAAATAGTCTCTCGAAGGCTTTCAATATCAGGAACACACATCCTGTCCTTGAACCATACGGTGCCCTGCTCATCTTCCGTGAATTCCGGAACTCGACCTTCAGTAATCGGATCCTTAATCTCTTTTTATTTTAGCATCACCAATTTGACCTTTGCGAATTTCTTGCTCCAAGGTAGGTTCCAATTCAATAGTCACTCCTTCCGTATGTGTAACAATTCCCAGGTTGAGTCTCTCAAAATCTTTTGCTAATTCATCAGGTAGCTGGACAACGAAAGCGGAGTGAACATGCTCCTTCCGACTCAAGGCATCTGCAACCAAATTTGCCTTGCCCGGGTGATAGTGAATCTCCAAATCATAATCCTTAATGAGCTCCAACCAACGGCGTTGCCTAAGGTTGAGATCCTTCTGAGTGAATATATACTTCAAACTCTTATGATCCGTATATACTTGGCACTTAGTTCCCATAACGTAGTGTCTCCAAATCTTAAGTGCATGCACAATGGCAGCCAGCTCTAAATCATGAGTGGGGTAGTTCAATTCATGCTTCCGCAACTGACGAGATGCATAGGCAATCACATGACCTTATTGCATAAGCACACATCCAAGTCCTTGGCCACATGCATCACAATAAATGTCAAATCCCTTCTGCAGATCTGGCATAACCAACACCGGAGGTGACATCAATCTCTCCTTCAATTGATCAAATCTCTCTTGACATTTCTCATCCCACTTAAATTCTCTTCCTTTCTCTAGAAGCGATTGAAAGGGAAATGTGCCCTTGGGCCATTTCTAAGTATTTTGGTGATTTAGTGTCCAACACAAGTGCCTAAGTGTAAAATGGTGGACAAAGTACAAATCAAGGATAAAGGTATGTTTCTCAGACTTAGTACATTGTTTTAGAGACTAATGTATTGTGTCTAAGTGCTGGAAACAGGAAAAATCAGATTGGAAAGGTCTTGGCTTGAGCAGCCAAGAAACTGCTTAGTCTGGGAGCACCGGACTGTCCGATGTGCACCGAACAGTGTCCGGTGCGCCAGGCTGGCTTGAGCAAAGTGGCTGCTCTCGGGACTTCGACGGCGGTGTACGGCTATAATTCACCGGACTGTCCGGTGGTGCACCGGACTGTCCGGTGGGCCGTTTACAGGCGAACTCGTCGCTCTCGGGAATTCATCGTCAACGTATGGCTATAATTCACCGGACTGTCCGGTGTGCACCGGACTGTCCGGTGAGCCAACGGTCGGCAGGGCCAACGGTTGGCCGCGCGATCTGCGCGGGACACGTGGCCGAGCCAATGGCTAGAAGGGGGCACCGGTCTGTCCGGTGTGCACCGGACATGTCCGGTGCACCAACGGCTCTCTGGCTGCCAACGGTCGACTGCGCTATTTATGGAAGGAAATCGAGCACCGGACAGTGTCCGGTGTGCACCGGACTGTCCGGTGCGCCAGTCGACAGAAGGCAAGATCAGCCTTCTTTGATTACTCTCAACGGCTCCTAGCTGCCTTGGGGCTATAAAAGGGACCCCTAGGCGCATGAAGGAGGACACCAAGCATTCCTACAACATTCCTAAGCACCAAGACATCGATTTCGCGCATTCGTTTCATTGTGATAGCATATAGAGCTCTAGTGGAGTTGTGAACTCATTGAGTCGTGTTGCGAGCTCTTGTTGCGACTTGTGTGCGGGTTGACACTTTGATTCTTGTGTCTTGTGTGCGTTGCTAATCCCTCCCTTGCTCCGTGTTCTTTGTGAATTTCAAGTGTAAGGGCGAGAGGCTCCAAGTTGTGGAGATTCCTCGCAAACGGGATTGAGAAAAAGCAAGCAAAACACCGTGGTATTCAAGTGGGTCTTTGGACCGCTTGAGAGGGGTTGATTGCAACCCTCGTCCGTTGGGACGCCACAACGTGGAGTAGGCAAGCATTGGTCTTGGCCGAACCACGGGATAACCACCGTGCCATCTCTGTGATTGATCCCTGTTGGTTATTGTGTTTTGTTGAGGATCCCTCTCTAGCCACTTGGCAATTTTTGTGCTAACGATTAACCAAGTTTTGTGGCTTAAGTTTTTAAAGTTTCACAGGATCACCTATTCACCCCCCCTCTAGGTGCTCTCAATTGGTATCAGAGCCGTTCTCTTCACAAAGGGACTAACCGCCCGAAGAGATGGATCCTAAGGGGAAGGGAATCGTGATCAACGACAAAGAGAAGGAATCCTTCGTCAACGAGCCGAAGGACGACAAGCCTACCGACTCCGGCTCGGGCCATAGACGGAAGGAAGGGAAGAAGAAGAAGACGAGGCGCATCAAGGAGATCGTCTATTACGACGACAGCGATGAGTCTACTTCTTCCCAAAAGGACGACGACCACAACGACTACGAGAGAAGGAAACCGGTTAATTCGAACTTTTCTTTTGACTACTCTCGTATTCCACAAAGTTCAAATTCACATTTGCTCTCCATTCCACTCGGCAAGCCCCCACACTTTGATGGGGAGGACTACGGATTTTGGAGCCACAAAATGCGTAGTCACCTATTCTCTCTCCATCCTAGTATATGGGAGATTGTAGAGAGTGGAATGCACTTTGATAGTTCGGATAGTCCCATGTTCATTAATGAGCAAATCCATAAGAATGCACAAGCTACTACTGTTCTTCTAGCTTCATTGTGCAGGGATGAATATCACAAAGTGAGCGGCTTGGATAACGCCAAGCAGATCTGGGACACCCTCAAGATTTCTCATGAGGGGAACGACGTCACCTTGCTCACCAAAATGGAGTTGGTGGAGGGCGAGCTTGGACGGTTCGCGATGATAAGGGGCGAGGAGCCAACTCAAACATACAACCGGCTCAAGACTCTTGTCAACAAAATAAGGAGCTACGGAAGCACGCGATGGACGGACCACGACGTCGTCCGACTGATGCTAAGGTCCTTTACCATTCTTGATCCTCATTTGGTGAATAATATTCGTGAAAATCCCAGGTACACCAAAATGTCGCCCGAAGAAGTCCTAGGAAAATTCGTCAGCGGGAGAATGATGATCAAGGAGGCGAGGTACGTGGACGACGCCTTGAATGGTCCGATCAACGAGCCACAACCCCTTGCTCTCAAGGCAACAAGAAGCAAGGAGGCGCTACCTAGTAAGGTGGCACAAATTGAGGCAGCCGAACTTAATGATGAAGAGATGGCCCTCATCATCAAAAGATTCAAGACGGCGCTTAAAAGTCGCAAGGGACAGCCAAGCAAGACCAAAGCCAAGGGGAAGCGCTCATGCTTCAAATGCGATAAGCTTGGTCATTTTATTGCTAACTGTCCCGAGAATGATAGTGATCAGGACCAAGGGAACAAGAGGGAGAAGAAGAAGAATTATAAGAAGGCAAAGGGCGAGGCTCATCTTGGCAAGGAGTGGGATTCGGACTGCTCCTCGTCCGACTCCGACAATGAAGGACTCGCCGCCACCGCCTTCAATAAGTCATCCCTCTTCCCCAACGAGCGTCACACATGCCTTATGGCAAGGGAGAAGAAGGTATGTACTCGAGACTCTACTTATGCTTCTTCAAGTGAAGACGAATCTAGTGATGAGGAAATAGATTACTCTAGCTTGTTCAAGGGATTGGATAGAAATAAAATTGATAAAATCAATGAATTGATTGATGCCTTGAATGAAAAGGATAGGCTTTTAGAAAAGCAAGAGGATTTGTTGTATGATGAACATGACAAATTTGTAGAGGCACAAAAATCCTATGCTTTAGAAGTTAAAAGAAATGAAATGCTTTCTTATGAACTATCTACGTGTCATGAAACCATTTCTACTTTACAAAGTGTTAACAATGATATAAATGCTAAATTAGAAGTAGCAAATAAATCTAATTCTTGTGTAGAACATGTTATGATTTGTACTAGGTGTAAGGATTTTGATATTGATGCCTGTAATGGACACCTAGTTTCAATTTTGAGATTAAATGATGAAGTAGCTAGTCTTAATGCCCAACTTAAGACTAGCAAAAGTGATTTCGATAAGCTCTAAAATTTGCAAGGGATGCCTACACGATTGGTAGACACCCCTCAATTAAGGATGGACTTGGCTTCAAGAGGGAAGCCAAGGACTTAACAAGCCATAAGGCTCCCATCTCCGCCAAGGAGAAAGGGAAGGCCCCTATGGCAAGTAGTACTAAAAAGAACCATGCTTTTATGTACAATGATAGAAGACAGTCTCATAGGAGTTGTAATGCTTTTGATTCACATACCTATGATTCCTATGCTATGTATGCTTCAAGTTCTTCCTATATGCATTATAGAGATATGCCTAGGAAAAATATTCATCATGTGCCTAGAAAGAATTTTGTTCATGCTCCTAGGAAAGTTATGAATGGACCCTCTACAATTTATCATGCTTTAAATGCTTCCTTTGCTATTTGTAGAAAGGATAGGAAGATAATTGCTAGAAAATTAGGGGCAAAATGCAAGGGTGATAAAACTTGCATTTGGGTCCCTAAGGAAATTGTGACTAACCTTGTAGGACCCAACAAGAGTTGGGTACCTAAGACCCAAGCCTAAATTTGCCTTGCAGGTTTATGCATCCGGGGGTTCAAGCTGGATTATCGACAGCGGATGCACAAACCATATGACGGGGGAGAAGAAGATGTTCACCTCCTACGTCAAGAATAAGGATTCCCAAGATTCAATCATATTTGGTGATGGGAACCAAGGCAAGGTGAAAGGTTTAGGCAAGATTGCAATATCAAAGGAGCATTCTATCTCTAATGTGTTCTTAGTGGAGAGTCTTGGATATAATATACTATCTGTTAGTCAATTATGTAATATGGGATATAACTGTTTATTTACAAATGTAGATGTGTCTGTCTTTAGAAGATGTGATGGTTCACTAGCTTTTAAGGGTGTACTAGACGACAAACTTTACTTAGTTGATTTTGCAAAAGAAGAGGCCGGTCTAGATGCATGCTTAATGGCTAAGACTTGCATGGGCTGGTTGTGGCATCGCCGCTTAGCACATGTGGGGATGAAGAACCTCCACAAGCTTCTAAAGGGAGAACACGTAATAGGTCTAACCAATGTTCATTTCGAAAAAGATAGACCTTGTGCAGCTTGTCAAGCAGGTAAACAAGTGGGAGGAGCACATCACAGCAAGAATGTGATGACCACGTCAAGACCTCTGGAGCTGCTGCATATGGACCTCTTCGGACCCGTCGCCTATCTGAGCATAGGAGGAAGTAAGTATGGTCTAGTTATTGTTGATGACTTTTCTCGCTTCACTTGGGTGTTCTTTTTGCAGGATAAGTCTGAAACCCAAGGGATCCTCAAGCGCTTCCTCAGGAGAGCTCAAAATGAGTTTGAGCTCAAGGTAAAGAAGATAAGGAGCGACAACGGGTCCGAATTCAAGAATCTTCAAGTGGAGGAGTTCCTTGAGGAGGAGGGGATCAAGCACGAGTTCTCCGCTCCCTACACACCTCAGCAAAATGGTGTAGTAGAGAGGAAGAACAGGACGCTCATAGATATGGCGAGGACTATGCTTGGAGAGTTCAAGACCCCCGAGTGCTTTTGGTCGGAAGCCATGAACACGGCTTGCCACGCCATCAACAGGGTCTACCTTCACCGCCTCCTCAAGAAGACTTCGTATGAGCTGCTGACTGGTAACAAACCAAATGTATCGTACTTTCGTGTATTTGGGAGTAAATGCTACATTCTAGTGAAGAAGGGTAGGAATTCCAAATTTGCTCCCAAAGCCGTAGAAGGGTTTTTATTAGGTTATGATTCAAATACAAAGGCGTATAGGGTCTTCAACAAATCATCGGGTTTGGTTGAAGTCTCTAGCGATGTTGTATTTGATGAGACTAATGGCTCTCCAAGAGAGCAAGTTGTTGATCTTGATGATGTAGATGAAGAAGACGTTCCAATGGCCGCAATACGCACCATGGCGATTGGAGATGTACGACCTCAGGAACAATTGGAGAAAGATCAATCGTCTTCCTCAACTATGGTGCATCCCCCAACCAAAAATGACGAACAGGTACCTCAAGTGGAGGCGCATTGTAACACTCCTGGTGTTACTATAACTAAAACTTGAGCATGGCATCATAAGCATTGGCATTGCATATGTTTGACACACCTAGAGTGCATTCACTAGGCAAAAATTTCAAACAAGTTGTATTGTTTTAATGTTTTTGCAAATAAGACCCTGGTTAAAGGACTTAACCCTAAATAGTGGTTAAAGGGGTAAAACTTAACCCAAGTTAAGAAAACCTAAAGACTTTAGGGTAAAAGTCATAAAATGACTCTAAGAACAAACTTGAATCCCTTTTATACCCCTGGGATACCAGAAACCTTAATTGGAACCCTGGAAAACCCTAAAACTAAACCCTAGGGACCTATGTGCAAAATTAGTCCACTTTTGGACTAAAGTGCAAAAACCAAGCCTAATAGGTATCATAAGTTCCTTGGTTCACAAATGTGTGGACTTGAAAGCCAAATGTTGAGTTTTGGACTTAAATGCAAAATGGACCTCATTTGAGTTCTATACTAAGTCTGAAATTTCATTGATATTGGCTCAACTTTAGAGCTCTACATCTTCCAAATTATTGAGAATTTGCCCTAGGTCACCACATCAAAGTTGAAGACCAATCATTGGAGAACAACTTTGTTTGAGGATTCAAGCCATGTTCTTATGAAAAATGTGGAGAAAATCTCAACCCAAGTTGGACTGTCAGTCTGGTTCTGTCTGGATATCAGGCTAACAGATTCATGCCCTGAATTTCAAGCCCAATTTCAAACCAGATTCAGTGACTTTTTGTGACAACACCATGTAGCAAAGTTGTAGCTGGTATGTAGCACTACAACTTTGATGTAGAGACTTGGACCTGTTGTCACATGAAACTGGGAGAAAATGAAACTCCAATGTGCTCTGTCAGTCGCTCTGAATTGGTGTTCACCATGGTACAGTAAAGGATAACTGAAGAAGATCCCGTTCCCTGCTCACCGCCGGTGGTCCATCACCGTTGATCACCGCTCGCCGTGATTCGTGCGTCGTGGTCATCGGTTAAGCTGTCACACCCGGATTTTAGGGGTCCAAAACCCGGGCGCGAACATAATCACCAGGTGTGCTGGGACCAAGTCTCACACATATGATGAATCATGGCACAGGATCGAATGTCATATCTTTACTACATAACAGGAATTATGTACAAAATAAATAATTACATTATAAGGAGACAACGGTCCAGCAACCCAAAGTTGACTGGGAGACGACGGCCTAGACCTCTCACGAACTCATCACAGCATCGTCCATGCGCCTCAACCGGTGGTACCTGTTCTTGACCTGTGGGGGGGGTGTGAGACAGCAAGAGTGAGCTCACATACGTTCATCGCTCAACAAGTTGTGGGGAATAATGTGTATGAACTCGCCAAAGGTGGGAGCTCACGTGAAGTGTAAGGCTTACCAAAGAAGATGGTTAGAGCTGAGCATTGCTTTTAAAGTTGGTCAAAATTTTATTAGCAGTTACTAAGTATAAGTAAATACCAACCCAGTTAAATAGTAGAACAGAAGTAACAACATCACCTGCGATGCAATGCATATGACAAATTGAATTTAATTCCATAAATTAATCATGTGAGTGTCCGAGCTGCTCATGACCGTGAGCACGGCTAGTATACCAGTTTTACACTCTGCAGAGGTTGCGCATCTTTACCCACAAGTCGTGTATCCCATGTCGCCAGGGTTTGCAAGGCCCTTAGAAACTTCCGAGGTGAATGGCTAGGGATCCACTACGAGGCCTTTACAAAGTTCCACTAGCTTCCGAAAACCCGCTACAGTTTATAGGAAGTTCCAATGCAGGAATCCCTTGCAGGACCGCCATCGCAGCAAAATCCTCCCGAGGGCCTCCCTACACTGACCACTCCCCTACTGCCCTTGCCCCTTTCGGGTAAGGTAGTCTTCCACTAGCTTTCCTAATTAATCAGCCAAGGGGTCCCATTCCTCCCTTGTGGTAGCACTGTTTTCCCGGGTGGTTCTCCATGTTCCAATTAACATAATGATCTTAACATGAACAGTAAATAACAACTGACAATAAAAGTATAATCATGAATAGTAATGTGTATCTCTATACCCAAAACCACATAAAGCGATAGCAAGTACTACCCAAAGATTCAGTGGTGAACAAGGTATAAAGATAGTCAAACTAGGGTAACCTATTGGGTCCCATCAAAATTAACCTATGCAGATCATTATGATTAATTAGAACATGAGTGGGTAAAAAGAAGTGATCAAGGGCACAACTTGCCTGGGACTTGAGATTCCAGGTACCAACTTGCTCCTCAGATGACACGTGACCTCGCTCTAGTCGTAGCAATACAAACAAACATGGTATAGGCAAAATTAACATCACATCAAACATAAGAATAACTACGTAATAATAATCTATGCGTTGCTACGAGATCGTGGGTTCGAGAACCGATAAATTCGGAGCTACGTTCACCAAGTTATGAATTTCTGAAGTTATTAAGCACCTAGAATAGATTAATTCAAATGAGCATCTTTAATTCAAGTTTTATGGTTAAACAGAGGCACTAGGTGATGGACAATATTAAAACAAAATTATTACAACTGTAACAGATTAAAAAGGAGTTAAAATGGGGGAAGTTATGAATTTCTCAAGGCTTTATGTATTTAATACAAGATTTATTAAGAGATTAATTCTTAATACAGTTTTCATGTCAAAACAGAGACACTAAATGGTAAACAATAGTATTACAAAATTATAGGAACTGGAATGAGCTAATTTGGACTTAATATGAATTTTCTATGGATTATACAAGTTTCTACCATTATTTTCGTATTAAAAATGATTTTAAAAAATGAATTTCCCTGATTTTATTCGTTAACTGGTCGGTGCGTCAAATTTAGAGAAGCCCGGGGGCTAACACGTAAATTTTCTAAGACTCAGTGAACATCGCCCATGGACGGCGGGTTCAATTTTCGTAAAGGCTGGGGGCTCGTATGTAAAACTCTGAGTCGAAGAGGTATCGCTCAATCTAGGCCGCACGATCAAGATCCGATGCACCGGATTAAACCTTGAATCGGTACGTAGCGCCCACCGCTAGATCGGAATCTGACGGTCACAATTTAATGAAACAGGGAGCTAATCCTATCCACCCATCGCCGATCCAACGGCCCAAAGTAGATCGCGAAGCGGTACACTCAGGTGGCCACTGGATTACAGATGAACGGCCAAGCTTTAATGTACCCAAGACCTAATCCTATCCTTCGGATCTCATACCTACGGTTTAGATCTATCGCGCGAAAAGGTATACTTCGTATTGAATCGTGGCCGTTCGCGACGACATCAACGGCACACGGAACTTGCCCCCAAACCGGTACCTGCCTACAATCCCAGCCGTTGAAGTTAGAATCAACGGCCATGCGCGCTCCTTCCCCACGGTGGCTCCCAACGACGGAGCACGAGCTGCCCGCGGCGGCGCTCCATTATCGAGCTCGACCCAATGGCGCGCTGGTGCACGATACTCAAATCGGAGGAGAGCTACATCAACCGAGGAACCAAACAAAGGTGATAGGGGTAACGAACCGGTGTAGAAGCAGGCGATTTCCTCTGGCCACGGCGAATGGCGGCCACACGGTGGTTCTTTGGCTCCAGCGAGCAATCACAGGTACACCGGCCATCACCCCCATCCGGACAGGTTACCAACACGTGCGAGTAGCACCTGGTGATCTTCCCCGGCCAGGAATTCAACTCACGACGGCGTTTCAACCAGTTCCGTGCGCGGCGGCTCCCGCACCCGGTCACCAACTTTACCTCGCCATGATGCGATGACGAGCTGGGACGGCCGCTGGGTTTATATAGTCTGGGGCACGCGGGCAGGCAGAGTCCGACCCCGAGAATCCCGCCAGGTTCGTGGCCGCTCCATCCGTCAGCTGGCTGGAGCAATCCCGGATTCATCGCGTAGCCGGTTGCAACGGCTGGCCGATTTGGGGTAGGAGATGGAGGTCCGACGAGTGGGCCCAGTTTGGCAGTGGCGGTGCTTTGCTGCAGCCAGCCATGCAACGGAAGCGAGGTGGAGCGCTGAGGACTCGGGCCCACGGTTCAGCTACCAGACGCGTGCAACCAGAGACTGCCCAAAGGGCCCCCCTTCGGCGTGAGGGCGCGCGAGCGCGCAATCCTGGAGCAGGCCGAGCAGAGTAGAGATGATAATGGGCCGGAGGGAGGAAAATCAGCCCAGCTGCGGTGTCTTCTTTTTCTTTTGTTTTTTTTTCTTTTACTGTTTTCTATTTTAAATTCCAAATCCAAACAGAAGTCAAGTTTCAAATTTCAGATACATGTTCAGTCAAAACTTTAATACGCATACATTAATGTATTTTTATTAATCTATTCATTATTTTGTTTATAAAAATGCTTTTGAATATGTCACTTGTATATTTCAAGGAAGTGTTTATAAATATATTACCCATATAAGGAACTTTTTATATACCCTTTTATAAAAGAAAACATTTATTTAAAAGAAATGTGTCTCTTTAATAGGATACATAATAGATTCCTCATTTTTTGACTGATTAGAGTTTTAGAAACTAGATTCCAGGGTTTACATAAGCATAGCTCGGTAAAGATCCTTACCGCCGGTGAGCTGGCCACCACTCCGACGACCCCCCTGTCTTCCTTTCTGCTTTGCGGCTGGCACGATAAGTTCACCGTCGACCGCCGCTTCCCGACTATGCGCCGCGTGGCCTAGCCGTTTCACAGCACCGCCGTGACGCTCTATGACTGTCCCATCATCGCCGGGGAGGTTGCCACGGCGATGGACACGTATTCACCACGCCCAGTATTCTTCCTCACCTCCGGCCACCGCGTTGCTTGTCCAAAATTCGCGGCCATCGATCGCTCCGCCTATAAATTGAGCCCTCCTCTAGCTGCATAACATCATCACCCCCTCGGCCACCAACAATCGCTAGCAATCGTGCCTCCAAGAGCCTGAATTTTGGTTTTGCCCCAAATCCACCTTCCGCCATCGTGAAAATCCGTTCATCGTGGTCAGCTCAATTCGGGTCAGCTCCTCCCCTCTGCTCCCTTGTTTACGCCTTTGCATACGTCTGTGATACTCGCCAACCCATCCAATTGAATTAGGAATCCTCTGGTCGCCGGGAACGCGACTGCCTAGCTGCCATGCTCACGGTTGCCGTGGTCAGGGCAAAATAGGGCACCATTCTTTAAATTAACCTAGGGGAAACATTCGCTAGGTTGTGAATTTGGTTTAGGCCGGAGCTGAGCACCGGTCATGGCCCCGCTCGGCCGGTCTACGCGCTCGCCGGAGCTCCTCCGCGCGCTGCCGTCGTCGGGGACCTCACCTGTGGAGAAATAGAACCTCAGGGACCCCGGTGCAAGTTGTCAGTGACTGATACAAATAGTATCTGAACTCGTTCACACTTAGCCAGAAACCCGAGGCCCTTTCTGCAAAGCCGCCAGGGCGCGGGCGCGCGCGCGCTTTCCCTTCTGGACTGGGCTGGTTTCAGCCCATTACTATTGAAGCTTTTTCCTTTTTCTTTTTCCACAGAGCTTTAGAAATATATAGAAAAATAGAGAAAAATGCTAAAATTGTAAAACTAATTTTCCTAGGCTTGTTAATTTCCCTAGAATTTAATAAAAATAGTTTTGTGATTTTTAGTGGAAATAAGAAATTTTAGGGTATTTAAAGTAGTTAAAAGTATTAGTTATGGATTTTTAGAAAATAATTGGTAAGTCCAATAATTCCCAAACTTTTTGTGGGAATTTAAAACAATATTTAGGAGCCTTGGGTAGAGTTTGAATTGTTTTGGACTTTGTTTGATCACCAAACCCCAAAACACCCCCCCTGCCCTAAGAACTCCTTTACCGACTCCGGAAACCCTAGGTTCTCGGAGTACCGTGAAGGAAAGTTGTACTCAAGACTTAGATAATAAGTTTATATTATCTTTGCATCCTCATGAGCACCCCATGTCATCCATTCTTATGCATATATATGGTTATGTTAGAACACGAAGAAGAAGAAGTCACTGAAGAGGGAACTCCACCAACCTCAGATCCTCAAGCAGGCAATTGCTTTTATTTCGATATTTGTGGATCCGAGCAGGACTCACCTAATAACAAAGGCAAGCCCCGGTGCATTTGCCACCCTCCTTGTCGTTTTTAAAATCTTTCTCACTTGCTTGATGCATTAGGTGATAGGAGTTGATTGATAAAACAATCCCTGCATTACCTTCCTTGAATTTGATTACCTTCCTTGATCACCTGTTTTACAAAAGATTTTGATGCTTAGCATTGCTTTAGAAAAACAAAATGTTTTGTTTTTACAAAAGTTGATGTGGCAAAGGTGGGTGGGTTGTTTTAAAAAATAAAACTTGATGGTGAATCCATCACGGCCGTGATGGATTCAACATCGGAAAAGATGTACCTCTGTCAGGTACCAAGTTTTTGGGTTAAAAAGATTAAGCTGAGACCGGGCGGGTGACTTGCACGAGAAAGAGAGTCTCGGTGTAGTGTCTTCGTCTGAGTCGATTAAGGACCGTCTCGATGTAGGCTTGATGATCGAGGACCCTTTAGCTGGTCACATGCCTCGTCATGGGTAAGCCTTGCCTCGGGCAGACTAAGGCCGGAATAAGATAACACGAATTGGGCGTGGAGCGGTGGCGAGAGTAGCGTGTACCCTCCGTGGCAAGAGGCTGGACGGTGGTGTATCTGTGCTCTCGGTTTGCGTGAACCTGATCCGGTCTTAAGAACCCCGGTGGCGGGTTGACATATGCAAGGGTTAAGTGCTACATATGTCGTGTGATTGGAGATCCTCAGCTGAGTATAATCGATTCGGATCGCCGTACCTTCGCGGTTATGAAGACTTGGTCACTGACCTACACGTAGCATTCCACTAAAGATGATGGGTATTTGTTAAGAAATTGGCTAGTGCAGGACCAGTGATTGAACTAGGGTAGAAAGAACTCTAGTTGCAGGTAATTGAACTTAACTTGACAAATAAAATTTGATTTTTTAAGGATCCACTTTAGTAAGCATTTCTGCAAAACAGAGTCTTTGATTATTGAAAAGCCTTACCTTGACTCCCATATAACCAGCATACCCTTGAGAGTCTTTTCTTTAGTCGGGTAAGACTTGCTGAGTAATTCCATACTCAGGGTTTATCCCTTCGTTGTTTTTAGGTGAGGAAGTAGCAGACTTTTGCTGCTTCTGTGCCAAGATGGTTCCCAAAGAAGAAAAACAAGACTGAAGTGCGGGAGGACTCGGTCCTCCACATAGGATCTTTCGTTTATAGCTTATCGGGAGATGTTTGTGCCTCCCTTGGTTTGTATAATATTACTTCTACGCACTCACTTTAGTCTGGTCTGTAATAAAATAACTCGAGCTTGCTTTTGAAATAAATGTAAGTTTATGTAATTCGCTTCCGCATTTTCTTTATCTCCGATGTTCTGTAATGTCTGCAAGACGGGTGAAACGTTCCTGGTGAGGTCGGGAAAGATACCGAGCTTGTCAAGTGACTTAGGAACATCTATAGGGTGTCTGATGTCTGTTAGACAAAGACAACTGTAGGTGGGCCTAATTACTTGGGAGGTTCCGTCACACGCATGATCAAGGGGGAGCACAGGATGTTCAAGTTGAAGAGGAAGAAGCACCTCCGGCACCTCCAACCCAAGTTCGAGCAACGATCCAAAGGGATCATCCCGTCGACCAGATATTGGGTGATATTAGCAAGGGAGTAACTACTCGCTCGAGATTAGTTAATTTTTGTGAGCATTACTCCTTTGTCTCTTCTATTGAGCCTTTCAGGGTAGAAGAGGCCTTGCTAGATCCGGACTGGGTGTTGGCCATGCAGGAGGAACTCAACAATTTCAAGCGCAATGAAGTTTGGACACTGGTGCCTCGTCCCAAGCAAAATGTTGTGGGAACCAAGTGGGTGTTCCGCAACAAACAGGACGAGCACGGGGTGGTGACGAGGAACAAGGCTCGACTTGTGGCAAAAGGTTATGCCCAAGTCGCAGGTTTGGACTTTGAGGAGACATTTGCTCCTGTGGCTAGGCTAGAATCAATTCGTATTTTGCTAGCATATGCCGCTCACCATTCTTTCAGGTTGTACCAAATGGATGTCAAGAGCGCTTTCCTCAACGGGCCAATTAAGGAGGAGGTGTACGTAGAGCAACCCCCTGGCTTCGAGGATGAACGGTACCCCGACCACGTGTGTAAGCTCTCTAAGGCGCTCTATGGACTTAAGCAAGCCCCAAGAGCATGGTATGAATGCCTTAGAGACTTTTTAATTGCTAACGCTTTCAAGGTCGGGAAAGCCGATCCAACTCTTTTTACTAAGACTTGCGATGGTGATCTTTTTGTATGCCAAATTTATGTCGATGACATAATATTTGGTTCTACTAATCAAAAGTCTTGTGAAGAGTTTAGCAGGGTGATGACGCAGAAATTCGAGATGTCGATGATGGGCGAGTTGAACTACTTCCTTGGGTTCCAAGTGAAGCAACTCAAGGATGGCACTTTCATCTCCCAAACAAAGTACACGCAAGACTTGCTAAAGCGGTTTGGGATGAAGGATGCCAAGCCCGCAAAGACACCGATGGGAACTAACGGACACACCGACCTCAACAAAGGAGGTAAGTTCGTTGATCAAAAAGCATACCGGTCCATGATAGGTTCTTTGCTTTATTTATGTGCTAGTAGACCGGATATTATGCTTAGCGTATGCATGTGTGCTAGATTTCAATCCGATCCTAAGGAGTGTCACTTAGTGGTTGTGAAGCGAATTCTTAGATACTTAGTCGCTACGCCTTGCTTCGGGATCTGGTATCCAAAGGGGTCTAACCTTGACTTGATTGGGTACTCGGATTCCGACTATGCTGGATGTAAGGTCGATAGGAAGAGTACATCGGGGACGTGCCAATTCTTAGGAAGGTCCCTGGTGTCATGGAACTCTAAGAAACAAACCTCTGTTGCCCTATCCACCGCTGAGGCTGAGTACGTTGTCGCAGGACAGTGTTGCGCGCAACTACTTTGGATGAGGCAAACCCTCCGGGACTTTGGCTACAATCTGAGCAAAGTCCCACTCCTATGTGACAATGAGAGTGCTATCCGAATAGCGGAAAATCCTGTTGAGCACAGCCGCACAAAGCACATTGACATCCGACATCACTTTTTGAGAGACCACCAGCAAAAGGGGGATATCGAAGTGTTTCATGTTAGCACCGAGAACCAGCTAGCCGATATCTTTACCAAGCCTCTAGATGAGAAGACCTTTTGCAGGCTGCGTAGTGAGCTCAATATCTTAGATTCGCGGAACTTGGATTGAATTGTAGCATACATGTGTTTATGCCTTTGATCATGTTCATTCTGCATTGTGTTGCTTAGTGTGGTGATCAAGTTGTACAAACACTCCCTAGACCTCACAAGTCCGTTTGCAAGTGATGCACTTATTTAGGGGGAGCTGTGCTACAACTTGACCCTTTGAGACTAACCATGTTCTTGAGTTTGGTTGTTTTAGTCTCAAAGGAGGATTGAAAGGGAAAAGGTGGACTTGGACCATGCAAGACTTCCACTGCACTCCGATGAAAAGAGTAACTTTTCCAAGTTCATCTTTATACTCTTATTGCCTTTGTACTCTTATTTGAAGTTTTTGGTGAGGCAATGGGGTTAAAGGGCCAAGATTGATCCTGTTTTGGTGCTTGATGCCAAAGGGAGGAGAAAACAAAGGCCAAAGTAATAGATGGATCAGCTACCACTTGAGAAATTTTGAAAATAGTAGATTAGAGCTTTTTGGTTTGTCAAAACTCTTTTATTGTCTCTTATGTCAAAAGTTGGCCTCTTGTGGGGAGAAGTGTTGATTATGGGAAAAAGGGGGAGTTTTTGAAATCCTTGATCAAATTTCTTTGGAAAACCTCTCTTTATGTCTCTACAAGTGGATTTGACTTAGAGATAGGAATTTGAGTTTGATTTGCAAAAACAAACCAAGTGGTGGCATAGAGTGATCCATATATGTCAAATTTGAATCAAAACAATTTTGAGTTCTTAGTCGAATTGATTTTGTAGTTGTTCTACTTGCTTTATGTTGTGTTGGCATAAATCACCAAAAAGGGGGAGATTGAAAGGGAAATGTGCCCTTGGGCCATTTCTAAGTATTTTGGTGATTTAGTGTCCAACACAAGTGCCTAAGTGTAAAATGGTGGACAAAGTACAAATCAAGGATAAAGGTATGTTTCTCAGACTGAGTACATTGTTTTAGAGACTAATGTATTGTGTCTAAGTGCTGGAAACAGGAAAAATCAGATTGGAAAGGTCTTGGCTCGAGCAGCCAAGAAACTGCTCAGTCTGGGAGCACCGGACTGTCCGGTGTGCACCGGACAGTGTCCGGTGCGCCAGGCTGGCTTGAGCAAAGTGGCTGCTCTCGGGACTTCGACGGCGATGTACGGCTATAATTCACCGGACTGTCCGGTGGTGCACCGGACTGTCCGGTGGTGCACCGGACTGTCCGGTGGGCCATTTACAGGCGAACTCGTCGCTCTCGAGAATTCATCGTCGACGTACAACTATAATTCACCGGACTGTCCGGTGTGCACCGGACTGTCCGGTGAGCCAACGGTCGGCCGCGCGATCTGCGCGGGACACGTGGCCGAGCCAACGGCTAGAAGGGGGCACCGGTCTGTCCGGTGTGCACCGGACATGTCCGGTGCGCCAACGGCTCTCTGGCTGCCAACGGTCGACTACGCTATTTATGGAAGGAAATCGGGCACCGGACAGTGTCCGGTGTGCACCGGACTGTCCGGTGCACCAGTCGACAGAAGGCAAGATCAGCCTTCCTTGATTGCTCTCAACGGCTCCTAGCTGCCTTGGGCTATAAAAGGGACCCCTAGGCGCATGAAGGAGGACACCAAGCATTCCTACAATATTCCTAAGCACCAAGACATCGATTTCGCGCATTCGTTTCATTGTGATAGCATATAGAGCTCTAGTGGAGTTATGAACTCATTGAGTCATGTTGCGAGCTCTTGTTGTGACTTGTGTGCGGGTTGACACTTTGATTCTTGTGTCTTGTGTGCGTTGCTAATCCCTCCCTTGCTCCGTGTTCTTTGTGAATTTCAAGTGTAAGGGCGAGAGGCTCCAAGTTGTGGAGATTCCTCGCAAATGGGATTGAGAAAAAGCAAGCAAAACACCGTGGTATTCAAGTGGGTCTTTGGACCGCTTGAGAGGGGTTGATTGCAACCCTCGTCCGTTGGGACGCCACAACGTGGAGTAGGCAAGCGTTGGTCTTGGCCGAACCACGGGATAACCACCGTGCCATCTCTGTGATTGATCCCTGTTGGTTATTGTGTTTTGTTGAGGATCCCTCTCTAGCCACTTGGCAATTTTTGTGCTAACGATTAACCAAGTTTTGTGGCTTAAGTTTTTAAAGTTTCACAGGATCACCTATTCATCCCCCCTCTAGGTGCTCTCAGCGATGTCATAGGCTTGGCAATCTTAGAGAATCCTTCAATAAATCTCCGATAATATCCTACGAGTCCCAAGAAACTTCGAATCTCAGTAACTGTAGTGGGCACTCTCCACTCCATAATCTCCTTGACCTTAGCAGGATCCACTGCTATTCCTCTATTAGAAATAATATGTCCAAGGAATGGCACCTTGTCAATCCAAAACTCGCACTTGCTGAACTTAGCATAGAGCTGATTATCTCGCAGCTTCTGTAGCACCAACCTTAGATGTTGTTCATGATCACTCTCATTCTTAGAATAGATAAGAATATCGTCGATGAACACCACGACGAATCTGTCCAAATACTCCATGAACACCTTATTCCTCGGATCCATAAGATAGGCTGGTGCATTAGTTAATCCAAATGACATAACGGTAAACTCGTATAATCCATATCAAGTCGAGAAAGCCGTCTTAGGAATATCCGATGGTCTAATCCTCATCTGGTGGTATCCCGATCGGAGATCAATCTTCGAAAATACTCTTGCTCCTCTCATTTGATCAAACAAATCCTCTATACGGGGTAACGGATACTTGTTCTTCACTGTAACATCATTAAGGGATCTATAGTCCACACACATTCGTTGCGATCCATCCTTCTTCTGCACAAATAACACTGGTGCTCCCCAAGGTGAGGCACTCGGACGAATCTACCCAACCTCTTGCAACTCAGCTAACTGCTTCTTAAGTTCCTTCAACTCCTCTACGGACATCCTATATGGCCGTTTAGAAATAGGGGTGGTTCCAGGTAAGAGATCAATAACAAACTCAACTTCTCTATCAGGTGGCATCCCTGGTAACTCCTCTGGAAAGACATCCGGAAAATCTCTAACCACCCGGATGTTGTCACCAACAAACTCCTCAGGCATAAAGAACATTGCACGCATGGATGAGGAGGTTACTGCAATATTAACTTGAAATCTTTCTCCTTTAGTGGTAGTGAGTTCTACGGTACCTCTACCACATGCTATAACGGCCTTTGCTTTTCTTAGCCATGACATACCAAGGATCAGATCTATACTGCTTGACTCTAATATTATAGCAGTAGCTCCAAATTCTCTACCCATAATGGTCAATGTCAATCTACGTGTCATTTGATTCGCCTCAACAGGCCCTTTAGGTGTAATTACTCTAATGAGTTTTCTCATATTGTCCAACACATATGCACAAACCAAATCTCAGCATGACGCATAATTTTATTAGCAACACATGGGGTCAAATAGACCTTTTTATTCCTCCTAAAATAGTATCATACCGAATACTAACTAAAGGAACATGTAGATCTTACAAATAGTAGTAATTTATATATATGTTTATGTAGCTTGGTGGAGCTGGTGGTGGTGGAGATGGTGAAAGTTCCCTTTGACCCGGGAACAGGATCTGGATGTCGCCTAGAGGGGGGGGGGTGAATAGGCGAATAAAAATTATCACTTTAAAACTTAAATCTTACTCTACTCGAAGACTTATTACGCAGTGGAGTGAGAAGACTCTTCGAGTAGGTTGCAGCGGAATGGAAGATCCTGTCTCAAAATGTCCTGCACTTCAAATCAAGCTTATACCACAGATAAGTATTGAAGTGCAGATATAAAGGCGAGTAAGACAGAGAGTCAGGATACAATACAGAACAGAGCACACAGACGCAAGGATTTATCCCGAGGTTCGGCCAAGCCTGAACTGCTTGCCTAGTCCTCGTTGGAGTTAGCCACACCTGGGCTTGGAGTCTATTTCAACTCCTTCCTCCGTTTGCCCAGATCTGTCAGAATGACAGATAGAGCCTTTCACTATTGAGTGGGGTTACAACAGAACCCCGGCTGCTTACAAACTTCTTGGCAGCACCCCGGCAGAGTAACGATATGCTCAAGACCTTGCTCTAGCTCTTAGCAGCACTACTCCTTTCTCTAAAGGCTTATAGTTGTGCCTTCTACACAAACTATAGAGTTACACACAAGAGGGAGAGCGAGAATTGATTCCAGTGAAGTCTACACTTGTTGGCTGCGCTTGTATATTGTGCTGGAGGCGCCTAGGGGTCCCTTTTATAGGCACAAGGAGCCTAGGAGCCGTTGGAAGCAATCCAGGAAGGCAAATCTTGCCTTCTGTCGGGTGGCGCACCGGACAGTCCGGTGCACACCGGACACTGTCCGGTGCCCGATTTGTTTCCTTAAACAGTGAAGCCGACCGTTGCAGACCGTTGCAGATCTAGGAGCCGTTGGCACACCGGACATGTCCGGTGCACACCGGACAGTCCGGTGCCTCCATCTAGCCGTTGGCTCGGCCACGTGTCCCGCGCAGATCGCGCGGCCGACCGTTGGCCCGGCCGACCGTTGGCTCACCGGACAGTCCGGTGCACACCGGACAGTCCGGTGAATTATAGCCGTACGTCGCCGGTGAATTCCCGAGAGCGGCCACTTCGCTCGAGCCACCCTGGCGCACCGGACACTGTCCGGTGCACCACCGGACAGTCCGGTGTGCCAGACTGAGCTGCCTTGGCTGTACATAGCCAAGCCCTTTGCACCTCTCTTCTTTTCTTCTTCTTTCTGTTTCTAACACTTAGACAAGTATATTAGTACACTAAAACCAATGTACTAAGTCTAGAAACATACCTTCTCTTAATTATTATATTCATAGCATTTCACATACTTGAGCTTTGATATTGGACTCATAAATCATCAAGTCGGCTTGACTTGATCTAGATTGACATTTCTTAGCTCCAACATCCTGCAAAGGTCACATAGAACATTTCCAAACATAGGAACAACCCAAACTAAAGATTAAGGTGAACTTAGCTCTTTTGGGTTGCTTCCAGTTCTGGTTTTGACACTTGTTCTCCTTCTAGTGACCTTGATCTCCTTCTTAGAGCTTGATCTTGAGCCTTATGACTTACACCACATAACTGTAGCTGTTACCTCATTGGCTGTAAGTCACGTTCTTATGTAGTGATCCTTGATGTGCCGTAGCTGTTCTCAACTCGATCACCCTTGACTTTGCAAGCCTCCTTCTTCACCCTTGGCTTTGGGTTCCTCAGCCTCCTTGACCTTCTCCCGTGCACTTGGTACCTCGAAGCTCTTCTTGCCTCCGTCCTTGGCTTGATCAGTTGTCTCCTAGCTACGCACCCGAGTCTCACTTTATGTAATGTCCATCCTACTTGTGATGTCCATCATGTATCCATAATCCAGTTCTTGGACCATCACAATTGTTCACTCGTGTTGAACCCTGTAGGCTTTACCTTAAGCACCTGTTCAACACTTAGTACACTTGTTAGTCCTTTAATTGAGTTGTCATCCAAACACCAAAACTCACAAGAGAGCTTTCAATCTCCCCCTTTTTGGTGATTGATGGCAACACAATTAAAGCTTACATAAGAATAAGATTTGAAGCACAAATTTTGAATTCTAAGTTTATAGAATACTCCCCCTAAATATGTGCTTACTTCAAAAACATAATCTGGACCTCAGACGCCAATTTGCACATACTTAGGCAATTCGAAACATTTCTACACCTTAGCACTTTTTAGGATGCATTGTGTCAAGAATCAAACCATGATACTATAACACACAAATGCACATAATCAAACACACAAATGCACATAATCAGAGTTAAACACCATTCAAATTAGTGGATATATCACAGGAATATCAACCTACCACTATTCACCATTAAGATACTAATTTAAACTAAGATACCAATTTAAAGCAATCTTAAAGCACCATTAACCACATGCATCATTATTCACATGACTGTCTATTTCAGAATGAACACAATAGATGCCAATTAATTCATAGCAACGGAAGCACTAGTCCATATGATGCAACACATATAATACTGCAGGAAGCATATGAATAACACACTAGCAAAGCTTAAATTAACACATCACCCCTTAGGATAAGCTTTCCTCTCAGGTTGAGATAAGCTTTAATGCACAAATTCTCCCCCTTTGACATCAAACACCAAAAACCATACTCGAGCAAGAACATAGGATGATGTCAAGGGACAGCAGGGTGACAAGGAGGAAAAAACGACTGTCAAAAACTCCCCCTTACTTATTGAACATATGCACTGTCAACATTTAGGTAAGATACCATATATGCAAAAAGATTAATACTCCCTTTTTACCTTTACCATGTTGTAGTGTACTTCCCATCTTGAAAGTATCTAATCTCTCAAGAGCTTCTCCACACTTGTGCCTGATTCTTTCTCCTAACTTTTTCTTGTTGCTAAGACACCAAACTTAGAACAAGTTATAGTATTGGGCACAAGAAGAAACTTCTATTCTCATGATTATCAAAAGATGTCAATTGAAGCGAACTATTACGGCTACCAATTGAAAGATACCAATTTAAAGATACCAATTGCAAAGTTCATTTATTATCATGGCTCCATGATATTTAAGCATCTATTATCACCAGATATTATAGAGCACGAGCAATCTAAAGATATGCACTTACTCACAACTTGAGATACCAATTTCTTGACTTATGGATGTACTGAAGTCCTGATTGTTCCATTTCTTGCTCATCTTCCCTTTTCCACCTTGAGACTATATAGGGTCACTAAAAAACAGTTAGTCTCAAAAGACACAAGTTATGTGTGCTCCCCCTAAAGTTGTGCATCAAGTATTTGAATGACTTGCACTTTGCACATTCTAGCTTCCTCAGAACTAGAGGGGATCACAACATATCTTGGTCAAGGCATACTCTATCAATTTCATCAGAAAGAGATACCAATTGAATAGTTGACTTAATACAACAATGCATGCCTCAAGGAGTATAACATTTTACAAGCAACCTAGGCATGCTTCATACATGATAATCATTGCACCACATATACCAATTGAAAACGACAAGATCATGCATATAAAGCGCAATGTCTAAGACACCATGATTAAGAAGGTTCCTTAGGTACACCAAAAGAAACAACATTTTAAAGTAAGGAGCACCTAAGCCAAGTTACTACCAATTCAGAGGCAAGAACATAGCTGTGATCACAATCAATGGAACTTCAAGATATGAGATTGCATAGTTCCATTCTCCATACCTTTGCCTTTTACCTGAATACCATGAGATCCATTCTTTTAGGTAATGTAGAGTGAGAGCACCTGTTGTCACCAATTTAGGGCTCCTTTTGCTCATGCACTCATAACTCAAGAAGGTGTATTAGTGGCACAACATGGATTTGGTATACACACAGTATCAAAATTGGGTAATTATGTGAATATGGACTAAACAAGATGTCGTGCTTGCACATAGGTTAATCATTAAAGACAATAGCATGTCTTACAAAAGGATACAGGTTTATCCATTAACACAAAAAGAGTTAATCATAGTGAATATATCGATTGAAAAGCTACCATTGAATGATTCAAAAGATATAACATATAGAACACACAATCATGATTAAGCAAGCATCATTATGAACCATTGATAACACAGGCAATCTCAAAAGCATAACTACTCCAAGGATAGGTAGCACAACAAACCAACTTAAGAGCAATACTGATTTGCAATAATGTACTTAAGATGCCCGGGTACCGTCCTTTGGAGAGCAAGTTGCATATTCTCATCAAGGTCCTTTGCTTGATTCACCAATAATGATTCAAGACCTCTACAACTTATTTAACTTGAGATGAACATGGGATTAGAATTGCACAATCATTCAACCTTGGGTCAATGAATAGACAATAAAAAACAACAGCTTAAGCATAGAGTTTGAATTAACCATCTTAAGCTCTCCCATGGTCTCCAGTCCATCTCGAGGCACCTGCATGGTCTAGTTGGCACAGTTTGGTACCCATCTCGGGATGGGTACATAACAATCATCCAAAAGAGCCTTTGGTACCCAAATAGCAATTGTGCTAGTTCTAGGTGATCTCATTACTGATCTAGCACAGGTGTATGGTTTGGGTCTTCTAAGCGAATAAGATTGAGACAAATTTACTTGCTTAGGAACCTTACCTTTATTACATACCTCAGGTGGATGACCATGCTCACCACACATATAGCAGAAACGTCGCTCGACCCGACATGACGCTTGCTGCTTATCATTTTCCTTGGTGAGGGTCATCTTGGAGGGTGCATGTCCTTGATTCTTTATGACCGGACATGAGGTGATCATGTGGTCCTTTTCATTGCATCCAAAACATCTCCTCATTCCTTCATCCTTGTCTTTGTGTGGACAAGATGCAATGAAGTGACCTAATTCCTTGCACTTGAAGCACCTCCTTTTTCCTCTTCCATTTTTGCTCTTGGATGACATAGAGAGATGATCAGTGCAAACAACATGACTAATCGAATTTTTACCTTTTTCCTTGTTCATGTTGATTTCTTCATTTATTGCTTTAGGAACATCCTTCTTATGGAGTTTAACACTTGCTGCGGTTTCTCCCGTCTCAAGCTTCTTCACCACGCGCCCGTGGATATCTTGAGGAGGTTGAGCAATGCGTCTTCTCCTTAGTTGCTTTGCTTTCTTGTTCATTTCTTTTGATCCTACAGCTTGATGCTCATTCAAAAATTTGCTTTCTTTTGAGCAACAGGGGTTAGCACATGGTGATATATTATCTAAATGTGCACATGTGCAAGAATGAGGTTCACATGAATTTAAGTTTGAAGTTACAATCTCATGAGCAACATTAAGCATGATATGGTCATCAACTAATTCATTATGAGAATAAGATAGCATATCATATTTTTCACTTAGAGCAAGTTTTTCTAAATTTATCATTTCTACTTGACTCTTAAGCATAGAATTCTCAGTTTTAAGTTGAGCAACATCAGATAATACATCATGATTATTTCTTTGCTCAAATAAAATAGATTCATACCGTTGGACCAAATTATCATGAGAGCACTTTAGCTCCTCATGTTCTTTGGTCATCTTCTCCAGGCTGTCGTTGGTTTTGATGAGAGTCTCCTCTAGCCTGAGAAGCGTCTCGCCTTGTTCCTTGTTCCTTCTCAACAGCTTAACCAAGAGTGCCTTGTCCTCTTTGTTGAGATGGATGTAGAACCGGCGAATCTCCTCTTCTTCCACATCATCGGTCTCATTTTCCCTGTCATTAATGTCAGTGGAAGCCAAATAGGAAAATGTACCTTGAGGTGATGAAGATTCATCCTCGCTATCATCCTCATATTCCTCCTCATCATGGCTTTTGTCTCCACCATCATTGTTAGCAATAAAACATTTATCACTAGTGGAGAGCAAACCTGTCGATGAGGTGGATTCATCGTTTGGGTGCCATCGTTCTTGTTCCTCTCCCTCTGAATGGTTAGTAACACAAGTAATATAGGGAGTAGGAGCAACACAATTTGCCACAGAATATTTTTCTTTAATTCTACTCCATAAATCATGAGCATCAACAAATAAATCACTATCACTACTCATGATGGAAAAATAAGCACTTCTAGAAAGAGAGTCAACTAAGATGTTGCAAGCATGGTGATTGAGAGATAAACATCTTAGTTCTTCATTGGAAGGATTTTTACTAAAATCAGAGGGAAAAATACTTCTACTAAAGATCTGTCTCAAATCAGGATCAACATTCATGAAAGCTTTGTAAATAGAGACAGACCAAGATTTGTAATTAGAACCATCGCCTAAAAGAAGTTCTACAGTTACCTCTTGTGACGACATCGTTATCTCCGGACGGCTAAGCCCACACTGGAGAGGCCTAGCTCTGATACCAATTGAAAGTTCCCTTTGACCCGGGAACAGGATCTGGATGTCGCCTAGAGGGGGGGGGGTGAATAGGCGAATAAAAATTATCACTTTAAAACTTAAATCTTACTCTACTCGAAGACTTATTACGCAGTGGAGTGAGAAGACTCTTCGAGTAGGTTGCAGCGGAATGGAAGATCCTGTCTCAAAATGTCCTGCACTTCAAATCAAGCTTATACCACAGATAAGTATTGAAGTGCAGATATAAAGGCGAGTAAGACAGAGAGTCAGGATACAATACAGAACAGAGCACACAGACGCAAGGATTTATCCCGAGGTTCGGCCAAGCCTGAACTGCTTGCCTAGTCCTCGTTGGAGTTAGCCACACCTGGGCTTGGAGTCTATTTCAACTCCTTCCTCCGTTTGCTCAGATCTGTCAGAATGACAGATAGAGCCTTTCACTATTGAGTGGGGTTACAACAGAACCCCGGCTGCTTACAAACTTCTTGGCAGCACCCCGGCAGAGTAACGATATGCTCAAGACCTTGCTCTAGCTCTTAGCAGCACTACTCCTTTCTCTAAAGGCTTATAGTTGTGCCTTCTACACAAACTATAGAGTTACACACAAGAGGGAGAGCGAGAATTGATTCTAGTGAAGTCTACACTTGTTGGCTGCGCTTGTATATTGTGCTGGAGGCGCCTAGGGGTCCCTTTTATAGGCACAAGGAGCCTAGGAGCCGTTGGAAGCAATCCAGGAAGGCAAATCTTGCCTTCTGTCGGGTGGCGCACCGGACAGTCCGGTGCACACCGGACACTGTCCGGTGCCCGATTTGTTTCCTTAAACAGTGAAGCCGACCGTTGCAGACCGTTGCAGATCTAGGAGCCGTTGGCACACCGGACATGTCCGGTGCACACCGGACAGTCCGGTGCCTCCATCTAGCCGTTGGCTCGGCCACGTGTCCCGCGCAGATCGCGCGGCCGACCGTTGGCCCGGCCGACCGTTGGCTCACCGGACAGTCCGGTGCACACCGGACAGTCCGGTGAATTATAGCCGTACGTCGCCGGTGAATTCCCGAGAGCGGCCACTTCGCTCGAGCCACCCTGGCGCACCGGACACTGTCCGGTGCACCACCGGACAGTCCGGTGTGCCAGACTGAGCTGCCTTGGCTGTACATAGCCAAGCCCTTTGCACCTCTCTTCTTTTCTTCTTCTTTCTGTTTCTAACACTTAGACAAGTATATTAGTACACTAAAACCAATGTACTAAGTCTAGAAACATACCTTCTCTTAATTATTATATTCATAGCATTTCACATGCTTGAGCTTTGATATTGGACTCATAAATCATCAAGTCGGCTTGACTTGATCTAGATTGACATTTCTTAGCTCCAACATCCTGCAAAGGTCACATAGAACATTTCCAAACATAGGAACAACCCAAACTAAAGATTAAGGTGAACTTAGCTCTTTTGGGTTGCTTCCAGTTCTGGTTTTGACACTTGTTCTCCTTCTAGTGACCTTGATCTCCTTCTTAGAGCTTGATCTTGAGCCTTATGACTTACACCACATAACTGTAGCTGTTACCTCATTGGCTGTAAGTCACGTTCTTATGTAGTGATCCTTGATGTGCCGTAGCTGTTCTCAACTCGATCACCCTTGACTTTGCAAGCCTCCTTCTTCACCCTTGGCTTTGGGTTCCTCAGCCTCCTTGACCTTCTCCCGTGCACTTGGTACCTCGAAGCTCTTCTTGCCTCCGTCCTTGGCTTGATCAGTTGTCTCCTAGCTACGCACCCGAGTCTCACTTTATGTAATGTCCATCCTACTTGTGATGTCCATCATGTATCCATAATCCAGTTCTTGGACCATCACAATTGTTCACTCGTGTTGAACCCTGTAGGCTTTACCTTAAGCACCTGTTCAACACTTAGTACACTTGTTAGTCCTTTAATTGAGTTGTCATCCAAACACCAAAACTCACAAGAGAGCTTTCAGATGGTGGTTGTTGTTGTCGTTGTCTCTCCAACCGTGATTGCCTTATTTCTTGATGTATCTCCAGACGGGCCTGACGTATTTTCTCGCGTTCTTGTCTTATCTGGTTTTGTATTTCGGTCACCATGTCTGTCAATTGTTGTATTACCAGCCTTTGGGTTGCAATCACTTGATCGATTTCAACAGGTGGAGGATTTGGAGGATTCATTTCTGTTTGCTGTTGCGTGATAATCTTTCCTTCTCTGGTATTGACCATCTGAGTAAGATACATATGGTAAGAGAGAGCAGTGGACAAGGCAGTAATTACGACTCATGTTACTTTGGGGATTTATTAGCTAAGCAGATTAATATTTTACCCACCATAGCTAATTTATTACCTTATGCTGGCACAGGCTAAGATGTCCATATATAATATTTCAATCAATCAAAGAAGCAAATCAGACATTTTTCATCAGAATAATCAACCAACATTTTTAATAGAGAAAATAGTTTTAATCTTGTCTTAGGCTTCCTATCTCTTAAAAATGTCATAAGGGTAGGGATTCCAAGGTGTGAAATCCATCTTGTCGAAGAGTAGAAAAGGTAAGAATGATCAGAGTAGAAGAGTAGAAGGTGAGACAGGATCAAGATAAGTATAGAAAGAATAAGAGTAAGGTAAGTTTAGAAGGATTCAAAATAAGGTAAGTAGGTAAGGGTTTATCCATTTCTAACTAGGTTTCGTCCTACAGTCAACATTTCCTCTAATACCACTTCTGTCACACCCGGCTTTAAGGAACAAAGCCAGGTGCATCTCATACATGCGCCAAGAAGACAACATATATAATAACAGAGTGTATAGAGATAAATGTCACAATAATCAGAGTATTTATTACATAGCGGAAGACTTATTACAAAATAAAAGATAAATATAAAACGAACTAAGGATCGTCGGCGCCAATGTCAACTGAGAAACGCCACCTAGATCAGATCATACTCCTCGCCTTGTGGTTCCTCCTAAACCACCTGTACTTCTCCTGTGGGGGGGTGAGACAGCAAGAGTGAGCTCACACATGTTCATCGCTCAACAAGTTGTGGGGAATAATGTGGCATGAACTCACCAAAGGTGGGAGTTCATGAAGTGTAAGGCTGATCAATGAAATAAAGGTTGAAGCTGAGCATTGCTTTTATAAGTTGGTCAAAATTTTATTAGCAATTACTAAGTGTAAGTAAATACCAAACCATAGTAATAATAAATAAAAGTAATAATAAAATAATCCCAAATGCAATGAAATGACAGATTAAGTTTAAGTTCCATAAGTTAATCATGTGAGTGTCCGAGCCGCTCATGACCGTGAGCACGGCTAGTATACCAGTTTTACACTCTGCAGAGGTTGCACATCTTTACCCATAAGTCGTGTTACCCATTTGCCACGGGGTTGATCAGACCCCATACACCTCTACCAAGGAAGCGAGGCAGGGTACCACTACGAGGCCTTTACAAAGTTCCACTAGCTTCAGACTACCCGCTACAGTTTATAGTAAGCTCCAGTGCAGGAATCCCTCGCCTGACCGCCATCGCAGCAAAATCAACCCAAGGACCTCCCTACACTGACCACTCCCCTACTGCCCTTGCCCCTTTCGGGTAAGGTAGCCCTCCACTAGCTTTCCTAGTTAATCAGCCAAGGGCGTCCCATTAAACCCTTGTGGTAGCACTGTTTTCCCGGGTGGTTCTCCATGTTCCCATTAACATAATGATCTTATCATGAACATAAAATAATGAACAGATAATAACAAGTGTAAAAATGAGTGATGAATATCTCTATACCCAAATCCACATAAAGCAATAGCATGAACTATCCAAAACTTTAGTAGTAAAACCAGTGGTGAAACAAGGTATAAAGATAGTCAAAATCTAGGGCATCCTATTGGGTCCCATCAAAATTAACCTATGCAGATCATTATGAATAATAAGAACATGAATGGGTAAAAGAAGTGATCAAGGGCACAACTTGCCTTCCACGAGCTCCTGCTCAGCTACTTCTACTTGCTGAACCTCAGATTCCACAGTGGCTTGCTCGTCTACTCGCATCAGCACAATACATACATAGTATAGCAAAAATTAACATTGCACCAAACATGTAAATAAAATACACAGTAAAAATCTACACATTAAAATGAAATCATAGGAACTGGAATCACTAAATTTGGAGTTATAGAATTCAAGTTATGAATTTCCTAAGGTTTAATGTGCTTGAAACAGGATTAAATGATAAATTAATTTTCTTACTGCTTTCATGTCAAAACAGAGACACTAAATGATAGAGAATATTATTACAAAATTTTAGAAATTGGAATGGTTCAATTTGGACCAAAAATAGAATTTCTATGAATTTTACAAGTTTCTATATTTGTTTTTGTATTAAATATGAATTTCTATAATTATTTCTCTGTTTTTAAACATCTCTGGACTGGGCCTCATTTTTCAGAAAGTTCAGGGGTCCCTGGGAAAGAATCCCAAGGCACAGAGCGCCAGGCGCTGGACTGCGGGTTCTATTTTTACTAAGCGTAGGGGCTCATTTGAAAACTGGTTCAGGCGAAAGGGTATCGGCGGTTACTGGCCGTCCGATCACGCGTGCGTGGCGCAGATTAGATCAATCCCCATCTTGAACCGGTATCCAACCTAACACGTCCGATCTACGATCAATGGTTTGGATCAGTCCACCGAACCGATCACACCTCTGACCTACGATTTGCAATCTGCCGTTTAGATTTAATATATCTAAGGCATGCCCAACGCCATTCGATCTACGATGAACGGCCTAGATCGGTAGCGCGAGAGCCTACGCAATTTCTAATCAGAGCCGTCACGAACGAAATGAACGGCTCACGGTGATCATCCCACATCTGGCCGAGGGGAGTGGCGGCGCGCTTGCCACCACGGCGGAGCGCTCACCGGCGGCAATTTCCCAAGCCCAAAGGCGCCCAATACACTAAACTGCCGGGCGCTAAATGATCTCAAGAACACCGTAGTCCAAGAGCGCAGCAGCTTACCGAAGATCGAAGGGTGCGAGCACCCCGGCCACGCGAGCGGTGTTGAGGCAGCGCAGTCCCTCCTCTGGTGAGAAATTCCCGAGGTCCCAATCCACCACTGCGCTCGATGTCATCGTGTGTCGGTTCCCAGTGACCCACAAGAGGTCTGGCGCAGTTGGCGGGGTCTGGCTAGAAGGAAACACTCGATAACACCGTCGGCGACGATCTCACTCTCCTGCTCGTGGAGGCAGTGGCGATTTTCTTTTGGTTGGCGCCGCGAGATTGAGGGGAGGAGAGAGGGAGGAACCATGGCCCCCAAATCTTATATAGGCGCAGGAAAAGTTGTCCTAGCCACCCGGATTTCGCGCCGGCCGCTTCGCCATGACCCGCACGGAGCCCACGAATCCCTCGGAGACGAAGAACTGGCCATCAGCCCCACATGCCAGCCAACACGCGCATCCGGCCGGTGCAAGGAAGAGGCTGCCAGTGGGCCCCAATGGTCGGCCGCTGAGCGTGCACTAGGATGGTTGGGCCGCGCGGGTTAAAATGAGCCATGGGCCAGAAAGGAGGTCATCGGCCCAAGTAAGGTTTTAATCCTTTTCTTTTTATTTTCTTTCCTCTCCTTTTTTCAAATTCAATTTGAATTCCAATTTTAAGTTCAAAGTGTGTGGTGAATTCATCTTCACATTTTTTTGTTCAATTACACATAGTATGGTAACTATTATTTATGTAAAATTTTTATTTTGTTTTGTACAGTATATCCCTCTTTCTATACTATTTCCAATTTTCCCTAATTTGCACTTTTGGGGTTAAATCCAAATTCTCAACTCATTACTATCTTATTTTTATTCGTATTATTATTGTTTTAAATGCACAAACAAAAATCCAATATGATGCATTTTTTCTTTATTTTAATATTATTGGTTTCAAATAAATCAATCTCAATTATATGTGTGCTCTTTTTATGATGCGAATATGTCACATGACATGAGGAGACCTCTCCATATCCTTTGTTTACAAAATTGAGTATTACAATTAATGGGGTAAGTGAAAAAAACATAAGAGACAGTATCTTGATGAAAGAACGTCTCTAGCACGATTCTCTAAATCTAGATACGGTTCTACTCATACAGCCTACATAAATGAGTCGTATCTTGAGAGGTTCTATTGAATAAGATACAAGACTTAGATATATTGCGTTGTATGAAGAGGTTTCTTATGTATATCTAGTGATTGGAGAACCACATCATAGTATCTAGGTTGTACATGCCCTAACAGAGAGTGTTACCGAGTGTACTAAGTACAACTTTAGATGTGTAGTTATAAGACCCAAAAAAGGAATTTTGTCCCTATGACTATGAAGAGATAAGTTTATGAATTATCCCGAAAGAAATTTGATCAACTGGCAATGGGGAATCCATTAATGGATGAAGTATAATCCTGAATGGCGACAACCTTGTTGCTAGTCTTCAACCTTTATAGACTAGCAAGATAGCTTGTTCCTCTAATCCTCTCCCTTTACAGTAATCTGTTAGATCTAGGGTGCCTAATAGATCTGTTCTACTGAGTAGAATAGAGTAACATGTCTTCTTTGTTGTTGTGTTGACGCGTCCTGGTAAGGTAGGGGTGGAGCGTGGTCGACACCGCTAGCGTCACCTCCATTGCCCTGCAGAGGAACAACAGGCACCGAGATCCGAGCCACCGTTGGTTGTCGCTCTTCCAGTCACTTCGACGCCTAGGCGATGGATCTTGTTTGTGGATTAGGGTTTAGAGCGAGGTACTAGTGTTGGCTTTCCTGTGACCCCTTAATCCTTTATATAGCGTCGTGTGACCAGGAGCTCCAACCGAGGTTACCGTGGACCCTTCCAATCAAGGGCCCAGTTAAGGAGATGGTTAGTTGGGTTAAGCCCAATCTAGTCTCTGATGACCGGCTGTAGAGGATACACCCAACAATCTCTCCTTTGTTCTCTACATTCCTTATACTTAACTTTTCTGGATTCCATCCCTCGACAAGTTCGCACATAGGGACCAATATGTGACAATGATCGATTAAGTATCACCGCACTCATTGACTACAACATGCTCCCCTGCTTTAGAATGAAAAGATATTTTATTAGGTTGCAATTTGTAGCTCCTATGATTCAAGATCATAGGCACTCCCTTAAACCTATGTCGGTTATGTGTTGTCTTAACACGTTGGGTGGAAGGCCTTTTGTGAGCGGATGCGCTAGCGTCCGCAATATTTTGTTATGCTCAACCTTTTATGGTTTGATACTGAATCTTCTCCTTAACAACATAACACTAAATGTCAATGAACTTGGCAGCGCCACTTGACTTGTTGTTATATGAGTAAAATACTGCTGGCTCATTATCACAGTAAATTCTCGGTGGTATTACTATGCTATCAACTAATCTTAATACGGGTACAAATTTATTCATTTATATTGCCTGCCTATTTGCCTCATACATGTCTACAAACTCAATGTGCATTGTTAATGATGCTCTCGCTGTCTGTTTGCAACCCTTCAAAAATAACTCCCCTAGAGAGTGTTCATACCCCCAAAGTAAACTTCAGTGTATCTTTACAACCTCCTCAGTCAGCATCTGCATAGCCAACTATTCATAGGGAACTAGATCTTCTGTATGTTAGCATGAGACCTTTTAGTACCTTGCAAGTACCTTAGAGCCCTCTTGATTGCTTTACAGTGTGCCTATGACTGGGTTGATTTGATATCTTCGAAGCATCCCAATAGTAAATTATAAGTCAGGGTAAATATACATTTGAGCATACATAATGCTTCTGGTAGTAGAAGCATATGGTACTGATTTCATATGATCTTTTTTACACTGATACTAGGGACATTGATGATTCTCATACTTATCATCCTTGACTATTGGCACAGGTGTGGCCTTACACTGATGCATATTGTACCTCTTTAGTACATTTCTATGTATGACTTGTGAGAGTCCTAATACTCCCCTTTGTATTAGGGTTTAGGGCGAGGTACTAGCGTTTAGGGCGAGGTACTAGTGTTTGCTTTCTTGCGACCCCTTAATCATTTATATAGCGTCGTGTGATCGGAGCTCCAACCGAGGTTAGCTTGAGCTCTCCCAATCAAGGGTCCAATTAAGGAGATGGTTAGTTGGATTAAGCCCAATCCAGTCTCTAATGATTGACTGTAGAGGACACACCCAACATAATCTACTGCTCGCCCGACATATATATGCACAAGAAAAAAAATCACTTCTCTACTACTCCTTAAGAACGGAGTGTAGGCGTCCACACTACCGATGGCGCACGGTTCTGCCTACGTCCGCGCCCCTGCGCCCGAAATCTCGCACCGCGCGTCCGCGCCCCTACACCACCTCCTCCTCCTCCTCTCTCCCTCACTGCGCTGCCACCTCCTCAGTTACGCGCGTCCGCTGCGCCGCCACCTCCTCCTCTCCCACACGAATCCGACCTCCAGCTCGAGCACGGCATCAACCACATCGGAAAAGTACGCCCCCTCACTACGCCGCCACCTCCTCGGTTCCGCGCGTCCGCTGTGCCGCCACCTCCTCCTCGTCGTCTCCCCCACGAATCCGACCTCCAGATCGAGCACGGCATCGACCACACCGGAAAAGTACGCCGGCGACTCCGACCTCCAGCTCGAGCGCATCAACGTCTACTACAACGAGGCCAGCGGCGACCGCTTCGTCCCGCGCGCCGTCCTCATGGACCTCGAGCCCGGTACCATGGATTTCGTGCGCTCGGGTCCCTTTGGCCAGATCTTCCGCCCCGACATTTTCGTCTTCGGCCAGTCCGGCGCTGGCAACAACTGGGCCAAGGGCCACTACACCGAGGGTGTCAAGCTCATCGACTCCATGCTCGACGTCGTGCGCAAGGAGGCCGAGAACTGCCACTACCTCCAAGGTATGTATTGTTTATCTGATCTATCCCACCGGATCCGATGCTTTTCCCCCTTTCCCCTCCAGGGTTATGGGGACACGAGCCCTTCTGGATCTAGGGTTTATGCGCCATTATGCTTGCGCTGAGCCTGCAGATCTGAACAATTTCGCCTAGATCTAAGTGATTCATGACATTTCGACGAATTGCGCTGAGCCTGCAGTTCTCGTACCTCTCAGTTATTGCTGCGCTAGATGCTTGACAACCTTTAGTGTTCGAGTATGATGCTTTTTCTCCCTTATACTGCAGGGTTCCAGGTCTGCCACTCACTGGGAGGAGGTACAGGTTCAGCGGGACGCCCAGCCCGCAGGTACTCACCCCGAACACTCTGCCTCCCGTTGTCGTGTAGGGTTTAGGCCTCTAGGGGAATGGCGTCGTTTGGGGTGCCCACCTGTGATTGCTCCGTGCAGAGTTACGGTTCCAGCGCGTGCCCTGCTACTCACTCTTTCTCAATTAACGTGTAGGATCACGCCGAGAAGGTTGCTGCCCTGAAGGATCCACCCGATGTGCTAGACGTTGCTATCGTTGGTGGAGGCATGGTGGGCTTGCCTGTCGCTTGTACATTGTGTAGGTATTGTTGTTCGTGTGCTCTCCCGTGTTTTAAGGTGCCGATGTGATGAGCCGTGATGGTTCGACTTGGACCGACATCTGACTGTTGCTGGTGGCTCGTGCAGGAACGCTGCCGAAGGGGACGACGGCATGGGCGCCGCCACCTACCGAAGTCGAGCGATGACGACAGTGGGGCAAAGCAGTGAGAGATGGGAGGCGACGACGACGGTGCTCTGTGCCAGGGCCCGGGCCCGATCATCGAACGGGTTCTGCAAGCGCCGAAGCTGAGGGAGTTCACGCTCGCCGAGCTGCGGGCCGCCACGCGTGGGTTCAAGCCGGAGATGGTGCTCGGGGAGGGCGGCTTCGGCCGGGTCTACAAGGGCTGGGTCGACGAGCGCACGCTCAACCCGACGAAGAGTGTATTGTAATATGTATTTATATGGGTGACAATTTTGAAATATGAATATTTTCTTGCAGGAATAAAGGTGGATGGAATTTTGCGCTCTATAAGTGGAGGAGGTTGACAGTAGATTGCAAGAATATGAGCAAGGTTTTTTTCATTACTTAGTTTGTATTTAAAATTTGAGAATATGAGAAAGGTTTTTTGACACTCACTATTTCAATTGAAGATACTTTTGACTAGGTGTCCAGGACGACTGGGTTCGCTATGCTAAGATGACTGAAGAAATTGGAGAGCAACTGCATATTGTTAGTGATGACCTTGTCACTAATCCCACTGTTAGTACCTTGTTTTCTTTCCTTCTAAAATAGAAGTTAAAATTCTAGTTTGGTTGTTGCAATACCCTTATGTCAGCTGCTTTTAATATAGTAGAGATATGTTCTGGTGTTTACTAATCAGCAGATGTCATGCTATGAGTTCTATCATGAATAACCCTCTGGGAGCAATGGCTTTTTTTGTGGTGGGCGTTTGGACAAAATCTTTAGGATTAACAAGACTTCGTAGGTTGAATTATACCTTGCAAAATTATGATTTTGTCTTAGTGGTGTCACTAAGCATTTGCCAGTGACCAGAAAATTATGACTTTGTCTTTTTATATCGACACCATGCATATTCCAATCAATAACAGGAATCATCTATAAAATGTCTACTGTGAACAGACATCAACCCAAAAAGAAGAAAAAAATGAATGGTTATCTCATGCCACCTATAGTGCCCCCAGTTCTATCACACAGACATTAGTAGGTCCCTCCTTGCCATCAACTGGTATCTTAGCAACACGCTCGAACAAACTGAACATGTTGGTAGCGTCGTGTGTTCCATGGCTTCAGGCATTTTTTTGGCACATATGGTCTATATGAAAGAATTGATGAATCTCGAAGGATGTGGTTAAACATGTCTCCTAGCAGCCTTGTAAGATTAGCAATAAAAGACCATGAGCTCTGGATGCTGCGATGCTTATAGCATGCCACCAAGTTTTAGATCCACATGCTCTGAATCTCTAAATACTTAAAACAATGTGTAAGGGAGTCCTTGGATTTGACCTGGACTGATCGAATTCAACTGAATTTGTAATACAACTGACTATATATCCACCCATATTTTTTACATGTAGTTGGTCCTTCGAATCCAACCACGCATTGGAGACTTGTTCATATTTCTAATTTCTAGCCTGCACAGTCTTAGCATATATCTTTGCTTAGGGAGTTGAATTGCTCCGTTGTATAATGTTGAACATTTTTTGTGGTTCCGAGGAATTATTGCTGAGCATGCCTATTATACTTGGCTTCCATGTTCTTAGGAAAGCATGGTTTTTTGACATCCTGTCTTGTGATGATGTATGTCCAGTAACTGTTCCGTGATCGAGTTCTTGCCAATTCTCATGCTTATATATGTCTGGCCGAATCCTGTTCGAGTTCAGCAAATCAGCAATTGAAGTGTTTGTGATCATGACACCATGTTGTCCTGATGTTGTGTGTACCAGTATTTTATTCTTCGGTGCTATATCTTGTCGTTGTGATTGGTCGTTTAACAATTTAGTAGGACTTGTTTGTTCTGATGTGTTTTCGACGTCAACATATATTTTTAGTATCTAAGTAATATCTGGCAAAAGACACCCTAACTTTTGTCCAATATCAAACAAAGATATTATTTGCGAGTCTGCTGGCCTAATCAAGAGTTGTTGAATAGAGAGATCCTTTGAAAAGAACAACTTTTTAAATTAGCAATAAAATTGACATGACTGGTCCACTTGTATCTTACCATTATATTCATATTTCAAAACTATACTAGGGTAGGTAAAGTGCCAACACTAGAGCAAACATGAACCTGCGTAGTGTACTCATGAAAAGGATAATTTTGTTTGCCTACATTTTCGAATCAATAGAATATACGAGGTTTGTGATTATTCATAAATTTTGATTGTTGCCAGTTGCATCTGATTTTTTGTTATAGCTAAATGAATTGTTTCATGTTTGGGCTCTATGTAGGGCTCTATGTAGGGCTCTATGATAGGCTTTGAATTTCAGTGCTTTTGTTTAGACTGAAATGGTTCAGTTCATGGGTCATACCCAAGTTTATTACTTCTGATTTAGGCGGTTGATTTTGCTTTAGTAGTTGTGTGCTTGTGGTGAGGCTGTAATGGGGAATCTCCTGCAGGTTGGAGCTATGGCAATCGCTGCTAATAGGAGCTTTAGCTTACCTGTTTTGAGTTGGCTGTTGTGTTCTTTATGGTAGGTTATAGGTTCCAGTGTTTTCTTCTATTTGGGCTTGAAATGCTTCATCTATTACTTTAGATTAGTGATTGATGTTACTTGAGTAGCAGTGTGTTTGTAGTGATGGTGGAATGGGGAATCTCTTGCAGCTTGGAGCTTTGGTAATCGGCCAGTCACTGCTACTACAAGCTTTAGCCCCTGATTTCTAATTGGATGTTCAATTGTTCAATATTAGATGGCAGGTTAGTTTCCAATGCTTTATTTTGTTTTGACTTCTAATGCTTCAGCAACTACAAGGGATTCAATTGTTTAACATTACTTTAGTAGTAGTGTGTACAAGTAGAGAACTTGTAATGGAAAATATTCTGCAGCTTCGAGTTGTTGATTTGTTGCTAATAGCGGTCTGCCCTACTCATTTCCAGTTTGATGTTGATTATTAGATGATATGTGCTTAGTGAATTTGGTCATATTTTTATCAATCGGTTTGGTTTTAGTTTCATTTCACATCAAAGGTTGTCATGACATTTATTCGTCATTTGATAATTATGTTGAAGTTGAACGTCTAGAGGATGATAACAAGTATCACATAGAGAATCATCATCTACATGTAACGAATCATCTTGTTGTTCGTTAAGATGAAAACCACCTAGAGTCGGCTTATTCATCAAGATATTTTTGTTATTTGTGAGGTTCAATGTATTCATTTAACATGAAACAACCAAGTTATTTGAGCTTCAATGTATTTTTGAGCTTCAATGTGTCCATATACTTTAGGGTACGCTTGATGTGTGCAGTAATTAGAATCGGTCTAAATAAAAAAATTAACACCTATTTTTTGTTGGTATTGTCATGTTTATTAATACTTGCTTGCCTAGATTAATAATTGCACTGAGTTGACGTTGCAACTTGATTTGGATAGAGATGGTGGTAGATACATTACTCCAAATGCAGATCGAAGTACATGAAACCTTTACATTCTTCACATAGAATGGTTTTTACCACATACTTTCTATGGCTTAAAAATGAACAAATTTATTTACCGTCCGCAATGTGTCCTTTTTTCATGAACACTATGACATGTTCTTTTGTTATAGCTTTTTAGAGTTTTGAGACACACTGTACAAAAATAGAAATGATTTCTCCATGGCATATAAACACACCTAACATGTATGTACTGGGCTATGACATTGTTATTGTGTCATTGTTCCGACAAATGAAAGTGCTTGATGTGGCATGTCAGGTTCTCTCCGTGTATATATTGATTGATGAGATGGAATTGTGCCATTTTTAAATATCGGAATATTAGCATGTCAACTTGCACTCTCTAAGGCTCCTTTGGAAAGCAGGATTTTAGAAAAAATCATATAAATTTTTTTACAGGAATCAGTTTATTTTCGGATTATGAAACATTTTCTCATATTAGTATAACACATATTTTGTATATAAGTTATAGTGGTATTATATGTAACCGTTGCAACGTACGGGCACTCACCTAGTTTTTAATGATGTACTAAGCACACATCTAGTCGACAAAGAGGGATGCAAAAATTTAGATGAAGCAGATGACACAACATAAATGACTAAGTGACTCGTTGCACTGAATATTGACCAAGCTGCCAAACTTTGCTAGGGGGGAAAAGGCTATGGTCAATAAGAACGGTCAGACTTTCTAAAAATAACATATACTGTTGTCACCATCGTACTGATATGTTCCCGCCAAAAAATAATAATAAAAGAAAAAGGCTTCTTTAGGAGCCGATAAGATTGACAGCATATACACTAGTAAAACAGAGACATATATTGCGAAGCATATAATGCAAAGATATCAGTTAGATCATGAAACTCCATTCATCCCTTAGTCTGTCGTCCTCATCTCTCTTGCAATTTGCAAACAATCTGCGACTACGGTAGTTGCTTGACTTGCATTGTCCAGATCAGAGCTTTCCAGTGCTGTCATCTGTAACCAAGATTTTAGTAGCATAGAAAAAAATGAAAAGAAAATAAAAGAAAAACCATATGTCACCGAGCGCGTGCGGCTGATTGGAAAAAGAAATAATTGATTTAATCGTCTTGCATGATCCACGTGATGACAGTAACTAGCTGGTTAGCTAGCTTCTTCGTCTTCGTGTTCTCTACTTCTAATTTAAAAGATGGATTCCTGCGATATGCTGACGATGGTGCATGCAAGGACTGAAGGACGGACCGGACCTAGCTGCTGTTGATTAATTCCTTACTTAATTATATCTACAATTTAAACAACACCTTAGGTATTATCAAACCAGATCCACCGGGATGCATGAAAATCAATCAAACAATCAATGAGATTGTGCAATTATCCCTTTACTACTCTGTAGCACAAGAGAGTCATCTGACCAAAATACAGCTTGTTAAATTACTCTAGCAATCTACGTAGGTTCAGGCCATCATCTCTTGCTAAATTACTATAGACAAATGGAGGTAGTCCAGTGAATCAAGACATTGCAAGGGTGATCTATCCTTCGTATCAAATCCAACATTAACTGCACAAATGAGACCAAGCGAGGTCACCATCTTTTCCTGAACTTACAGTAAATTCTTGACCAATTTATATCTATGGTCATATACAATTATGCGTTTAGACACTGGCTAACTGGTTTGACGTCAAATTTAAGATCAACTTTACAACTGAGACTACAAAATTAAGCTGCTCTAACTATTTCTGTAAGGTCGTTAAACTAGCAGTAACGCATCACTCAGATTAGGGAGGTCCAAATTAATTGTTTGGTATAGCTCAATTTCACTAAAGAATTCCTTCTCTCTCTCTCTTTTTTTGCTGCGGTTCTATAAAAAAACTAAAGCTAAAGCTGTTTTCATAGACTAAAGCTTCTTGATAAAAGAGCTAAAGCTGTTTTCATAAACGTTTGATAAAAGAGCTTCTTGGGGTGGGGAAGATGTAGTAGAGAGAGCTGAAAAGCTAGTATTCTCAGTTTTAACTAGAGATTTGTGCATATTAAAGAAGTTAAGAAAAAGTTTTTAGGTAGATGATATTTTATCCAGACCCGTTTAATAGAAGAGGTTGAACATAACTTTGTGGAGCTGAGAAAGTTGAATTAAACATATCTTTAGTCCTTATTCGTTTTTTCGGGATTCCACCTAAGAATTGTTTCACCTGATTAAAACTTATATAAATTAGATAATCAATTCGACTAATGTGAACCATTTTGTTAGTGTTGGATGAGCTTGTTCACATGCGCTCTTTATCAGCCGAAGCGGGGCCGTGCGAAACAGTCTTTGGCTCTTTGCTCTCACTCGTCAACCAGCTGTAGCTGTGGTGGCTGTACGAAAGGTACAGGCGTACAGCCAACAGATCCAACGGAGATTTTTCCTTTTGTTAGTTTTGAGAACTATAGTGTCGGTGTTTAATGTCATCAACCAGTATATTTATGATATGTTTGGTTTGGTTTTTGGATTTGGTTTTTATCTCCTAAAAGACAAAAGTACCTCTGAATCTGCTTTAAGGGCTGAATCAAGAAACAACTTTTTCTAAAAACAAATTTTCTCACACTGTAAAAATAAAAACATCTCTGAATCTGCTTTTAGTAGCTTTCAGATTGAATTATGAAAACATATATCAAAAAACTTTTAACTAGTTTCGACCAAATAACCTTTTAACAGCTAACAGTTTATAGTAGCTTTTTTCACAGCTTATAGCCACAACAGTTTTTTTACAGCCACAGTCTAACTAAACAGACTCTTAACGTCACGCATTATGTTTGTGCATATAATAAATATTGCTGAGTGCATTGTTCTATAGACTTGTTATATCTTAGTTGCACGGTTAGGTAAGACACATATGGACACAGGCAGTTGCGTCTCTTATATACATATGCTAGATTTGCTATATTGAGTTGACATGCCGTTAGTTGCGATTTGCGAAGCTCCCACCATCTGCGACGCCATGTCTTCTTCCTCTGTCCAACCAACCTTACCCGAGCAAGAAGCCGATGCGGAAGGCGAAACGAACCCTGAGCTCTACCAGCATTTCGCCAACTTGGTCTCCTCCCTGCCGAGCTCCAAAGGCTTGTCCAACAACAAATTCTACCGCCACGACCAAGGCTGGTACTGCAGCGTGGTCGCCATAGTGGGCGCCATGGTCGCCGACGCGTGCTTCAGCGCGCGCCCCTCGGACGTCATCGTCGCCACCCTGCCCAAGTCCGGCACCACGTGGATGAAGTCGCTCCTGTACGCCACCGTGCACCGGGGAGAGCGTCCCGTCGTCGGCGCCGCCGCCGCCGACCAGCATCCTCTCAACAGCTGGGGCCCCCACGAGCTCATCGAGTTCTTCGAGTACCAGCTCTACACGCGGGACAGGGTCCCGGACCTGGACAGGCTCCCCGACCCTCGTCTCTTCGCGACGCACGTCCCTTTCGTGTCGCTGCCGAGCTCCGTGGTCGCCACGCCGGGCTGCAAGATCGTCTACGTGTGTCGCGACCCCAAGGACCACCTCGTCTCCCTGTGGGACTTCGTCAACAAATACTTCAGGGTCAAGGATGGGCTCGAGCCCCTCTCCGTGGAGGCCGCCGCCGAGCTGTTCTGCGCCGGCCTGACCCCGTTCGGGCCGTACTGGGACCACGTGCTCGGCTACTGGCGCGCGCACCGCGCGGACCCCGACAAGGTGCTCTTCTTCAGGTACGAGGAGATGCAGAGGGACCCCGCGGCGCACGTCCGCAGGCTGGCGGAGTTCGTCGGCCTCCCATTCAGCTCCGAGGAGGAGGACGGCGGCGTGGTGGATGCCGTCGTGGGGCTGTGCTCGTTCGAGCGCATGAGGGGCATGGCGCCGACCAAGGGTGGCAGAACTGAGTTCCCGATCGGCGTGGTGCCCAACAGCTCCTTCTTCCGGCAGGGCGTGGTGGGGGACTGGGTGAACCACCTGTCACCGGAAATGGCGCGCCGCATTGACGCGATCACTGCAGACAAGTTCAGGGGTTCGGGTCTCGTCGTCTAGATAGCTGTTACGGATCAATCATTACTCATCATCGGTGCGCCACTCTACCGTGGTTTCTCAAATGTTCAATAATGCAATGGCTACCTAGTAGTAGTCTATATCTATACTACTCTATTAATATGATGCTACCACGACTTCACTCTGAACACTGACTCTAAGGGGGTGTTTGGTTTATATGGACTAAACTTTAGTCCCTTCACTTTATTCCATTTTAATTCATAAATTGTTAAATAAGGAAATTAAAATAAAGTTTTAGTTTCTATATTTAGTAATTTAGGGACTAAAATGGAATAAAATGGAGGGACTAAACATTAGTCCCTAGAAACCAAACACTCCCTAAGTATAGATGGCCAAACGGGCCGTGCTAAATGGGCCGGCACTAAGCACGACACGGGCACGATTCATATAGTGCCAGTGCCGGCACGACACGAGTCTAGTGCCGTGCTTGGGCCGCCACCCCGACACGATGAGCTGGCACGAGCACGACACGATTAACTGGCCGGCACGGTTAGGCACGACTTAGACCAACATGTGGTTTATAAATGTGATTGTGATATGTGCATATGGTTGTACATTGTTATTTGTTATGATTTACACATAATAAATTCACTTTATAATGGTATAAATATTCAAGTTTTAAAATTATATATATAATCTTAAAGATCTTCTATATTTTTTTATCTTTTAAAATGAAATAGTGCCTGAGCTGGCACGGGCACTATTAGATATTAGTGTCGTATAGTGCCGGCACGGCACGATTAGGCACTATAGTGTAGTGCCTGGGCCGCTGGTTAGGCACTAGTGCCGGCACGGCACGACACGATTACTAATAGTGCCTAATAGTGCCGTGTCTAATAGTGCCGTGCCTAATAGTGCTTAGTGCCGTGCCGGGCCGGACGGCCCGTTTGGCCATCGATACCCCTAAGTCCGCCCTCACCTGCCCCAACCAGTCAGGGGGGGACATGTGTCCCGCGCCGGGACATGTTATGTGCGTCCTATGTCACTTTGTTCTGCGTGTGAATGTGTGATCGAGACGCTAGACAAGCTGTGTCGCGTGAACCGTGGCGAGAGAGTGACAGCGGGTGAGGTGGCCAGGGCGGCCGGGGACGTCGCCTCGGCTGGTCTCGCCATCGCCCTGGGTGCATGATTGTCCCGATGCGAGCTTTGTCGAGGCGTTCCGCCGAGGCCCAGCAGCTCGCCCGTAGGCGCGGCGAAGCTCCCCCAGCAGCCGGCACGCACGTAGGCACGTGGTGGGCGCTCGAGCTGACAGGCGGTCCATGTCTGCGTCGGAGTCAGGGACGTCGGCACACGGCCTTGTTGGTCACGGACGGGATGCAGGTTTCGCCTTCTCGAAGCCAGGACCGAAGCTGACTCAGTGACTCATGGATTCTTCTTCGGGTTCTGTAACCGAGGAGGTGAAGCGGTCAAGCCCACGGCACGGGTAAGCGTACTCAGGCCGGCGGGATGCCGCCGACTGCGCTGTCTCTCGGTCCGACTTGGTGGCTGTTTGGTTCACCTTCTGGGCGGCTTCTAGCCGCCAGAAGCTGAAGCTGAAACCAAACGCCCAACTTCTCGCGCGACTTCTGGGCGAATCGCTTGGGTAAGAAGCCGCCCGCCCACGGTTCTCGCGAAGCGGCGCTCATTTGGCTTCCGTGAGAAGCCCACGCGTTAGGCTAGGGTTCCCTGCAACGCTCCTCCGCCGCCGCCAAGCGAACGGAGCCCCGCCGGTCCGCACCGATTGAATCGCCGCCGGTCTACGCAGGTACGGAATCCCTCCTCCCATTGCCGTCCCCACCGTCTTCTCCTCCCATTGCCGCGTTTCCTTCACCGTTTCCTCTTTGCAGCAGTGACACCGCCGCCCTCGCTCCGTCGTGAAGGTTCCGCAGCTCCCCCACCATCGCGTCTGCATCTTCGTAGGTACGGTGCACCTCGCGTCCATCCGTACCCACCCCGCGGTCTCCTGTCGTGTTGCAAGGGTACATCCTCGATCCCGCCACACCCCTCCCCCTCATGTCCAGTAGCTCCACTTACTCTTCAAAGGTAATGAACGAGCTAGTAACAGATTACATTTGTCTTCATTGCCGCCTACAGATTTTCGTATCAAGTCGAGGTCAAGGTCATCGGTTGCAAGATCAACTGGGATTCTAGGACTTCGGTTCCAACCTCCACTGAAGCTAAGGTAACGTGAATATCAATTTGTGTTTGACTTACTTGTCAGCATAGATGCAGTTTATGTGTTTGAAGAACGTGGATCCATGGCCTTGTCTTAGTTCATAAACATCACTAGACCTGAACAATGATTCCACGGTTAGGCTAAGACAACTAATGTAAATGGTAGGGATCAACTGCTTCAACAATTTTATTGTGGGGGGGTGATTTTTTTTTTAATACAGAATAAATTACCTATTGTTGTTCGCGGTTAACTGCAATCCATTGATATGTTCTATCCGTCGTATTTAGGGTTCAGGGTTTATTCCATAGATTGGCAACCTCAGTATCTTTATGATTGTAGCTTCAACCCTAATTTTGTAGAGTATCTCAATGGATGTAAGTACTGTCTAGTTCACTAACCACCTTAATCCACATCAGATGGATTCAGCAGACTCCATAGCCGACAAGGCAATTGGAAGGATGCAAGAGATTGCAGACAAGATTTTTTCCGTAGCTCGTCAAACAATCCGTCCAGGACGCGGGTTGACCTCATTTGAGGCTACCAAATTACGTGTAGCATTGGAGGACATTGCTTGCATGCTTGAGAAAGATTCTCTGGTGTTGCAAGAGAAGTTGGACAACGTGAACAACGTACACAACCCTGCTGACAGCAGTTATGAACCGTCAGCCTTGTCCTCACCACCCCTAGCTGATGAGTTCCTTAGTCCGGATTGGGACTTTGCTGACCACTTTGCAAACTTCTGGGGTGTTGAATATGACTCCGACCAGATGCCATCATTTAGTGACAATGAAGTTTAAGTTGGATCATGTTAGAGTCAGGTGTTAGTAGTGTGACTGGGATAGATCAGGCTTTTGGTGCGACTTTCTAAACTGTTCCTTGTGCTTTTGTGTTCAGCAACACTTTAATTTCGTCAGTCCCTATATGTAATTATGACAAACGAATGTGACTGCTTATGGTACTACTTTATTTTATTATGGTCAGTTTCCTGTTATATTTGTTGTCGTAGTAACTGATACTTCAATACGTATTTTCAATCGTGTACACTATTTGGCACTAGATGGACAAGTCTGGCAAAGTGATTGCTAAGTGGGATAGTAGAGCAACAAAAATTTACACAGAAATATGTGTAGAAGAGGTCAATGCACGGAACATGCCACAACATTTCCTAAACGCCGAAGGGTATGCTAACCTGATAAGAAAGTTTAAGGAACGCACTGGTCGCACTTACACAAGGGATCAAATGAAGAATAAGTGGGATTCGTTGAAGAGAATGTTCACCCAGTGGAAAACTCTTAATGAAAGGGCTACAGGTCTTGGTCGAGACCCTCATACTGGTTCAATCAGTGCGCCAGATGAGTGGTGGGCCAAGCAAAATGAAGTAAGTAGATCTTTTTTTTCGTAGACTAACAATAGTATTGGCCATCTAAAACTAGGAACTACCATTTGGTGCAGGCAATGCCAGGTTGTATTATGTTCAAAACAGCCCCCCTAGAGAATGAGGACGAGCTAAAGGTTATGTTTGGACCCATTGTCTGCACAAATGAAAGAACCCTTGTTCCTGGCGTCGAGGATGCTAATTCATCATCTGATGATCATTTGGAAGGCACTTTAGGTGCTGGTGAAAACAGCACACCTGATCCAATCTCAAATGCGACTGGGAAGCGTAAGGTGCGTCATGATTCTCCTAAACCAAAGAGGAAAAGAGATTCTAGGGAAGAGTACATGAAACGACTTGTGGAGGCTTTTGAGTCGCGTTCAAGGAACACTAACAAGTCCATCACCTCTACTGAGACCGACCCTGTGCGTGTTGAGGTGAGTGCGCAGTTGCAACAAGTGATCGAGGATGGTAACCCAGAAGGCAGCGACCTCCATTTGTTTGCCACTCATCTGTTCACTTCCAAAAAGTATAGAGACATTTTTTCTGCACTCAAGACATCAGAGGGAAGGAACGCTTAGCTGCGCCATGCATTCGAGTTAGAAACAAAAAAGTCCACCTAGATGCTGCTGGTCCTACAACTGAGGCTTATGTTCTACTCATGTTAGTTGAGACTGCTTTATGAGTCATGTCGTGTCAGTTTTCGCTCGTATCTTTTTCGCTATCAAACAATTTTCCAAATATTCGAGTTGAACATGTATTTGAATAATCAGAGTTGTAAGTTTGTGACCAATGTGAATCTGTGAACTTGATATGGCCTGTAAACTGTTCGTCTTCATTAATATGTGTTGTATAAACTGTGGTTGCATATGATAGTTTTGCCTGTTGCCTGTGTCCATGCAGATGTGTGACCCTTATGAACACACATATGCTGATTACCCTTATGCACATACATCTGATGATGACCCTTATGCACACACATCTGATGATGAAAAGGATGACACAGATGAATAAATGGTTGTTGCTCTATTTGCTGTAGACATTTGGGGCAGGCATTTCAGTCAGGGTCCTAGAAGAACTTTGGTCGAATCTGGTATTCAATGGGTTCAGAGAACGTTGGAGATTAGTAACGACTGTTTCGACATGTTTCGCATGCGAAGAACTGTTTTTAGTCGCTTGCATGACACGTTGGTAGAAAATTATGGTCTGCTTCCTAGTCGGGGTGTGAGTACTATGGAAGCTCTTGGCATATTCTTGTGGGCATGTGGGGGTCCACAATCTTTTAGGCAGATAAGGAATAAGTTTGGTCACTCATTGGAAACATTTAGTCGCAAGTACAGTGAAGTCCTTAATGCACTGTATAAGATGTCATCTGACATAATCAAGCCAAAAGACCCAACTTTCATCGAGATTCATCCTCGTTTGCGAGAGACGAGGTTTTGGCCACACTTCAAGGATTGCATCGGCGCAATTGATGGTAGTCACTTTCCAGCGGCAGTCCCGGCCTCGGAGCAAGCGAAATATATTGGTCGGCACGGTTACGCATCGCAGAATGTAATGGCCGTTTGTGACTTCGATATGAGGTTCACATTTGTTGTCACGGGATGGCCAGGATCCGTACATGACACAAGAGTATTACAAGACACTTTGATAACTTATGCGGACAGGTTCCCCCATCCACCAGAAGGTACATAAATATGTAGTACTTATGTATAATACAATATTATTTTATGTCTTAAGTATTTAACATTTGTATTGCATGTTTGTGCAGGTAAATACTATCTTGTCGATTCAGGTTATCCAAATAGAAAGGGGTACCTTGCACCTTATAAGGGTCAGAAGTACCACATTTCGGAATGGCAAAATGCGAGGCAACCTATTGGGAGCAAAGAAGTATTCAACTATGCACACTCATCGCTGCGCAATGTTATTGAGCGATCGTTTGGGGTGCTCAAAATGAAGTGGAGAATTCTATTAAGTCTCCCTTCTTTTTCGCTTGAGAAACAATCGAAGATAATTATTGCATGTATGACATTGCATAACTTCATTAGAGATAGTGCTCTACACGATAGAGATTTTGATGAAGTAGGACCTAATAGCCTGAGTCATGATGTACCTGTAGGTGAGAGTAGTACAAGCACATCTGATGAGTTAGACATGAGTGCTTTTCGAGATGCAATTGCTAATGCATTAGTGTCATAGTTAAGTATGTCAATGTAACGGTACTTATGATGTAATCAACTCCACTAATTAATGTGTAATGACCTTTTCTTCGTTATGGGTTTCATTTTATCGTTTCTTCGAACAGAATCTGCAATATGAGAATCTGATTATCCAAACACGTAGATTCTCACGAACTGCTTTTCTGCACAGCTGGCGAACCAAACACCTAAATTCTAACCACCAGCTTTTCCCAACAGCCAGCTTTTCCCCACAGCCAGCTTTTCAGATAAGCTGGTCAGAAAAAAGCCGAACCAAACACGCCCTTGGACTACCAGGGACCGGGAGAACGCTGCGTACCTTGTTCTTTCTAAAAAAAGGAATTACAAATAAGAAAGCTTTGGCTTGTCTTGTCCTCTAAAAACTCTTTGCCTGTTTTTTTTAATTTAAGTACTGAAGTAGGGTTTAGGGTCCTCGTAGCTAGCTACTACATCTGTGCCGCATCAATCTACATCCTCAGAAGTTTGGAGATAACGTGTCTTAATGTTTAAAATAAACAATAATTATATTTAAATAAATATTTTAATAACTATTTACATAATGTATAACAATCGTAGTAAAGGACGATCAACTAACTACAAATCTCTACACCAGTTTCTACCTTCTTCAATTTTTTAAAAAGAAAATCTTATAGTTTGATTATAATGATTTAGCCGAGGGTTGCGCTCGTGTGAAGTCACCACATCACGTCGGGAGGTTGGCGGCACACCACAGTTTTTCATTAGGAATGATTTGGTGACAGTAGAATAACGGGGATTAGAGGGGATTGAGAGAGAAATGAACTAATTTCCCTCAATCCCCTCCAATCCTCCCAGTATCCCGGGTTACCAAATCAGCCCTCAATCCCCTACAATTCCCCTGTGATCCCTGATCACTAAATCAGCTCTTATGATGACAATTTGTCGTGGGTTAAACGGATGGTGGTCATTGTCGTGGCGACGGTGGTCACTTCTAGGCCACTAATCTCGAGGATCCTCTTTGTCAGTGTTTTGATACGAGACTTCTAACCAACTAATAAATTTATACTACGTGACTTTGTCTCGGATAGTTGATGCAAGAAGGCACAAGATTTATTCTGATTCGAGCAATAGAAGGCCCTACATATAACGAGTGAGGAAATATTATCTTGCACCTAAGTACTTGTAGTAGATGATACAAGCGAGTCGACAGAGAGAGTGAGTCCCAAGTCTCTGAATATGATCGAGGTGAGTGTCAATATCAGGAGTGAGATGAGTCATCAGCCGTGAAGTCCATCATAGAAGGCCCTAGACTCCTCCTTTTATAGTCTTAAGGTGGAGGCTCAGGAGTACAAGGGGTGGTATAGTGTTGTTGTGGTCAGAGGAGATGTGTCCGAGCCCATGTAGCGGCATGGCCGACGGGATGACCCTCGTCCTTGTGTCGTCTTTTGGTCAGGAGAAGTACACCTGATCCCTATAGCTTGTTCCTTTGATTGGGTAGAGAGTCGAGGCTGGATTCGGAAGCATGAGCATACGTCCGAGCCCTAGCCTGCACAGAGCGTTGATTAGACGTTTTCCATGTGTGTCGAGTCGGAGTGGTTGAAACAGTGTTTGACATGGTCTTCTGTGAGGTTCGTGAGAGAGTAGGTGTCATTTAATGCGCATGCTCCCCCGCTCAGGCAGTTTGCCGAGCACGAGCTCGGGCGAGGCGAAGATTTCTCCTGAGGTCGAGGCCAAGATTAGACGTTACATGTAGTCCCGCTCTGGGTGGTTGAAATAGTGGTCGGAGTGGGAACAGTACCTCGTATTCGTGCTCTGGCCATCGTCGTGGACGGTAAAGGTATATTAGATCGTAGTCGTGTCATCTTTTGTTGACTTTGGCACCTTCAGTGGGCAGGTGAACAAACAAACACATGTTCTAGAATCGTTCTGGGATCGGAATGGTTGGTCTAAGTCGAGTACCTTCCGGAGCATTACCCGAGACGTCCTCGGACGAATCGGAAATGCGCTTCTCGTCCGGGGTGACCTCCTGTACATATACTCCTCGCTAGGGTCGCTACTCGCTAGTGATCTTAATATCTGGCGTCGTCGTTTCCGTGTCTGCTAACTATCAGGCGATGGTGTGCAGTGTGCACATGTAACTTCTGACTGCTTTGTATCCCGTTTTGCATTCTACTCGAGTGATTCGACATTAAATAAAGGGTTAATTGTATACATGCTATTTATTTTTTATAAAATTGGATGATTAGTTTATTTTAATGGTGACTAGTTTCCAAATTTTATAAATTTGAATGGCATGTTGCGACTGACCCTTAAATTAATGTAAGTTGGGCGCCGTCCCCCGTTTATTTTTTTTAAAAAACTGTAGGCCACTACTCTCTTTTTTTTAAAAAAGATACTCGACTCGAGACGAGATCCGTGGAACAGGCGGAGACGACGCGTGCGCGGGGAGGTAGCCCGGCTGGATTCATCGCCCCCGCGACGTGCGCCATTTCTCCAGCACACACGCACCGGACGCGCAAGGAAAACAAGTCACAAATGGCACACCCGGGGTCCCATTCCATATTTCCATCCCCAGCTCGGATCTCGCTCCCCGTTGCTGCGCGCCGCGTGCGTGACGGTGCGGCACCAGCTCACCACTCCGTCGGCGTCGATCCAGCCATATAATAATCTCGCTCGCCCGATCGGATCGGCTTCACTTCCCACGATTTGGCTTCCTTTTCTACCCCGCGGGCCGCGGCGCGTAGTCTTCTACTCTCTAGATCGCCATCACCGTCGTCATCAATCACGGTGACCTTGCCCTCGCTGCCCGACTGGAACCGGTAATCTTGCTCTGCCCTCCCTTGTCCCTCGCTTTGCTCTAACCAGTGGTGCTTAAGCAAAGGCTCTGCTGCTAGTGCCTCGCTCAGATCTGCCTCGCTCCACTCCCCGCTGTTGGCGGTTGCTCTGCTCTCATCGTCTTCGGCCGGGAAAGGTGGGGGCAGGCAGCCGTTGCTCCGTTGGCTGGCACCGCTGCCGTCTTTCCGTTCGTTTCGCGGCTGCGTGTCTGCGCGTGGCCTCCTTACTTGTCCGGTTGTCCCTAGCCGTTGCTCATGCCCTTCCGCGCTTCCGCAGGACGCTGCTGCTGCTGGTAGGCTGACAGCGAAGAGGACGAGACGAGGGAGCCATGGCTCAGATCTTGCTCCACGGCACGCTCCACGCCACCATCTTCGAGGCCGAGTCGCTCTCCAACCCGCACCGCGCCACTGGCGGCGCCCCCAAGTTCATCCGCAAGGTACTCCCCGGTCTCCCCTTCATCTTCTCCCTTTCCTGTCAACGATCTCTTCCATTCCATTTCCACCGCGCCCGACTTGGCATTCTAGCCCCCATCAGTCGTGCCAACTCGCGACGAGTGATGCGGTTAGTACAGCAGACAGGTCAATCATTCAATGAATTTCATGAATTCCACCACTACCTGCCTCCAGATTACTCTCTGCCGTCCATCATTAACGGCCAGGTTACTGTTCTACGTAATTTTGCTCAAGAGAGCTTTTTTCCCCCTGCAGTCACTGGAGTAGTTCCCTTCGATCAGTCTATTTTAGGCTCGTCTCGAAGTATGCCTGCCTCGTGTCTCACCGGGTTCGTCTTTTGCTCTGCTAACACGACATGTTCGTCTCGTTTCGACAGCTTGTGGAAGGGATCGAGGACACCGTGGGTGTCGGCAAGGGCACCACCAAGATATATGCCACCGTCGATCTCGAGAAGGCCCGTGTCGGGCGGACCCGGATGATCCCCAACGAGCCCGTGAACCCTCGTTGGTACGAGTCCTTCCACATCTACTGCGCGCACATGGCCGCCGACGTCATTTTCACCGTCAAGATCGACAACCCCATCGGGGCCTCGCTCATCGGGAGGGCCTACTTGCCTGTCCAGGACCTCCTGGGAGGGGAGGAGATAGACAAGTGGCTTGAAATCTGCGATGAAAATCGTGAGCCTGTTGGGGACAGCAAGATCCATGTGAAGCTCCAGTACTTTGACGTCGGCAAGGACCGTAACTGGGCGAGGGGTGTCCGGAGCACCAAGTACCCTGGTGTCCCTTACACCTTCTTCTCGCAGAGGCAGGGGTGTAAGGTTACTCTGTACCAGGACGCTCATGTGCCGGACAACTTTGTTCCCAGGATCCAGCTCGCTGATGGCAAGAACTATGAGCCGCACAGGTGCTGGGAGGATATCTTTGATGCTATAAGCAAGGCTCAGCATTTGATTTACATCACTGGCTGGTCCGTGTACACAGAGATCACCTTGGTCAGGGACACCAACAGGCCAAAACCTGGTGGTGATGTTACTCTTGGGGAGTTGCTCAAGAGGAAGGCCAGTGAAGGTGTCCGGGTGCTTATGCTGGTGTGGGATGACAGGACTTCTGTCGGCCTGCTTAAGAAGGATGGCTTGATGGCTACCCATGATGAGGAGACTGCAAATTACTTCCATGGCACGGATGTCAACTGTGTTCTGTGCCCTCGCAACCCTGATGATTCTGGCAGCTTTGTCCAGGATCTGCAGATATCAACTATGTTCACGCACCACCAGAAGATAGTAGTAGTCGACCATGAGATGCCGAACCAGGGATCCCAGCAAAGGAGGATAGTCAGCTTCATTGGTGGCATTGACCTTTGTGATGGAAGATATGATACCCAGTACCACTCCTTGTTCAGGACGCTTGACACTGTCCATCACGATGACTTCCACCAGCCGAACTTTGAGGGTGGATCAATCAAGAAAGGTGGCCCAAGGGAGCCATGGCATGATATCCACTCACGGTTGGAAGGGCCAATCGCTTGGGATGTTCTTTACAACTTTGAGCAGAGATGGAGAAAGCAGGGTGGTAAGGACCTCCTTGTGCGTCTCAGGGATCTTTCTGACATTATCATCCCCCCTTCTCCTGTGATGTTCCCGGAGGACAGAGAGACATGGAATGTTCAGCTCTTCAGATCCATCGATGGTGGTGCTGCTTTTGGCTTCCCCGAGACTCCCGAGGAAGCTGCAAGAGCTGGGCTTGTGAGTGGAAAGGATCAAATCATCGACCGGAGTATCCAGGATGCATACGTAAACGCCATACGGAGGGCGAAGAACTTCATCTACATTGAGAATCAGTACTTCCTTGGAAGTTCATACGGCTGGAAGCCCGAAGGCATCAAGCCGGAAGAAATCGGTGCTCTTCACTTGATTCCGAAGGAGCTCTCGCTGAAGATTGTCAGCAAGATTGAAGCTGGGGAGCGGTTTACTGTTTATGTTGTGGTGCCAATGTGGCCTGAGGGTGTTCCAGAAAGCGCTTCTGTTCAGGCAATCCTTGACTGGCAAAGGAGAACGATGGAGATGATGTACACTGACATCGCACAAGCTCTCGAAGCCAACGGGATTGAAGCAAACCCCAAGGACTATCTCACTTTCTTCTGCTTAGGTAACCGTGAGGTAAAGCAGGAGGGAGAATATGAACCAGAGGAGCACCCAGAACCTGACACTGATTACATCCGGGCTCAAGAGGCTAGGAGGTTTATGATCTATGTTCATACCAAAATGATGATAGGTAATCTTTGCCCCTCGTATTGTGCTATATTTCATATTTATGTTTACTAATTCTTTAAATGCAGTTAAATTTACTGATACAGAATATATTATGTTATATGTTCACATCTAGACCATGTTTTCTGTAGCTACAAAGCATGCATTTCTGCTTTACGTGTATTGGAAGCAAGGGATCGCTTTAAAATCTGAAGTATAACTATTTTAGAGAGCAGCAGAATCAACTTAAAGCAGAAAGTATCAGGGAGAAATCGTCCTATCCTGCTTTGTCCAAAGATTTCATTCTCTTTTCGATTGAAACCAAATAAAACCAAGAGGGTATAGTTATGGTGTGTTGGGTTGAGGAGCGGAGAAAAATGGAGCGGCTCCATTCCTGGAGTCTACATATGGCAATTTTTTGGGGTGCTCTCGCTCCACCAAAACGACCGGATGTGAGCGCTTTTGTGGATGATAGCATAGCATTGGGCACCCTGATTAAATTGTTTTCTTTTCTTGGCTTCAGAGGCGTTAGATTTTCGGTGCATGATAACCCTCTATTTATCCATGCATTATGCTATATAATATGTCGATAGTTCCTTTTAATAGGCCATATATCTTTTATTTATCGATATTTAGGAGTATTGGCTGTTGTTGTTGTGAAAACTTACTTTTCTGATGTGCCGATATGCATACGTTTGGAGCAACATGTTTTTTAGTTAAAAGCAAAACTATACTGGACAGTAAAGCCATCAATACAAAGCAACAAATATTATGAGGGGCTGTTCTATGCTCATATAATTCTACTTTTTTTTAAAAAAGAACTAACACTGTTTTCAAACGAGTAAAAAATAAATTCAAAGTATGCAGTTAGTTACTCTCGGTAGTAAAGTGTTGAACAGTCAAATTCCTGCTTGAATTGCTCTCTTGCTTGGTCTGAAAGGCATACATTTGTTGATGAAGATGGTAACGATTTTTGTTTGGTTTCAGTGGACGACGAGTACATCATCATTGGGTCCGCCAACATCAACCAGAGGTCCATGGACGGTGCCAGGGACTCCGAGATCGCCATGGGCGCGTACCAGCCGTACCACTTGGCGACTAGGCAGCCTGCCCGGGGCCAGATCCATGGCTTCCGGATGTCTCTTTGGTACGAGCACCTGGGAATGCTGGAAGACGTCTTCCAGCGGCCCGAGAGCGTAGAGTGTGTGCAGAAGGTGAACGAGGTCGCCGAGAAGTACTGGGACCTGTACTCGAGCGACGACCTGGAGCAGGACCTCCCGGGCCACCTCCTCAGCTACCCGATCGGTGTCACTGCCGACGGCAGCGTTACCGAGCTGCCCGGGATGGAGAACTTCCCCGACACCCGCGCCCGCGTCCTCGGGAACAAGTCGGATTACCTCCCGCCCATCCTCACCACATAGAGTGCACACTGCAGGCAGCGCCATGGCTGCTCTCCTCTCTGGCCTCACCTGTGTCCCTGTGTTTGTGTTTGAGACACTGGAGGTTCAGATTGCAGTGTTGATATTTTACCCCCTCCGTCCACATGATTTAGTCGTTTTGGACGGAGGGAGTAGACGTTATTGAGTCATAATAAAATGCAATGTGCACGGTGGGAGACTGGGAGGATAGGAATTATAGTTGTTTATTACAGTTACAGTACGACTGCTTACTGCATCCAGATTGTGTTGTCCCTTGTCTGGTGTAGATTCTGTTGCTTGCTGCGTTGCAGTGCCGGAGGTGACTCCAGATTTCAGAACTTAAACATGATTGCTTGTTCAAGTGCGTGCTGCTAAATGTCAAACTGTCAATGTCATGCTACATCAACAATATTGATAATCTCTCATATTTCTATAAAGACCTTTAAACCTGGTGAAAAATCTCCTGCTGCTCAATAGATCTCCGACGCCCTATAAAGACCTTTATTAAACGTGGTTCAGTTTGAATAGGATCGAGACTTGTCTCCTGAGAACATAGCTAACATGTGCAACCTCAAGAAGCTTTAAGGAATGTTGTCTTATTAAATAGGTGTATGCCCGTGCATTGTTACATAGTCAATATGTAATAATAAATTATATTGAGATATAAAAGTACTATGATAAAATACATTAATACACAAAAGCACTAATTGTTATTCTATATTTTAGTGAATGTTTACATATCTAAAAAAATATAAGATTGTACCCGTGCTTTGTCATTAATATCTCAAATAAAATGTGACACGTTGATTCTATAAAAGGATAGTGTATTATATAACATTTAACAAGAAAATTCAATGACAAGTCCAAGATTTTTTTGTTCAAAACAGAAACTGGTGCATTCAACGTTCTGCCGAAAGTGTTTTTACTTTAACAAACACACTATGAGTAGCATATAAAACCATCACAAACTTCTTTAGACCTAAAAGTACACATCTAAATTCACCAAAGCAAGAGTACATCTGAAGACAACAGGTCTCCAGCAGCAACTACTGTAAGATTCCCATCAAATTCTAAGCCAAATTAATTTGCACGCCGAGCCATTCATCAAATCGACTACGGTGACTGAATGCCAAGTCGGCACTCGGCACGGCAGAACCGCAGAAGAAACCGGATCTGTCAGGGTGCACGTCAAAGGACACAGGTATGCCGCCAAGAAAGGAAGGGGCACGGCGAGACAGTCTGGGCCGAAACCAGCAGAAGGGCCATCTGGTTGGGCCTCAGCAACGACGCGCGGGCGCGGCCTTCTGCGTTCAGCGGGTCCCACCACCAGCTGCCGTCCGTCCGTCCCCAACACCCACTGACCCACACCCACCCCACTGCGCATTCTCTCACACACACAATACAGGCGACTTGTCCTCGGCGCCTCCGCACCCCATTTCCCTTTTTACGCCTACTTGACCCGGCAGCGTTCGGTGACGAAAAAAAACCCAATCGCCTCCGCCCCCTCCCCTACTCCGGGCGCAGCCGCCGACGTCGCCACGCGCATTCCGCCGCGCCAATCGGTAGGGTTTGCCCACTTCCCCCCCTCAGCGACCCGATCCCGCTCCCTCCTCTCGCGCGCATTGCATCTCGTCCCGCTTGTGTCGTTTTTGAGCTGATTAATCCCGTGGCGTGTGGGCTGTGTGACAGGGTACACGAGCAGGGCGGGGGATGACGTCGTCGGCGTCCGCGCCGGCGTCCAATGGCCCGCGCTACGCGCCGCCGGATCCAACGCTGCCCAAGCCGTGGAGGGGGCTCATCGACGGCAACACGGGGTACCTCTACTTCTGGAACCCTGAGACCAAGGTTACGCAGTACGAGCGCCCCGTCGCGGCCGTGCCCGCCTCCCCGCCGCAGCCGCCTGGCTACTCCAGGACCGAGGAGAGGCCGAGAAGCAGTGCACCTTCCGAGGTAACAACTAAGGCTATCCGCAACTCTAAATTTCTACTCTAAAAAAGAATATTGTGTCTTAGTCATTAACATTTTGAAATACAGTAGCGAGACTCCCGTATCCACAACTACTCTGTATCTCAAATCTATATAAACCACTACATTTTTATCAATATATATCAAACGCCTGGCACGGAGGTGACTAATTGGCAGCGACAGCTGTTCGTTGCGCTCCATGTCGTGGCCCCACAAGCTCAGCACAACGGCCTCATCGCTGCAGATCTTTCGAACCATACAAACGTCAAACGGTACTTCTACCGTTCCTAGCCGGCTGCTGTAAAGTAGCGTCACGTATAGAGTAGATGGCTGCAGCACATTTGGTACATCGAGTAACGCTACTTCGAGTAGCGTAGCACACCCAGTCTGTCACTGCGGACAGCCTAACAACGCCTGTTGCGAAATGTGGTTCCGCACGAGGTTGAGGTTAAGGTGGAGAATCAATGTTTGCTACATGGGCTTGTTCGCTGCGGCTGGATTAAAGCCGTTTGGACTGCTGCAGCTGCAATCCATAGAGAGAAAAATACTGTAGAAGCCGCAGCCGCAGCCGGATTAAAGCCGCAGCGAACAAGCTGATTCTTATAGTACTAACGCCTGTTGCGAAATGTGGTTCCGCACGAGGTTGAGGTTAAGGTGGAGAATCAATGTTTGCTACATTCTTATAGTACTCTCTCTTTGGTATTTCAGCGGAGCTCAGAAACTGCGGTGAGCCGCCCGCATTATGTACCTCCCTCGGATAACAGGGCAAGGAATGACCACTCGGAGGTGCGCTGTTTTTCTCTCTTTACTTCACTATCAATCGTGTGGTACATGCCTTATTTTGCCCTACATTTGCTCTTTCGTTTGCATGGTGTGATTTAGGTCAAGGTTGTTAGTAGAAGTATAGATAGGATATTCTCTGCCCGCTGGTCAATTTTGGAGGTGGAAATACCTTGTTAGTAATTATTCAAGTTTATTTCTTAGTGATGACCTTTTCTTGTCTAACCAACTAGTGTTTATCAAGAGAGATACTCTTTTTGTGCAACCTGCTGAAGCTGCTTGCACGATGTGCCTAGTTATGTGTACATGCAAATACACACTATTGGTATCCATTGGACATTTCTGTTTCAAAATATCAGGAAGATACAATAGTACTGTAGTAGTAATAGTGCGTCAAAGAGCCAAAATATGATCTTAAAAGAGCATGTCATATGTGAGGTACATGTAATCATTTATTGCTCCACTCGTAACATGGTACCTTGTTTACAGCCACATTCTGCATCTGGAGTGAACCTTTCACAAAGTGCTCCTTCCACTAATCAAGGTTCTCAGGCTGCCAATGGAAACCAAATGTCGACAGAAGCATATCGTGCTAAGCATGAGATTACCATCATCGTATGTGATAAACTGGTCCATTCATTTTATTTTTTTATTTAAACGTTACCCTCAACCACTCGTCTTTTATTTAAGCGTTACTTATTTTTTTTCCATTTTTGTTAACAGGGCAACGAGGCACCCGCACCATTCATGACATTTCAGTCTACATGCTTCCCATCAGATATTCTAAGGGAGGTAAGTCTACACAATGCGTAGCAATATCAATGTGCTTTTTGGATACCTTTCTGATGGAACCAGGTGGCCATCGTGCATCCATTGTATGTATGCATGATTAAACTGAGTTTTCTTTGCAGCAGGCTCTTCAAGTCAACAATCCAAGTCGTGGTTCGACCTGTTTGTTGTCTTGTACAGCCTCCTGCGGTTTGAAACAGCTCCCTATTTTGTTCAGTTCCCAGCTGCATGATGTTTGGCTTGGCTTTTGTGTAACTAAAAATTTGACATCATGAGAAGCCTTTTTTCGTTGCTATAGACTATAGTATGAATTTTGTCCTAAACACAGATATAATATTCAGATAATACTCATCTCTGAAGGATATCTACCTTTTCCAGCTTCTGCAAGCAGGATTCTCTGCACCAACTCCTATCCAAGCTCAGTCATGGCCAATTGCTATAAAGGGTAGGGATATAGTAGCTGTGGCAAAGACAGGTTCAGGAAAAACACTGGGCTATCTCCTCCCAGGGTTTATTCTTCTGAAGCGCCTGCATCATAATTCAAGGGAAGGTCCAACAGTATTAGTTTTGTCCCCAACCAGGGAATTAGCAACACAAATTCAAGATGAAGCAATCAAGTTTGGCAGATCTTCAAGAATATCTTCTACTGTATGTTGCTTTATATTTTCTTATATCTGTTATTATCATTACTCTGCGTAGGTCTGGAACATTTGTCGTGTTTTAAAATGAATTAACTACGTTGGTGCCTCTAACCATATTGGTTAATTTTAATGAATTCATTTGCAAGCAGATGAATGCTTCATTTACATTTAATATAAGTTCTATCAGGGATGTTAATCTATTTTTTATTATTTGAAGTGTTTATATGGAGGTGCTCCAAAAGGTCCTCAGCTAAGGGAGTTGGAGCGTGGTGCCGATGTTGTTGTTGCAACTCCTGGGAGATTGAACGACATTTTGGAAATGAATAAAGTGAGCCTGCGCCAAGTATCATATCTTGTCCTTGATGAAGCTGACCGTATGCTTGATATGGGATTTGAGCCACAAATAAGAAAAATTGTGAAACAAATACCACATAGACGGCAAACTCTTATGTACACTGCCACATGGCCAAAAGAGGTTAGAAAAATAGCTTCGGATTTACTGAATAACCCAGTTCAAGTTAACATTGGAAACACCGATCAGCTGGTTGCAAATAAATCAATTACTCAGGTGAGTAGAAATGTTTATTTTCAAACCAGATACTTTGTTTCTGTACTTTGAAGTGGTTTGTTGCACACTGCAGCATGTGGAAGTTATCCCACATATGGAGAAATCAAGACGACTTGATCAGATCTTGCGTTCACAAGATCCTGGATCAAAAATCATAATATTTTGCTCCACCAAGAGGATGTGTGATCAGTTGGCTAGAAACCTATCACGGCAGTATGGTGCTTCTGCTATTCATGGTGATAAATCACAGGCTGAGAGGGATTCTGTGTTGAATGACTTCCGAAGCGGCAGGTGTCCAGTACTCGTAGCCACTGATGTGGCCGCTCGAGGCTTGGACATAAAGGACATCAGGTAGTACCGTATCTTTGTTGCTTCTAAAGTTTTGAGGGCTTGACCTAATCTTTTGAGCAACTGTGCCATAGTCATGGCAATGCTGATAATGAAATGATGAATAAGCACATATTTGTAATCCATATAAAATTTTGAATGTAACCCACTGACAAACCTTCTAAAATCTCCTCATAGGGTCGTGGTTAATTATGATTTCCCAACTGGTGTGGAAGACTATGTCCATAGAATTGGGAGAACAGGTAGGGCTGGTGCGACAGGATCTGCCTACACATTCTTTGGTGACCAGGATTCAAAGTACGCTTCAGAACTTGTGAAGATTTTGGAGGGTGCAAACCAATCTGTGCCACCACAATTAAAAGAAATGGCCCTTCGTGGAGGATATGGTGGAAGATCACGTCGATGGGCATCTTCTGATGACTCTTATGGTAGTCAGGGATATGGTGCTAAAAGATCAACTGATAGTTTCAATAACAGCAGCTTCGGCAACCAGGCCGGTGGTGGTTCAAGCTTTCACTCGAGGTATGTATTGGTTTCTGTTTGAATGCATCCTTTTAGCCTAGTACAACCCTAACGAGTCATCAATTAGCAGCTTCCATAACAGCTCCAGTGGCAATCAGTTCGGTGGTACTACCAGCTTTCATGGCAGGTACGGTGAAAAAAATTCTATTATACATTGCCTTTGGGTCATCTATACATTATAATTAACCATCACGTGACAGCTATGGTAATAGCAGCCAGAACAATCAGACAGGTGACAATCCGAGCTTCCCACCCAGGTGTGTATAAATTTTTCTATCCAGATGATATTTGGCTGATGTATCCCTGCTACATGATTAATTGCTATCTTTGATACAGCTCCAGTAACAATCAGTCCGGGGATGGTCTCAGTTTTCATGAAAGGTACTTTACTAGTCTTTGGGCCAACAGTTTTACCATCTTTGGAATTTACCCAATGTTATTTGAAATTCTGAAGTTTATATAATCTTTGAACCTGTATTGTCATTTGATGCTGTCTGTCTTGTTGAAGTACTGATCTAATGGAAATTGCTTAGCATGAAAACGAAATTAAATCATTGCTTGTTTTGTCTTATTCCTTTTTCTTCAACAACCATTATCATTTTGTTTCTTAAGTTTATCTTTTATGGAATGTGACTGCATCTGTGATGAATGAACCTCAACTGTCTATAACCTCCATTCAATTGGCAGGTTCTATGGATCACGCGGAAGGGACGAGAGCAGATCAAACAATGATGGATTCCGTGCTAGGAGCAGAAGTCCTGGCAAGCCTGTAGAAGTTTCCAACTGGTGATTGCATCCACTAGGTGCAATCCAATTTTTGCGATGGTGATGAAACCAAGTAAAAGATGGTACCCCGACAAGTTATATTTTCCTCTTATCCTGCTTAAATCTAAGGATGTCCTGGAACATCACTAACTTAGGATATGGGTGATGGTCTGATCCCAATGGACAATGGTCTCCTACTTTCTTGATTTGACGCCTGAGAGACGCCTGATTCCATACCATATGCCTGTGGCTGTAGTTTGTAAAATGTTAAAAACTTGACTTTGCTAGTATATTTCCTAATGCTATAACCCAATCCTGGGTAAACAGACGCATGGGGATGAATTTTGGACGGAACCATGGACATTTGATGTATGTGTTTAATGTTGTGTACAATCTATGTCGAATTTTGTTGTAAATGCCGTCCGCATCGTTTTATATCTTTGTGCTCGTTATTACAGGTCTTAAAGAATCATGCTGCCCGTATGTGACTGCTCATGTGAGTTTTGTATTTTTAGACTAGGAATCTAAACCGGTTGCTCTTTTTTTTTTGTATCATATATATGCAGCTTCTGCATATGCGCCAGCGTCTTGCTGATTTGGTGTCGCATGGACCACCACACAATGATGCCATTTGGAGTTTGGGCTATAACTTACTCTCTGCATCTTATTTTAAACTTCACTTTGCAAAAATTACAATCTAAAAAAATGTAATCTACGTTACAAAACAGTACTTTGTAACATCATTGTTGGAAATGACCTAACAGTACTTTGTACGGCCGTACACAGCCTGTTGGACTTTGCACGGTTGGAGATGACCTCACGTGAGGCTCGAGAATATATTCATTCATGAATCTTGCAGTCGCCTGTGCCCTGTGGTACAAGTGTACAACTAGGCGGAAACTATGTTTAGTTCATTATCCTCATTGATATCTCTCGATCTAATCTCTATACCTCAAAAACCTGTAGTCTGTTTCATCCTTGCTTATGCATCCTTTGGCTTCTTGGTTCTTGTCAACCTCGAGTAAAGGAAAACACCTGCTAATGCAGCACCGGTTCCTGCAGGAGGGACAACAAAAATTTGACACCAATGAGTTGGTGGAACCTGGAAGTGAAGCAGCAGTAGCAGTAATAATGATTTTGTGTGTGTTTCAGTATGTGGGTGGGTGGGGCCTGGGGGTGGGGGATCGAATTGATCAAAGTTACCTAGTGCATTGACAGGCGAAATAGGTGTGCTGAAGAACAGAACGGAGGAGACGATCACAACCACACGCTTTACGCAGTTGGCGACGGAGTGTGTCACCGGCGACACTCGAGACAAGATCAAGTACGAGAGCTGCCATTTGCAAGAGAAGACCATGCATCAAACACAAGCTGTTCTTTTTGGAGGCAGAGAAAGAGGCGAAGAGATGAAGAACATGATTGTCTCCTCACCTTCTGATAGCCATGGAAGCACAGACCTGCGAGCGCTGCTCTCACGCACAGCTCTTGGAGGTTCAGGCCCTACGTGATATCCAAAACAAGATTATGGTAAACTCGTAGTCTCGGGAGTGACGACTGACGACACGATTGAAGTATATCTTGTCTGAATTTTGAAACGCTTACCGAGCTCTGGAGGTATCCTGGGGTGAACTTGATGCCTTCGGCAAAGAGCATCAGAGGGCAGGACAGCAGAAACGACAGCACAGTGATCACCGAGAAGAGATTTATGTCATCCATAACATCCTGCGTCACGAGACAGTTCTCATTACTGTTCACCGGCCGAGCGGTACTACTCTGATGGAAGGAAGATTCACCTTGTCACCGGCAAGGAGTTTCTTGCTGAGGACGTTCCTCGATTGGTTGGTCAGATTGGACGCCATGGCGCTCCAAAACCCGGTCCTGATGATACCCAGACAAAGTTACAGTGTACAACCGTCAAGATTCCTCCAATCATTTGAGTCCCAACAGCAAAAAAGGGAAAGAATCGCTCGGTACTCCAGTAGGATCCAAAGATTCTCCAATAGGCAAATAGGTAGCGCCGTAGCGGGCATCACTGACCAGTTGAAAGAAACTTCGGTGAATGACGCCAAGGCGACGCCGCCAACGATCGGCACGAGCGAGCCCAGCACCGGAAGGGAAGGAACCTGCATACCAAGCATGGAATGGAAACTGATCATAGGCTCCACCTTTTTTTTTCTTGTTTCTTCTCGATTCCATTCACGGCTGAATCGGCGAGAGTTCGTTTTTTTTTTTGCTTTTTCAGGAGGGTGCGAGTGCGACGACGGAGCGAGAGGGTGGCGAACCTCGCCGAGGAAGAGGGCGGAGAGGACGACGGTGAAGAAGGGCTCGGAGGCCTTGATGGTGTGCGTGAAGGAGACGGCGACCTTGCCCAGGCTCATGTTGGTGAACACCGTGCCTAGCATGTGCCCCACGGCCAGCGGCGCGATCTTGCCCAGCTGCAGCCGCAAAGTTAAGTTGCCGCCGGCAGGTTACGAACCAGCAAACCAAGCGGGGGAAAAAAGAGAGAGAGGAAAAATTGCAGCTTCCCCTCGCAGGAGAATGGCCTCACCTGCGCAGCGGAGAGCCTGGGCGCCGGGTGGAGCCTGGTGGCCCACATGAGGAAGATGAGCAGGGAGCCGAACGCGAGCTGGAAGGCTGTGATGGTGTACGGCAGCGGCAACGGCAGCGCGCCGAGAACCTGCAACGGGGGACGACGGTTGGTGTTGATCATCAGGGGGGGAGAAGAGTGGAGGGGATCTGAGGATCTCTTGAGATGCTGGGTGAACGGCCGCCGGCCAGACCTGCTTGTTGTAGATGTTGAAGTAGATGTTGAGCAGGTACCACGCGACGATCATGGCGCCCAGCTGCGCCGTGGCCGCAATGCCGCCGCCGTCTGTCGTCACCGCGGCGGCACTCGCGTCGTCCGACGGCACCGATGCCGCCGCCGCCTTGGCGACCTCCCCATTCTTTCCGCTGCCGGACAGCAGCGGCAGAGGCCGGAGCCGGCCGCCGCCGCGGGCGCGGAGGAGCGGGGCGGCGGTGGCGCCGCGGGGCCCGAAGTGGTTGTAGTAGTAGTCGGAGGAGGAGGCGCCGACGCCGACGTGGCGCGAGGCGAGGACGGCCGCGCGGCCGCGCGTGGCCCGAGCCCAAGAGGCTCCGGAGACAGAGGTCCCCGCCGCCGCCGCGCCCTGCATCATCTTGCGCGGCCTTCCCGCGGAACGGTCGCCGGCCACGCTTAAAATACTCGTGGTCGTGGCCTCGTGGGTCGTGGCGCTACGGAAAGGTGGTTGCCGGGGGTGAATCTTCCCGGGATCCCGTACTCGTTCGTCCATGTGGCTCTGGGATTATACCAATACGAGCACGTCGAGTAGTGAGCCAGTGAGACGACGCGAGGCAGGTTGGCAGGGCCCGCAGTGCACAAGCACAATTGGGACTTGCGTGGGCGGCTTTCTTTCTTCGTCCGACCTTGGCAGTTGGTCGTGTCCATGTCGTCGGCAGCTTGACCCTGCTGGATCGGGCACATGTTCCTTTTTTCCTCCGATCCAGAAAGTAGCGTCACCGGTGAGGTGAGCTCAGGAATACATACACGCTTGACGCGGGGACGAGGGAGATAAACGGTCGAAGATCAGGCACATCATAGTGCTCGAGAATTCAATTCGCAAGATGGGGAATAAGGCCAGGGGACATCATATTCATTTCTCTGAAAGAAAAAGGATTAGCGGGAGAAGAGAAGGACGCATTCCACCAGGCGTGCGGCATGCCCTCTCGTGTGCTCGGAGCGTCAGGTCAGCCCGCCTCGTCGGCAATGCTCTGTGATTTGAAATGAGTCCGGCGGCGCTTTCGTTGCGATAGTGGATCTTTGCTTTCCGCGAACGGGGCCGGCGATAAAGAGGACGAAGCCCCGGTGAGCCATGGGATGGGAATATAAAGAACGCGTTGGTGGTTGGCTGCCAATTCAAGGCGAGAGCGGCGGGGCGCGGGTGGAATCGACCGAAACGCTGTCGTGGCCGTGCAGTGGAGGATGACGCGCGCTCGACGGAGACGGCGACCGCCCGCCGAGTGAGACGACGACGACGACGATGGGCCCGGAGGAAGGCGTCCGATCGCAGGCCTCGTAGCCCCAAATCATCTGCCGATCCAAGCGACCCGCGATTGCTCTCACGCTCCGGGTTGGGTAGGCCCATGACTCAGACTGGGGGCCGTGTTGGTAAAGGCCCACCTCCCATCTCGGCCCGCCTAACTCACCGGGGCGCACACTTCGGCAGTTGAGAGAACAAACGAACTGGTGGGTGGGTTGGGGGTCGTCGCCGCCGGCCGGTGGAGTTGCTCGCTCGTCGCTCCTGCCTCCTGGATCTGCCGCCCGGTGGTGGCTCGCCGCCAAGGATGGCGCGGGCGGAGAAGATACGCGCCGGGAGCACGGCGTTGGCGACGGCGTCGACGGAGACGCCAGGCAGGTCGACGGACCACCGGAGGGCGCTCTACTTCGCCGCCTTCCTGGTGCTGGCCGACGCCGCGCTCGTCGCCCTCATCGTCGCCTTCGTCCCGTGTCTGTACTCAGTAGCTCCAGCGCGAAGCCTCATTGCTCAGCTCTCCTTGTCTCTGAGTCGCCGCTAAGCGGGTCTGTTGTTACTTCTGATTGCAGATACCAAGATCGACTGGGACGCCTACATGTCCCAGGTGCTAGCGCAATTGAGGAGCCGTTTTTTTTTTATCGTTTCCCCGCTGTTTCGGTTCAAGAGTTTCGAATTTGGGATGGTGGTGTGATCTTGGTTGGCGACTGCTGGTGTGTGCTTGCTGCGCTAGGTGGACACTTTTCTGGAGGGGGAGAGGGACTACACCAAGATCGAGGGAGACACAGGGCCATTGGTCTACCCGGCCGGATTCCTCTACGTCTACTCCGCCGTTAAGTTCCTTACAGGAGGCCGCGTCTTCCCTGCTCAGGTCACGGCTCAGCCAAATCCGTTTATCAGCACGAACTCGTTTCTTCTGTTGCTTCCTCCCACCTCATCATGGTCAGATGCCTGGCTGTGGTTTAAGACTGATGAGTTTGTCTGCAGATTTTGTTTGGCGTCTTGTACATTGTCAACTTGAGCCTCGCTCTTCTGCTTTACGTCAAGACTGAAGTGGTATATAGTTTTGCAATTGATCACTCTTTTCTAACCTCTGGTTCTGCTATAGTTCAGGGATTAACATCTAAAACTGTCTTTTCCTTAGTCATTTGTTTAGTTCGGCAAGGATAATTTTGACAAACTGATTGATATTATGTCATGACGACTCATCTAGAAACAAATCATTGTTTAGTTTGACTAAGATATAATATCTGTAGTGTTGGCTATTCTTGTCTAAAACAATCGTTTCTTCACTTCCGCAAGACTGCAAGGATAATTCAGTAATTGGTAGTTTGGTAGGCTGTTATGGCGATTCAAAGTTTCTTCAATTAAGCTTGTAAAACATCTGTGTGGCCAAGTTTCGATTACATTCTTTGTTCTTTGTTGTTTTTGTATCCACATACCTATTTTGTTTCTGATTCCTTCCTATCTCTCAATAACAATGACAGCTTCCATGGTGGGCTTTAGGTTTGCTTTGTTTGTCCAAGAGGGTTCACTCCATCTTTGTTCTCCGTCTTTTCAATGACTGCTTCGCCATGACATTGCTCCACGCTGCTATGGTTTTGATCATTTATCGCAAGTGGTACCTTGGTCTAGTAGTTTTCAGGTGACCATGGTAGTATGACAGTAAATTGCATTTATCTGCTTCTTCTTTGTTTTAATGAGGCCAAGCTGAAACAGGTAGGTGGAAAGTATCTGCTCATATTCATTTTCCTTTTTTTTTTCAGTGGAGCTGTCTCAATTAAGATGAATGTCCTTCTTTTTGCTCCTTCTTTGCTTCTACTTATGGTCAAGGTACACATTACCATGGCACCATGCTTATATATTTTTATCCTTCCAACTGTCACGCTTACAGCTTACTAAGTTGTTTGTACAGGCCATGAGCATCAAAGGAGTCTTCTTTGCCTTATTGGGAGCTGCTGTCGTACAGGTACATTGTTCCTTTTTTCTCAATTAAAACACTCATGCTATTCCACTATTTTCAATTTGTTTAAATGATCTTCTTGCACCACATATTATATCGGTTTGACTATGTGTCAGTTTCTTCTAGCTTTACTAGTACAAGTTACTCTTGCTTCACTTGGATATATATAAGGTTAAACTGAATGCTGCCAGGTCTTTTGCAATCCCTTTATCCTTAAACTCCATACTCCATAGTGATATCTTCCAAATTCCAATAGCATGCCACAAAGCTATTGAATTTACAACTCGATGTATATTGTGTTATTTTTTCTCTTCAACATGCAGCAAAACACTGCGTCGTTATACTAGAGAAAGCTGTACCTTTTATTATGATATAGATACTCTGTTAAATGCACATATCATGGCCTGAGGTAAACTTGAGTGTGTCTAGTATGTCTGGAGTTAGATGGATACAAGGTATCACACAGTTTGTACTAATGATTTACAATTCCCATCTGTAGGTTTTGTTGGGTATGCCATTCTTGCTGTCACATCCAGTTGAGTACATCTCAAGAGCATTCAATCTCGGTCGCGTGTTTATCCATTTCTGGTGTGTATAATATTTCATGATTTTTGAACCATTTCAGCAGCAACAGTATGACATATGTATCACACCCTAGATGTGATTATGTAATTATGCAGTGTTAACTGTTTTGTGTTTTTCAGGTCTGTGAACTTTAAATTCGTCCCAGAGAAGGTGTTTGTATCGAAAGAGCTTGCCATTGCACTGTTGATTCTTCACCTCACCACACTTATGATATTTGCTCACTACAAGTGGTTAAAGTGAGTACTCACCACTCATGTTAGGTGTAATGAGTTAGCAATGATCTACACTCATCTCAATAGTCCAATCGTCACTCAATGGTTTTCTTTCTCTAGTATATCCTGTTATTTCTAAGAATATTTTCATCATTGCATGTTTCTAAACTAAATCTGTATCGATACATCTGGGGGATGCTAGGGTATTTCATAGTGGTTATGCTAGTGCATAATATTCTTCTACATTCACTGACAGGCATGAAGGAGGCCTATTCGGTTTCCTGCATTCCAGATTTAAAAATGCCAAATCAATCAAGCAGCTTGTTTCCAGCCAGCCCAGACCATCCAGTCTCAGCGCAGAACGTGCGTTAAACCACAATTCTCAAACTAATCATACCATTCCGATCTATGCTTTCCTGCTGAACTAACTAGACATGTACAACTTGAATCCAGATATTGTAACTGTTATGTTTGTTGGCAATTTCATTGGCGTTGTGTGCGCCCGATCATTGCACTATCAATTCTATTCCTGGTAAGCACAGGCTCCCCTCAGAATCGTTAGTGTTATGATAAATCCTCGATAGATTTGGCTTCTTGTTGTGAATGCTATAATCCAAGTTCGCTCGTTCTTGTGTGCAGGTACTTCTATTCCTTGCCTTTTCTATTGTGGAAAACACGTTACCAGACACCTTTGAGGTGGGTAACGCACTGTGCCTTAATGTATTTTTGTTAGTCACGCTTTCAACTTATGAACTAACCAAACATGATTTATGTTGATAGAAGCGTCTACTTCCTTTTTATTAACCTTAAGTGCATTCTTCTTTTTCTGAAACTAGGATGCTGTCTCTAAACAGTGCGTTGGAAAGTATTCATTTATTTGGTCTGCAATCTTATTTCATTTCCCCTCATTTTCAGGATTATTCTATTTCTCGTTGTGGAGTGCTGCTGGAATGTTTACCCTTCCACTGCCTATTCATCACTCCTTTTGCTATTTGTGCACTTGTGCATTTTGTTTGGTATATGGTTTTCACCTGCTGAATACCCCTATATCATCAGTAAAGGGACATAACGGACATACCAAGAAGTTGCAAAGCTAGACTTCCCTGCAAAATAGTGTAATCTTTGAAGGTAGCAGTGAGGGTACAAGCAATGTCAAAGGCTTCTGGAAATTGAGGTACTTTGGTATGCCAATACTCTTGGGACTAGTTGGCCCAAATTTCTAGAGTAGCATCTAGACATATACCAAATATGTATGTCCATGTGTAACTTCTTAACATAGATGATAGCTACTCTAACTATAAGGGCTAGTTTGGAAGTTCAAAATCCGGAGGGGACTTCTTAACATAGATGATAGCTACTCTAACTATAAGGGCTAGTTTGGAAGTCCAAAATCCGGAGGGGAATGAAGGGGCTAAAATCCCCTTCTTATTCAAAATTGCATAAGGAGGGGATTTTAGCCCCTCCAATTTCCTCCGGGTTTGAGGTTACCAAACTGGCCCTAAGAGTAACTATGGCTGCAGACTTCCCCAGGATCTTGTTTTATCAACCTTTAGACATGTCTCAGCCGTCAGCAGCCAAAAGAGATCAGGCATGTTTGGTTGGCTTCTCTCGGCAGCCTGACTGTGTGAGCCAGGACCGCTGGAGCATGGCTTTGAAGATGCGACCACTCTGTTTGTATCTGGAGAGCCTGGTCTAGAATGCTTTAAGGATTGTGCGAACGTGGATCTAAATCTACTTGTAGGCAACCAAACACAGAGCTCGCACACGCAAAGCCTGACTCACACCAACTAAACAGTAGTTACCTGCATCTCGTGATGCAAGCACGCGCAGATGCAGGCAACCAAACGTGCTTGTTTGATCCGACTTGTCACTGAAGGCTCTAATCTTATTTAGTAGGGCTTCTCATCAAGGGTTTGTAAAACAACTTCAGCTCTTCATGTATTCCTTGTTGGCTCTGAATATTAACTTAACCCAACAGTGAGCAGAAATGTAAAACAATTCCATGTGTTTGGTTGTTGTAGAAGTCGAGCCAGTTCGTCATGAGCCTAGCGAGTATTGTTAGAATTAGGATGAGTCCTTGCAAGCGATTTTGTTTGGTTGTTTGTACATGCTTGTGCAGACTAGACACCGACTTCGTTTGGTTGTTTGCACTGAGACATGTATTATAAAAGAGTACATAAATAAATCTCTAATATTATATAGTATGACTGGCCTAGTTTTGTTCACGAAAGTCTTAGAAACACAAATATAAAATTAGTTAGGTGATTAAATCTTTTTAATTAAAAGATATAATATAAAAACAAACCAAAATGTATTCTCGTTTTACGTGTTGCATGCCGCGACCGACTGCGTCTAGCTTGGGCGCGCGCGTACACGAGACGTGGGCGTATGACGTGGGTTTGATCGGAAGCCAATATATGCATCTGACGAGCCTGCGTTTGTAAAGAAGAGAACCAAACAAACAACACTTTATGGACCCACGGGTGCAGGCCGTGCAGCTGCATGTGAGCAACCGTGAACCAAACACACGGAATGTCAATTAGAGCATCTCCAAGGAGCTCTAATATAGCCTAAAATCGAAATAAGGCCACATTTATAGTGTTTAGGGCCTCAAAAGAAATTTTTACTATAACTGCTAGGTCTTAAATGGGGCAACGACTACTTGTAAGAACTAGGCCTCTTGGTCCATTAGATCTAGATGCAATTGTATATCATATTTAGCACTTAAATATTTTCCCCACCACCTTATGTAGCTTTATATAAATATCCTTAACAAACCACGATTGCATCTACGGTTGTATCTAGATCTAACATGCTAAGGGGTCTACTTGCATGACTGCAGCTAATTGTTGTTTGCATAGTAGTTGTTGCTAGGAAATAATTAGTTCAAGATTAAGAGAAAACGAGGATGGAGCTTCAATATACAAAGTACTATATTTAGGATCCGAGAGACCGAGTCCTATGATCATTTAATATTTTTTTATAAAATGGGACCGTCGTTAGAGAATGTTTTATGGTCTCGAACCCTATATTTGAAAATAGGGCTCTATTTAGCGCCTCTTTTGGAGATGTTCTTACGTCTAGGAGCTGCTCTTCCCAGACCTATAGTGGTGATAGTATACTGAACTAAACTTGTCCTCTAGATCACACAAGGGACACCACTTCTCTGGGTGCAACAAACCTCAGTGAGCAAGATCATGTGCCATCCAACAATGAGTTCAAATAGCGAGCCAAATGACAAAACTTGAGCCAAATGACAAAACTTACGCTTTGCTCTAGGGGTCAACCTGATATGACCTTATCCCCACTTGAGGTATTTGGGCATAACTAGCTAAGGAAGCTATTTGGGCATTTGCCAAAAGAGGAGGGTCAACCTGATATGACCTTATCCCCACTTGAGGTAGTGGATGGATGCACTGATCAAATCCATTACATCGTCTATGATGTGACACAATTAGAATTGATAGAGCTAAAGCTAGTCTTAAAGGCCACCGCTCCGTTGACTAAGCCATGTTTATGTAACACAACAAAGCACACCTGTCCCCTATCTAGGGAACCAAATGTCTTGTGGCAATGACAGTACTAATAGTAAGAGGAGGCATAGCATTGATCTAGTTGTATACACATGTAGAATTTAGAGGTTTGAGATGCCTAAGTGTAATATCCTATGTTCTTTGTATGGTTGATATTTAGATATGGGTAGAGTTTACATGCGTAGATGATGCCTAAGCTAGTGAGTGAGGAGAGCCCTAGTAGGCCCTTGTGATATCTATGACTAAGTTGAGATAAAGAGCTCAGACTCAAGTGAGAGCTCTTACTATATATGTTTAGGGTATCATGGAACGGGGTACCCAAGGTCAGGCCCATAACTCCTTTTCGACCCATTTGCCAAGCAAGTCTGCGAGGCGATACGAACGACCAAGTCCTCATCGAGCAAGTCTGTGAGACAAGGCGAACGATTGAGTCCCCACCAAGCAAGTCTGCGAGGCGAGACGGACGACCAAGTCCCCGTCGAGCAAGTCCGCGAGGCAGAGCGGGCGACAAAGACCCCGCTGGACAGGTCTGCGAGGCGGGGCGAACAATCGAGTTCCCACCGAGTGGACCCACGAGAAAGGAGCCTTAGCCCGACGTTGTTGGCCCACGTCGGCTACGACGGGACGCGCCATCCTTAGGCCACACCCGGGTAAACATGCGGCGCACCGAAGGCGCACCGAGAAGTCTCCGTAAGGCATGACCGCACGTCTTCATATACGGTCTCAAGGATACTCACACTGCCCTGTGGGGCTAGTCCAGCCTGGTCAAGGTAGCACTGTGGCACCGGATGGAGGTCCAAATAATGACCCGTATACCTAAAAGGGATGAAATAATACCCATACCGAAAGCTAGCCAACAACATGATGGGGAGTGATGCAAGGTCTGTGACAACAAGAGGAGCCACGCCGCATACGAAAATGCCCTAAGACTGACCTAGGGGACTTGCCATGCACTACCACATGAGGCGTCAACTGTAGACTCGCTACAGGGACATGAATGGCGAGTAGTACCACGTCGGGAGTATGGTTCATCCCTTGAGGTATAAAAGGGAGACCCTTTCTTTTCCTACACATAGGCACACGAGCTCTAACACAATCTACTGCAATTCCATGATCAGCACTACACTAGACCAGGGACCCAGCCTGAACCAATATAAACTCATGTCACAAATTTCTGGTCGAATCCCGACGATTCACCATTTGGAGTGAGTCCACGCTTGCATCTCCCACCGAAAACAAATCTTATTATCCCCCGATTTTCGAAACCACGACATATGTGCTAACTCAAATTGAACTAGTGACTAACACCAAAACTTTTGACTCTAATCCTTTTCTATGTTGATGTACACCTCCCTTTTACAAGGGAGGAGAGAGTTATATCCTTATATGGATTGTGGATCAATCCTACCTAGTAGAGATCCTAATACTCCTATCTTGTTATAGTTGTTGTATCATACATGGAGCACGTCTCTAATGTGTCATAAGCCCATAACAACGAGTGTGACATGCCACTATAACAGGTATAGGTGCCCGTTGTAAGTAAAATGGACCTCAACCCATTTGACTAAGTGGTTTTGGTGTTTGACGATCAACATAATTTGTGGACTAATGGTTTTGCAAGTGTGTGTTTGTAGTTCACAGAATGCAAAAGTGACTTAGACCGAGGCTTTGAGGAAGCAGCACCTCAAAAGAAGGCATTAAAAGACCCATAAAAGACTTACAAATATTCAACATAAAGTCCAGGGCACAAGCCAAGGATAGCCCAAGCAAGAAGATTGAAGAAAACAAGAATGGGCCATCGGCTGGTGCACTGGACTGAGTGCGCAAAGAGCATTTTTCTAGACACTCGACCAGCTGGCGCACCAGACCTTGGTCGATGGCTTCTTTCCAACGGTCAATTGACAAGGAGGGCACTGGCCCAGTCTGATGGCCCACTGGACCTCTATTACAATGTAGAGAATCTATATGGCCAACCAACGACTAGCTTATGTGGAGGACAACAGACCTAGTTCGATGGAGCACCGGACCAGTCTGGTGTGACACAAACAAGCTGCACACCTCCAACGGCTCTATTTGGATGGGAGCTCTATATATACCCCTCCAATCGGACATTCTCAAGTGTGGAAAGCTTAAGAACATTGCTAAAGTGTAGAGACACGTTTCTATTAGCTCCATACACCCAAGTGTTTAATAGAATCACTCGATGATTAGCGTAGGTGCTTTTGCAAAGTGCTTAGGTTAGTTAGACCGCTTTGTAGTGCTTGCTCTAGGTCTAGTCCTAGTTGATTGAGTGAGGTTAGACACCCTCAACACCCTCGGCTCTTGTGCGAGTCGTTGTAATTTGTATCATGTAGGGCGAGAGTCTTGCGGGACCACACAAATCGAGTTTGTGGTGTGGCCGCTACCGTGTACTAGAAGCTCGATAGTGAAGACGACAGGAGCATTCGAGAGGAGGTCGGAAACAGAGCACAACTTGCATGTGGAGAAGGCCCACTGCTCTCTACGGAGTTACTCGTCCGTGTGCTCGGTCCTCGCGTGGACTTCCCTTTGTGTAGGGGAAGCAACGAGGATTAGCTAGAACCTTGCGTAGTTCTAGATACTCCCTCTGTCCCAGTATATAAGGCACAACCACCTCTGGTTCAAATACCAAGAAATGTATTTAATTGTGTCTATACCATTGCATCGATATACATATGCATAGAGAGAGCACACCTTATATCGTGGGACAAGAATAAAAAGTGGTTACACCTTATATCATGGGACGGAGGGAGTACCTCGATAAAAACACCAATGCATCCACGTGAGTTTGTTAATCCCTACCTTTCTGAGAGCACCTAGAGGGGGTAAATAGGTGATTCTGCAAAAATCAACTCTAAACAAGACAAACTTGGTTTATGATGAGTATTAGTAAAAGCTAAAACCAAGTTGTTATGAATAGAGATGGAGAAAGAGAGGAGAACTTTTCACTTGATTGCTCCTTTTAAATGTGTATCAAACTTAGGAGCAATAACACAAGTGAATATGAGGAGTCAAGAAGTCAACAATTGCAATAAAGTAAATGACCAATATACCCAACAATTTTATCCCATGATTCGGCTAATGCCTACTCCACGTTGTGGTGACCTCTTTCGGTCAAGGGTTGCACTCCCCCTCTCAAGTGATATAAAAATCAAACTACAATTTTCTTCCTTATATCAAATCTCGTTTGTGAGAAATCTACACAAGTTGGAGTCTCTGACACCTGACACAAATGATCTTAATCAAAGCACAAGAGTAAGGGGGAGTAACAACACATACAAGAACTCAATCACAGCAACAACACGTACACGAGTCAAGAAAATAGAGCAAGTGTCAAAACAATGGAGTCACAGCTCAAGAACTCGCTCAAATATCTATCTAATGAAACAACATCGTGGTCGCAGAGTCTCGGAGTTGTAGTATGTTCAAAGTATGCTTGTGTAACAGCTCCATGCGCCTAGGGGATCCTTTTATAGCCCCAAGGGACATAGGAACCGTTGGAGCTCCATTTGGATGGCCCTGGTTGCCTTCTTTTCGTGGGTGCATCGGACTGTCCGGTGTACACCGGACAATGAACAATACGCGATTCCTTTCCGTACCAGCCATGCGGATCGTTGAGTTTGAAAGGAAAATGTGTCCTTGGGCCATTTCTATAAATGTTTTGGTGATTAGATGACCAACACAAATTACTTTGGTTCATAAGTGCTAAGTGGTTGAAAGATGCAAATCAAAGAATCAAGCTATGGCTCCGGCCTTAGTAAATTGTTTTTGGATACTAACATATTTCTCTAAGTGCTAGGAGTCTTGTCCAATCAAAAGAAATTGAATTGGAGAAGTTTGGCATGAGTTCAGCCAAACATGCACCAGCCTGGGGTGCACCAGACAGTGTCTGGTGCCCAGGCTGGTCCCCCGCGCCAAACTCTTCGCTCTCGGGAATTCGTCGAGGACGCCGCGGCTAAGATTCACCGGATTGTCCGGTGTGCACCGGACTGTCCGGTGAGCCAACGGTGCCCGCGGCCAACGGTCGACAACGATCAATGGGCGACACATGGCCGAGCCAACGGTCACTTGGTCGCACCGGACAGTGTCCGGTGCGCCAAGGGGACCGAAGGTCCAACGGTCGGCTTCACCAGATAAGGAAGGAGATCGGGCACCAGACAGGAACTGTTCATGTCCGGTGGTGCACCGGACTGTCCGGTGCGCCACCCGACAGAAGGCAAGAATTGCCTTCCAATTGGATCTCCAACGACTCCTAACTGTCTTGGGGCTATAAAAGGGACCCCTAGGTGCATGGAGCACTACACCAAGCATTCACTAAACATTCTAAGACGCCTAGACTTCACCACCACGCACTCGGATCATCATGTTAGATATTTGAGCGCCGTTTGAGTTGTAAACTCCCTGCGCCGTGTTTTGTGCTCACGTCTTGGCTTGTGTGCGTGTGTTTGCTGTGATTCTAGTCTTGTGTGTGTTGCTTTCCCTCTCTTACTCTTGTGCTTTTCTTGTGATCAACATTGTAAGGGCGAGAGGCTTCAACTTGTGGAGATTCCTTGCAAACGGGAAAAGACTGTTAAGGAAGAAAACCGTGGTACTCAAAGTTGATCATTGGATCACTTGAGAGGGATTGAATGCAATCCTTGACCGAAGGAGGTCACCACAACGTGGAGTAGGCATTGGCCGAACCACGGGATAAAAATCACTGTGTCTCGCATCCCTCTCATTGTGATTGATTTTCTTCTAAAGTTCTCACTTTAGCAACTTGGTTCTAATCACACTAACATTTCTTCACCAAGTTTTGGCTATTTAATATTTGATTTTACAGGATCACCTATTCACCCCCTCTAGGTGCTCTCAATTGGTATCAGAGCCGTTCTCTTCATTAAAGGGACTAACCGCCCGAATAGATGGATCCTAAAGGAAAGGGGATGGTGATCAACGACAAGGAGTCTCTCTTCAACGAGCCAAGAGACGACAAGCCCACTGACTCAGGCTCGAGTCACAAGAAGAGAGATGGAAAGAAGAAGAGGCGTATTAAGAAGATCATCTAGTACGACAGCGACGCCTCCTCTTCTTTACCAAGGGATGACGACGACTCATCTCCAAAAAGAAAACGGTTAATCAAAACTACTCCTTTGTTTATTCCCGCATTCCTTACACTCCAAATGCCCATTTACTTTCTACTCCACTTGGAAAACCCCCACACTTCGATGGAGAGGACTACTCATTTTGGAGTCACAAAATGCGTAGTCACTTATTTTCTCTCCATCCTAGCATTTGGGAAATTGTAGAAAACGAAATGCATTTTGATAGTACCGATAACCCTGTATTGATGAACAAATACATAAAAATGCCTAAGCTACTACTGTTTTGCTAGCATCTCTATGCAGAGATGAATATAATAAGGTCAGCGGCTTGGACAACGCCAAACAGATATGGGACACCCTCAAGATCTCTCACGAGGGGAATGACACCACCATGATCACCAAAATGGAACTGGTGGAAGGCGAGCTGTGGAGATTCGCTATGGTAAGGGGAGAAGAGCCAACACAGACATACAACAGGCTAAAGACCCTTGTCAACAAAATCCAGAGCTACGGGAGTACAAGATGGACGGATCATGATGTCGCCCGACTCATGCTCAGGTCATTTATGGTTAGTGACCCCCATCTTGTAAATCTTATTCGTGAGAACCCTAGGTACACCAAGATGACGCCCGAGGATATCCTCGGAAAATTCGTAAGCGGGCGCATGATGGTGAACGAGGCACAATATGTGGATGACGCTCTAAATGGACCGCTTCCTCTCCACGAGTCGTAGCCTGTTGCTCTCAAAGCAACCAGCAACAAGGAGGCGCTACCTAGCAAGGTAGCACAAGTGGAGGCTGCCGAGCTTAATGAGGATGAGATGACGCTCATCATCAAGCGATTCAAGACTGTCTTGAAGGGATGCAAGGAGTACCCCAACAAGAACAAATTAAGGGAAAAGCGCTCCTGCTTCAAATGCGGTAAGTCTGGTCATTTTATTGCACAATGTCTCGATAATGATGATGACCAGGCACAAGAGAAGAAAGGGAAGAAGGAGAAAAAGTACTATGGGAAGGCAAAGGGCAAGGCGCACATTGGAAAGGAATGAGACTCCGACTGTTCTTCATCCGACTCCGATGGGCGACTAGCTGCCTCGGCTTTCGACAAGTCTTTTCTCTTCCCCAACGAACGCCACACGTGCCTTATGGCTAAGGAGAAGAAGGTACGTATTCGAGATACTCCTAAGTATTCTTCTTCTAGCGATGAGGAATCCTCAGATGATGAAGTAAATTACACTAATTTGTTTAAAGGTTTAGATAGAGCTACAGTAGACAAAATAAATGAATTAATTGATGCTCTTAATGAAAAGGATAGATTGCTAGAAAAGCAAGAAGATATTTTGTATGAGGAACATGATAAGTCCATTAGTTGCCAAAATCACTTCTCTAGAAGTTAAGAAAAATGAAATACTATCATCTGAGTTGTCTACTTGTCATGAATCTATTTCTAGCTTAAAGAATTTAAATGATGATTTGAATGTTAAGCTAGAGAAAGTTAATGTAACTAGTTCATGTGTAGAGCATGTAGTAATCTGCAATAGGTGTAAAGATTTTGATATTGATGCTTGTAATAAACATGCTTCTATTATTGTCAAATTAAACAATGATGTTGCAAGTCTTAATGCTCAACTTAAGACTTGCAAAGATAGTTATGATAAATTAAAGTTTGCTAGGGATGCCTACACAATTGGTAGACACCCCTCTATTAAGGATGGACTTGGTTTCCGAAAAGAGACCAAGAGCTTGACAAGCCATAGAACTTCCAATCTCAACAAGGATAAAGGGAAGGCTCCTATGGCTAGTAGTTCTCAAAAGAACCATGCCTATCTTTGTAACACCCCTGGTGTTACTGCCACTAAAACTTGAGCATAACATCATAAGCATTGGCACATCATGTGTATGTCACACCTAGAGTGCATTCACTAGGCAAAAATTTCACCAAAGTTGTATTGATGGGACATGTCATGAGTGAAACCCTAGGGTACAGTACTTAACCCTAAACTGGGCTAAAAGAATAAACAAAGCCTAAATAAGAAAAAGCTTCAAAACTTATTAGTAATGATCATAAAATGTCACCATTAATGGACTTAAGTGGCATCCAAACCCTAGAAGTGCCAGAAACCCTAAATAGACCCCTGGAAAACCCTAGACTGAAACCCTCGGAGGTTATATGCAAATGTTGCCCACTTTTGGACCTAAGTGCAAAAAATCATGGAAATAGGGTACCTTAAGTCATATAGTTCACATGTTTGAAGATTTGCAAAAGAAACCATGAGATTTGGGCCTAAATGCAAAATGGCCACTCTTGTGGTCATATTGCTAAGTCTGAAAATTAGTGCATTTGGACCAACTTTAGAACCCTGTAACTTTCAAATTATAAGGAATTTGCCTAGGGTCAACACATCAAACTTATAGAGTTATCATAGGTGAACAAATTTGATTAAGTGACTAAGCATTGACGCTGTAACACCCGGCTTTTAGGGGTCCAAAACCCGGGGTTAACATAAACATCAGGTATGCTGGGACCAAGTCTCATACATATGATGTATAGTGGCACAGGATCGAATGTCACATCTTTATATATAACAGGAGTTCTATACAAAATAAATAATTACATTATAAGGAGACAACGGTCGAGCAACCCAAAGTTGACTGGGAGACGACGACCTAGACCTCTCACGAACTCATCGCAGCATCCTCCATGAGCATCATCCTGCAGTACCTGGTCTTGACCTGTGGTGTATGTGAGACAGCAAGAGTGAGCTCACATACGTTCATCGCTCAACAAGTTGTGGGGAATAATGTGCATGAACTCGCCAAAGGTGGGAGCTCATATGAAGTGTAAGGCTTACCAAAGAAGATGGTTAGAGCTGAGCATTGCTTTTAAAGTTGGTCAAAATTTTATTAGCAGTTACTAAGTATAAGTAAATACCAACCCGATTAAATAGTTGAACAAAAGTAACAACATCACCTGCGATGCAATGCATATGACAAATTGAATTTAGTTCCATAAATTAATCATGTGAGTGTCCGAGCTGCTCATGACCGTGAGCACGGCTAGTATACCAGTTTTACACTCTGCAGAGGTTGCGCATCTTTACCCACAAGTCGTGTATCCCATGTCGCCAGGGTTTGCAAAGCCCTTAGACACTTCCGAGGTGAATGGCTAGGGATCCACTACGAGGCCTTTACAAAGTTCCACTAGCTTCCGAAAACCCGCTACAGTTTATAGGAAGATCCAGTGCAGGAATCCCTTGCAGGACCGCCATCGCAGCAAAATCCTCCCGAGGGCCTCCCTACACTGACCTCTCCCCTACTGCCCTTGCCCCTTTCGGGTAAGGTAGTCTTCCACTAGCTTTCCTAATTAATCAGCCAAGGGCGTCCCATTCCACCCTCGTGGTAGCACTGTTTTCCCGGGTGGTTCTCCATGTTCCAATTAACATAATGATCTCATCATGAACAATAAATAACAACTGATAATAAAAGTATGATCATGAACAGTGTAATCTTCATACCCAAAACCACATATAGCACTAGCAAGTACTACCCAGAAAGTTCAGTGGTAAACAAGGTATAAAGATAGACAAACTAGGGTAACCTATTGGGTCCCATCAAAATTAACCTATGCAGATCATTATGATTAATCAGAACATGAGTGGGTAAAAAGAAGTGATCAAGGGCACAACTTGCCTGGGACTTGAGAATCCAGGTACCAGGATGATCTTCAGAGGACTCGTGACCTCACTGCTAGTCGTAGCAATACAAACAAACAGTGTATAGGCAAAATTAACATTACACCAAACATGTATGCCAAAATACATATTAATAATCTACATATTAAAATAAGATCACAGGAAAAAGAATTATTAATTTTTTTGAGTTATAGGATTCAAGTTATGAATTTCCTAAGATTTAAGGTGATTATAATAGGATTAGATGATAAATTAATTCCCTAACAGAGTTCATGTCAAAACAGTGATTCTAAATGATAGAGAATATTATTACAAAATTTTAGGAATTGGAATGGTTCAATTTGGAGCTAAAATGAATTTTCTATGAATTATCTAAGTTTTAGCAATTATTTTCATATTAAAAATCTATTTAATAACTATTTTCTCTGATTTTACTATGTTCTGGACTGGGCCTCAATTATAAGAAAGGTCAGGGGGCTCGGCGCAAGAATTCCCAGACTCAGATCCCCAGTCGCAAGGGACGGCGGGTTGATATAAGTAAAGCGCAGGGTCTCTTTTAGAAAAATACCCCGCGAAGAGGTATCCACGGATCAGGGCCGTTGGATACAATCCCGACGGGTAGGATTAGATCGGGTCTCCAGCGAACCGGTATGCGATCCCCTCCATCCGATGCGAGATCAACCGTCTGAATTTAATGAAGGAGAGACCGAGCCGTGGCCCTCGGATCTCGATCGAATGGACCGTGCGTTCCCGAGCCGAAGCGCTACGAGCGTGCGATCCCGACCATCCATCAAGATCCGACGGCCAGCCCAGCTGCTTCTTCCCGTCGGCTGACCCACCGGTGGCGCAGGGCACACCACGGCGGGGCATCGCCGGCGCATTCCCAATCTAGTGCCCACAACACTCCAATTCTCGATTCCCTAACGCTATGCGTAGAAGAGATAGCAGCGAACTCGGCAGAGGCCTTCTTACCGGAGGAGGAGGTGGAGGGAGGGTCAGCTTCGATGAATGGCGGCCCATGGCCGGATTTGCACGACGTCGAGCAATCCCGGTGATTTCCAGTGGAGAATCGCCACCGGAGAGGCCACGCATACAGCCGCGAGAACCAAGCGAAGCTCTCCGGTATTTTTTTTCGAGGACCCTGCGACATCACCAGAGGTGCAGAGGGCGATGACGGGCGCGGATACGGTGCCGGACTTGGAATAGGAGGAAGAACTCCAGGCGGGGGTCTCTTGGATGCGGTAGTCACTAAATACACCGATGCGAGGAGATCTCGGCAAGGAGGTTACAACGACTCACGAACTTGGAGCGGAATCCATGGCGCTTGCCCGCTCCGGCGCGCGCGGTCTGTTACGCCAGAGGGGAAAGCGCTGACCGCCAGGGCCCACGCGCCAGTGACACAACAAGGCAAGGCTGAGGAGCGCGCACGCCAGGGGAGATGGGCCGCGCAGTAGGGGTAAGGTGGGCCGCAGGCAGGAATTCGGCCCAAACCGAGGTGGCCCCTTTTTCTTTTCATTTTATTTTCTGTTTTCCTTTATTATTTTGAATCCAAATTTAGAATTCAAACTTAAGTGCAAACTTAAACTTCACATTAACTATTCAATTTGGTCATACCATCATGGGATTTACTTATAAATTTATTTTGTATTTTACAATATTTCTTTCTCCTTTTCTTTCTTTTCCTATTTTCATTCTCTTGATTTCCGAATCTAAATTTAAATTTTGTTATGAGTCACACCATGGATCAAAATGTACTAACTTCACATATTAGTGTAAAGAAATATATTATTATTCATATATTTTATTTTAATTATTTTGTTCCTTTATTTAAAGGCTTCAAGGCATGTCATGTGCATATGTCATGTTACTTATGAGTGTGGGATCAAATTTCAAGCTAACCCCAAAATGAATATCCACCATTTCACTTATTTAGAGTAAAATAATGTATTCTCTTTTACCAAGAATTACTTAATATTGAATATATATTTTTATTTATGAGAATTCTTTAACTTTCATGAGAAGAATATCTTATCATACCAGATGGATGATATTTCTATTTTATCTTATGTTTACTCTATTTCCTAGTGTTACTTCCTATAAAAAGGCATGAAGGAATACATGAACTTATAACTTATTTTTAGGGTTTACAAATCCTACCCCCCTTAAAAATAATCTCGTCCTCGAGATTAGTAAGAAAGAGGATATAGGAAAAGAGGTTTGCAATTTAGCTTTTAGTTTCTAATTAGATCAAAATCAAGAGTCTCTCTTTTTTTTCATTAGTGAGTGATTAGGAGAGCATGGGTATGTATATGTATGTCCATTTTATTATGTAGGATAGAAGATGTATTTAGAGCATAGATAGGTTTGGTTAAAAAGAGTAGTGTAGGGAAAGACTCCATCCAAGATTGTGGCCTTTGACTCATCTGGTGATCCCGCTTGATCCTTGAGGACTTGAGTTGGTGTTTATTCCTTTCTTAATGAGGTTGATCATCTTCGGTCTCCAATCTTGGTGTCTTCATTTGAGCTAGGGAGATATAGTTAAGATAGTTGGGTATATGAGTAGGACATTTTTTTTAATCAATATGTTCACATAAATGGATTGTGCAACTTATTGGGAGTGTATGGTTGAGTTGATCTATGACACTAACTTAGGCTTAAGTGACTTAAGAGTATGGCTTAATCCTGGTACCAGCATTAAGTAACTCACACTAGATTAGACCATATTAAATTAGGTATGATCTAGATTAGACTAGTTTTAGTTAGATAGATTTATCAGGGTAAGATATATCTTGTTAGGATATGTTTAGAATCTTTTGAGATAGGATGGGGTATATGGTGTAGGTAGGTCAGAAGCTCTACTTAGTGTTAACACAGAGGGATTATGCAACTATCAGATGGGTAAGGTAGTTGCATATGGCTAGGTTACTGTATGTGGTCTAGTCTAAATTGGGATCTGAGTCCAACTTGGATTAAAACATATTTATAAGAGTAGGATCCAATCTTATTTTACCAGTATTATCTAGCATGTTTGTCTATTAGGTTGGATCTGATCAGATTAGATGGGATCAGAATTTAAATTGGTATAACCAGATTACAATAGACAAGATCTAATTAAATTTTTTTTTTAGAATAGATTATGTTTGTTACAATGTCATGAGATAAGCCAAGTGGTGAGGACAAGTATGCTTATTAGGACAAGGTGAGTCTCTAAGAATAAGATAGAATCTTTTGAGATTAGTTAGATTTATTAGGATAGGATAGAATCCTTTCAAGACAAGATGAATCTATTAAAGTAATAGAGTATCTTTTAAGATAAGATGGATATATATTTTAATTAGGATAAGTTAGGATCTTTTGAGATGAGATGGATCTATTAAGATAGGGGAGAATCTTTTAAGATAAGATGAATTGGTTAGAATGAGATCTTTTTAGGATAAGATAAATCTCTTAAGTTAGATATGTTCTAATGGGGGCAATTCTAGGTTGTCTAGTTATTTTATAATTATATTTTTATACCTATGTGTATATGCAGATGCAATTGTGGACATTACTCCACAACTCATCACACTCAAACAAAGATCCAAATCAGACAAGTATCATAAGAACAAACATTCAAGCATATGAATATTTACAAAAATAGTTTTGCTTTTGTCCCTAAGATTAGGTCTCCTATTCCTAAAAGTCACTTTAAGCACAGGATTTCAAAGTGTGAAATCCAAGTTTGTCTCTAGAAAGATAAAGGTAAGAATAATCAGAGTAAAGCGGAAATAGATGAGAAAAGATTAAGATAAGTTTAGAAAAGAATCAGAGTAGCAAAGGTAAGTAGATATTGGTTGTCCAGTTCTATCTAGGTTTCGTCCTACAGTCAACATTCCTCTGATACCACTTCTGTAACACCCGGCTTTTAGGGGTCCAAAACCCGGGGTTAACATAAACATCAGGTATGCTGGGACCAAGTCTCATACATATGATGTATAGTGGCACAGGATCGAATGTCACATCTTTATATATAACAGGAGTTCTATACAAAATAAATAATTACATTATAAGGAGACAACGGTCCAGCAACCCAAAGTTGACTGGGAGACGACGACCTAGACCTCTCACGAACTCATCGCAGCATCCTCCATGAGCATCATCCTGCAGTACCTGGTCTTGACCTGTGGTGTATGTGAGACAGCAAGAGTGAGCTCACATACGTTCATCGCTCAACAAGTTGTGGGGAATAATGTGCATGAACTCGCCAAAGGTGGGAGCTCATATGAAGTGTAAGGCTTACCAAAGAAGATGGTTAGAGCTGAGCATTGCTTTTAAAGTTGGTCAAAATTTTATTAGCAGTTACTAAGTATAAGTAAATACCAACCCGATTAAATAGTTGAACAAAAGTAACAACATCACCTGCGATGCAATGCATATGACAAATTGAATTTAGTTCCATAAATTAATCATGTGAGTGTCCGAGCTGCTCATGACCGTGAGCACGGCTAGTATACCAGTTTTACACTCTGCAGAGGTTGCGCATCTTTACCCACAAGTCGTGTATCCCATGTCGCCAGGGTTTGCAAAGCCCTTAGACACTTCCGAGGTGAATGGCTAGGGATCCACTACGAGGCCTTTACAAAGTTCCACTAGCTTCCGAAAACCCGCTACAGTTTATAGGAAGATCCAGTGCAGGAATCCCTTGCAGGACCGCCATCGCAGCAAAATCCTCCCGAGGGCCTCCCTACACTGACCTCTCCCCTACTGCCCTTGCCCCTTTCGGGTAAGGTAGTCTTCCACTAGCTTTCCTAATTAATCAGCCAAGGGCGTCCCATTCCACCCTCGTGGTAGCACTGTTTTCCCGGGTGGTTCTCCATGTTCCAATTAACATAATGATCTCATCATGAACAATAAATAACAACTGATAATAAAAGTATGATCATGAACAGTGTAATCTTCATACCCAAAACCACATATAGCACTAGCAAGTACTACCCAGAAAGTTCAGTGGTAAACAAGGTATAAAGATAGACAAACTAGGGTAACCTATTGGGTCCCATCAAAATTAACCTATGCAGATCATTATGATTAATCAGAACATGAGTGGGTAAAAAGAAGTGATCAAGGGCACAACTTGCCTGGGACTTGAGAATCCAGGTACCAGGATGATCTTCAGAGGACTCGTGACCTCACTGCTAGTCGTAGCAATACAAACAAACAGTGTATAGGCAAAATTAACATTACACCAAACATGTATGCCAAAATACATATTAATAATCTACATATTAAAATAAGATCACAGGAAAAAGAATTATTAATTTTTTTGAGTTATAGGATTCAAGTTATGAATTTCCTAAGATTTAAGGTGATTATAATAGGATTAGATGATAAATTAATTCCCTAACAGAGTTCATGTCAAAACAGAGATTCTAAATGATAGAGAATATTATTACAAAATTTTAGGAATTGGAATGGTTCAATTTGGAGCTAAAATGAATTTTCTATGAATTATCTAAGTTTTAGCAATTATTTTCATATTAAAAATCTATTTAATAACTATTTTCTCTGATTTTACTATGTTCTGGACTGGGCCTCAATTATAAGAAAGGTCAGGGGGCTCGGCGCAAGAATTCCCAGACTCAGATCCCCAGTCGCAAGGGACGGCGGGTTGATATAAGTAAAGCGCAGGGTCTCTTTTAGAAAAATACCCCGCGAAGAGGTATCCACGGATCAGGGCCGTTGGATACAATCCCGACGGGTAGGATTAGATCGGGTCTCCAGCGAACCGGTATGCGATCCCCTCCATCCGATGCGAGATCAACCGTCTGAATTTAATGAAGGAGAGACCGAGCCGTGGCCCTCGGATCTCGATCGAATGGACCGTGCGTTCCCGAGCCGAAGCGCTACGAGCGTGCGATCCCGACCATCCATCAAGATCCGACGGCCAGCCCAGCTGCTTCTTCCCGTCGGCTGACCCACCGGTGGCGCAGGGCACACCACGGCGGGGCATCGCCGGCGCATTCCCAATCTAGTGCCCACAACACTCCAATTCTCGATTCCCTAACGCTATGCGTAGAAGAGATAGCAGCGAACTCGGCAGAGGCCTTCTTACCGGAGGAGGAGGTGGAGGGAGGGTCAGCTTCGATGAATGGCGGCCCATGGCCGGATTTGCACGACGTCGAGCAATCCCGGTGATTTCCAGTGGAGAATCGCCACCGGAGAGGCCACGCATACAGCCGCGAGAACCAAGCGAAGCTCTCCGGTATTTTTTTTCGAGGACCCTGCGACATCACCAGAGGTGCAGAGGGCGATGACGGGCGTGGATACGGTGCCGGACTTGGAATAGGAGGAAGAACTCCAGGCGGGGGTCTCTTGGATGCGGTAGTCACTAAATACACCGATGCGAGGAGATCTCGGCAAGGAGGTTACAACGACTCACGAACTTGGAGCGGAATCCATGGCGCTTGCCCGCTCCGGCGCGCGCGCGGTCTGTTACGCCAGAGGGGAAAGCGCTGACCGCCAGGGCCCACGCGCCAGTGACACAACAAGGCAAGGCTGAGGAGCGCGCACGCCAGGGGAGATGGGCCGCGCAGTAGGGGTAAGGTGGGCCGCAGGCAGGAATTCGGCCCAAACCGAGGTGGCCCCTTTTTCTTTTCATTTTATTTTCTGTTTTCCTTTATTATTTTGAATCCAAATTTAGAATTCAAACTTAAGTGCAAACTTAAACTTCACATTAACTATTCAATTTGGTCATACCATCATGGGATTTACTTATAAATTTATTTTGTATTTTACAATATTTCTTTCTCCTTTTCTTTCTTTTCCTATTTTCATTCTCTTGATTTCCGAATCTAAATTTAAATTTTGTTATGAGTCACACCATGGATCAAAATGTACTAACTTCACATATTAGTGTAAAGAAATATATTATTATTCATATATTTTATTTTAATTATTTTGTTCCTTTATTTAAAGGCTTCAAGGCATGTCATGTGCATATGTCATGTTACTTATGAGTGTGGGATCAAATTTCAAGCTAACCCCAAAATGAATATCCACCATTTCACTTATTTAGAGTAAAATAATGTATTCTCTTTTACCAAGAATTACTTAATATTGAATATATATTTTTATTTATGAGAATTCTTTAACTTTCATGAGAAGAATATCTTATCATACCAGATGGATGATATTTCTATTTTATCTTATGTTTACTCTATTTCCTAGTGTTACTTCCTATAAAAAGGCATGAAGGAATACATGAACTTATAACTTATTTTTAGGGTTTACAGACGCTGTATAAAAATTGGAGAAAAACAAGCCCAAAGTTGGGCTGTCAGTCTGCCTAAAACCTGAATTATGATATTCAGTGGCATAGGATGAACTTTGGGAGCCATTTCGAGGATGGTCCAGTAGGTGTTTGAGCATGGTTACTATAGAAAGATTGTAGCTGGATTATAGGGCTAGAACTTTGTTACAGAGAGATTGGCAAGTTGCCACATAGAATTTGGAGGAAATCTGCCCAAATTATGCTTTGTCAGGCACCCTGATAAGAGCCCTGATGGTACAGTGGACTGAACGAGATCGCAGGTGCAGTGCACCTTGCCGCCGGCGACCCCTACGCCTGGATTCACGCCGGCGAGGTGATTCGTGCTCACCGGTGCCCGGATAACGTTTCGTGGTGAAAAGATCTCCACCCCGGATGAGCTTAAGGCACTGTTCGACCGGCCGTCATGTCCGCTCTGCCCCGATCGCTTGAAATCTACCCTCACCGGAGTTAGACACCTCGCGGTCTTGTGCCACGTGCCTCGGCACTTTAACCACGCCACCGTGACTCATACTAACTTATCCAGTGATCGCCGGTGAGGTTGCCACGGTTGTGGCCACCAATCGCGTGCGCCAGTACCTCTCTTCCTCTCCGACCGCCAGCGTGCCAATCCAAAATTGGAGGTCACCGCTCTTGCACACTATAAATTAAGCGTACCGCTAGCTCCGTTAGATAATCACGAAGCCAGAGCACCTGCCCCTGCCTCCGATTAGTCACCACAGCTCTCCAATTTCTCTTTCTCCCCAATTCTGTTTTTCGCCACCGTGAAAGAGCCCTCGCCGTGGCCAGCTTGTTCCAGGTCTATTCATACTCTCTGATCATTTGTTTTAGTGTCCTTAGGTTCTCCTAATGCTGCTCGACTCACTCGATTGAGCTAAACTACCCTGGATCGCCGGGAACACGCTTGTTCACTTGTTGCCTGCGCTGTCCCCGTGGACTGGATGATTTAGAGCCTCGCTAGTGAAATTGATTGAGGAGAAATAGTCGTATAAGGTTGAATTTGGTGTCCAACAAAGGGGAGGGCTAGTCGTTGCGTAGTTCGGCTAGTACAGGTTCGCCGGAGTTTGGTCTGGTGCCGCTCGCCGTCGTGGACCTCGGGTTGTGAAGAGATGAAAGCGCTAGGGTGTATTTGCAAGTGTCAGTGAGACAAACAAATAGTGCCGCGGACTCTTTCGGGTTATTTAAAAGGTCGAGGCCCTCTTTGCAAAGTCGGCGCGCGGGCGCGCTTTCGCCTGGATATGGGCCGACTCGGGCCGGTTTGAACCCAATACTGTAGAGTCTTTCTTCTTTTCTTTTTCTGCCTAGATTAAAGAATTCCTAGAAAATTATAGAAAAATGCTAAAAATGCTAGACCAATTTTGCTAGGTTCCTAATTTTTCATAGTATTTAATAAAAATAGTTTCATGATTTTTAGTCCAAATAGGAAATTATAGAGTATTCAAAATAGCCAAAGCTTGTATTTCTGGAATTTTAGAAATTAACTATTAATCCCAAAAATCACCAAACTTTTTAGATAAGCTTTAAATATTATTTAAAAGCCTTGGGTAAAGTTTGGACCATGTTTGGTACCTAAAACCCAAAACCCTAGACCCCTGCCCTATGAACTTCACTATAGACTCCAAAAACCCTAGTTTTCCGGAGATCCGTGAAGGAAAGTTATATATAAGACCTAAGATAATATACTTTTAATATCTTTGCATTTTCATGAGCATTACATGAGAATTCATGATTATATATGACTATGTATAGAAAACGAGGAAGAGATAGAAGTTGAAGAAGCCAGGACTATACCACCACCACCACCTGAAGAACCCTAGGCCGAGAACTGCTTTTATTTTGACATCTATGGAGGAGAGCCTGACTCACCTATCACACAAGGTAAGCCCTGGTGCATTTGTCACCTCCTTGTTATTTTGAAATCTTTCTCACTTCATACATTAGGTGATAGGAGTTATGTGCTAAACCAGTTGCTGCAGTTCCTTCCTTGGATTTGATTACTTCTCCTTAATCCCTTGATTTACAAAAAGGTTTTTCTTATGCTTAGCTGTGCTTTAGAAAAAAAAATGTTTTGTTTTGACAAAAGATGATGCTTCAAGTGGGTGGGATGTTTTCAAAGGTAAAACTTGATGGTGGATACATTATGGCCGTAATGGGTTCAACATCGGAAAAGATGTACCTCTGCCAGGTACCAAACTTTAGGTTTGAAATGATAAAGCTGAGACCGGGCGGTTGACTTGCACGAGAAGAGAGTCTCAGTGTAGTGTCTCTGTCTGAGTCGATTAAGGACCTTGTCGATGTAGGCTTGCTAATCGAGGACCCTTTAACTAGTCACATGCCTCATCATGGGTAAGCTTTGCCTCGAGCAGACTAATACCAGAATAAGATAACACGCAATGGGAGTGGAGAGATGGCGAGAGTAGCGTGTACCCTCTGTGGCAAGAGGCTGGACGGTGGTGTATCTGTGCTCTCGGTTGGCGTGAACCTGATCTGGTCTTAAGAATCCCGGTGGTGAGTTGACATATGCAAGGGTTAAGTGCTACATATGTCATTTGATTGGAGATCCTCAGCTGAGTATTAATCGATTCAGATCGCCGTTACTTCTTAGATATGAAGACTTGGTCACTGCCCTACACGTAGCAATCCAGTGAACAAGAAGGGTTAATAAGAAATTGACTAGTATAGGTCAAGTGCTTGAACTAGGGTAGAAAGAACTCTAGAACTCAGGTAATGGCTTAACTTGCTAATAAAACTGAACTTTTAAGGATCCACTATTAGTAAGCATTTCTGCAAACAGAGTCTTGATTATTGGTGAGCCATACCTTGATTCCCAAAAGGCCAGCATATCCTTGAGAGTCTTTTTATTTTGACGGGTAAGACTTGCGAAAGTACACTTCGTACTCAGGGCTTTGTCCCAATGTTGTTTTAGGTGAGGAAATAGCAATTTTTTGTTGCTTTTGTTCTAAGGTGGTGCCAAAAGAAAAAAAATCAAGACTGAAGCCGCGGGAGGAGGTGTCCTCCGTTAAAAAACTTTTGTTTAATGTTACTCGGGAGGGGTTTTTGCCTCCCATGTGTGTAATAATATTACTCTAGCACTCTTATATTTTGCTCTGGTCTGTAATAATACTACTCTTTCTCTACTTTAAAATAAAATAAAATTATTGTAACTGCTTCCGCATATTCGTTCGTCCGATGTGTTGTAATATCTGTGTGACGGGTGAAACGCTCTTGGGCAAAGGTAAAGAATAAAGATATTGAACTTGTCAAGCGATCAGGTGCACCTGCAAGGTTGTCTGAGATCCGTTGGATGTAACATCCCAAAATTTCAACCCGAGGTTTGGAACCCTAATCTCCTAATCTCCTAACCCCCCTTTTATCTCTCCTAAATTCCACCCCATAGGTCATCTCATCATATGCATACCCTTGATTGTTAGAAGCACCTCACATAGACTATTATTTTTCTAGCACCCAAGATTATTTAGCTATTTATTTGTTCAAAAGAAAAGGAGATAAAAGAAATAGAAATAGAAATAAGAATAAGAAAAAGAAAAGAAAAAAAGGAAAAGGAAACCCCCCCTCGGCTGGACCGCTTCCGGCCCAGGCCGCCTTTCTCCCTCGCGCGCGCCCGCACTGCCCTCCCTCCCGCGGCCCAAGCAGCCCATCGCCGCGCGCGAGCACCCGCCACTGACATCCTGCCCCCACCAGTTAGCTGCCCCCCCTCTCTCTCTCTCGTCGCTCTCCCGCTGTCGGCTCGGCCCCACCCGTCAGCCCGCGCTCCCCCCACATCTCTCCCTTGCAAGCGGGCCCTGTCCGTCAGCACCTTCCTCGCACCTGTGACTGGGGCTAGCGACGCGATCGCCGCCGATCGCCACCACCCCATCGTCTCGCCATTACGCCTCCCCAGCGAGACTTGGTGCCTTGCGGCCCTGTCTCTTGCGCCAGCCGAGCCATCCTGTCACCCCCGCTGCCCGAGCCGTCTCGTCGTCGCCACTGTGCGCCACCATCCCCGCCGTGGCGAGCTCGCCGGTGCACGCCACCTCTCGCCCCTTCCCCGCCCCGGGCGCCTATAAAAGGGCCACCCGAGCTCCCCAATCCCTCACACCGACCTCGGCCACCCTCTTCCTCCTTCCCCGTGCCTAATTGAGTCAGCGCCGCCGCGTCCCTCCCCTGCTTCGGTGAGCCTCGCCCTTCTCCCTCTGCTAAGTTCCAGTCTAATTCATATAGTTCTTGAGCTTCGCAATTCCCTCACAAACACAATGCACCCATCCCCGCCTCCTATTGCGCTCGGCAGCCTCGCCGGCGACCTCACCGCCCGAGCGCCCGCCACCGCGCCATGGATCAGCCACCCTAGGCACCCCTCCGGCCAAATTGGCCCTACCCCCATAATCCCCTACCCCCACCCGTGCCTCGCCACCACTCCTCCGTCGCAAAACCGGGCTCCTGGCGAAGAACCGCCATGAACCTCACCGGCGGTCGAGCCGACCGGTTCGCCCCCCCTCCGTCGCCCACTCCACGCCGTTACCCCCTGCTCTCGCTGACGCGTGGGCCCGCACCCTCGGCGTCCGCCCGCGCCGCTCTGCTCCTCCGTGGGCTGGCTGGGCCGCCTGCCCGCGCCCCCGCGCGCGCCCGCGCTCGCTGGGCCGAAATCCCCCCCGGCCCAGCTAGCTGAGAATTCCTTTTCTTTTTCCTTTTTCCAATTATTTTTCCCATTTTCATATATATATTTATATACTGATATTTTATGCACCAAAAATAGTTTAAATAAATTATAGGGCATAAAAATAATAATGTATAATAATTGGCACACCCCACCAAGTCACCATGATTGATGTATTGTTTCTTATCTGTGTTTGTTAGCGGAAGAGGGATCCGATCCTCCAGAATTTGTAGCTCCGGAAGAAGGGCAGGAACCCGACCACTCTGAAATAAATCTTTTGTGCCAGGAAAGCTTCGACGAAGGCAAGTCCATCCTTCCCTTGATGCATAATTTACCTATTCTTTCTACCACTACCTAAGCCGGGATTAAGGGATGGAATATTTGCATTGTGAGCAGAGAAATAGCCCGCATTAACAAACATCTTTTGAGTACAAAATGTGGGATGGGAAAAGGGCAGTGGTTTTGACTAAGCGATGTTTTCAAAAAGTGTGCGATGAAGGGTATTCACCCTCATCACCTTGTGAGTGGGATGATCAGGGACTCCCTGGTTTAGGGGAGGGCCTAAGGTGATGGCTCAACTGGTTTAGGTGTGAGCAGAAGGATTGTCCCCTCATATAAGGACCGGTTTGTCATCCTTCACTACCCATACTCATGATAAGTACAACCACTCGAGACTGTATGGGTAGTCACTCAATCTGAACTCGTACGGTCCAACCCCAGGGTTATGAAGGCTGGGGAGCACCGGGAAGATAAGGAGGGGGAATGTTTTATCCGGTTTGGGCATGGCGGTGGCCTGACTCCTTCCGGTATAACCGTTAAGGTTAGGACGTGCGAGGAAAGAAAGATTCAGATTCGGATCTCATTGGCTATGAGATCGCAGAGCCGGACTAGTGGGTAAAGTGTACCCCTCTACGCAGAGTCCAAACCTATTCGAATAGTCCGTGTCCACTGGAATGGACAAGTCTGGTGTGGTATGATAATTAGTGTTTTACAACCTCCGTGAATAGGAAAATATGTGTGTGAGTGTGTTTTTGGAAATGAAAACGATGCCACGGGAGCGGGAAGCTTAGTGGTGGTTGAGTAATGTGTTATTTCTATTTCTTCGGGAAAAACCCTAAAAGTACTGCCTTTCTCTGAAAAAAAAGAAGAGTGACTCCAACTCCACCATATAAAGCATGTATGATATAGGTCCCTTTCTCTTTACGGGAGCGGGATGGGCTTGCGGAATACATAGTGTATTCACCCAGATTTATTTATGTTTTTCAGCAGCTGAAGACTTCTTTTATGCTATGCTTGATTGAGGGGGCTATGTCTGCACCCAGTTCTGCCTGTGGCTTGGGCTAGTTTATCTTCTACTGCGCTTTGTGTTTCTGGCTCTCTCGAGCTTGTACTCTGGTATTGTAATAACCTTTATTCGAACTCTGTACTATTTGAAGTAAGGAATGTGGTTACTAGCCTCCTGGGACTAGTAATTGTATCACATTTGAGTCCCAAAGGATCGGGACGCTTCACGTGGTATCAGAGCCATAGGACTGGCCGTAGATTGCAGCCCCAACCTTAAAAGTTTGCCTTAACAAGAAAACACCTCTTACCCCTAAGAAAAATCTTCTCTCATTTCCCCTGAGATTAACAGACCCTTCTTTTCTTCTACCAGATGGAAGGCTCTTGGGTCATTAGGACATCCTACTGCTCAGAGGAGGAAGGATTCCCTCATCTCTTGCGGAGTTACGCGCTTCGCATGGGAATCCGCAAGAAGCTGGAGTATGTTTGGAAAGAATACCACAAAAACGGAATTGAGAAGTGCTCTATAGCAGTCTACCTGGGAGAAAGCCGAAGTTACCCCAACCACCCTCCTTTCCAAGTTACCTTCACTAGACACCACTTCCCAGACACTTGCCAAAATGTTGCCCGAAAAGCCCTTCGTCAGCTATGCCAAAACTACACCAAAGAGGTTTTTGAAACCCCCCTTCGTTACTTCCCACCTAGCAACAAAAATACACCTACCTGGAGGAAAAGACTGCAGGCCCTGTCAGGAAGAGATCCTACCGAGGATGACCCCACCATCGTCTACATGGCCGGATATCTCCACACTCTCGATAACCACTACGATGACCTTTCCTCCCACTGCACCCACCTAAACTCCCAGGTGGAAAGCTTAGAGCAGCAGGTCAAGGAACTTAAAAAGGAGAAGGCATCCCTCCAAGAGAGTCTCGATATAGCAGAATGCGAAGAGGCCAACACTCGTGAAGCCTACCGAACCCTGAAGATGGATTACGATAAGAAGCTAAAGATGCTCGCCCCCACGAAGAAAATCCAGAAGAAGACCAAGAGCCAAGGATGCCAGACTGAGCGGAAGAAGAAAGCCCCTCTAGCTCCACCTCTCTCCAGGATAGAGAATCTGTCGGACGTCGAGGATATGTCCCTAGCTAGCCTTGATGACCTTCTCAAGGAATTTGGGGACACCTTAGAAAAGGAGTTCGGAAGTACCTTAGAAAGCGCTCGCGTGTAGTGCGACTTGTGGTAACTGTATGCTTGTAATGAACTGGTGTAATGAATAAAATAACTGGGTTGAAATTTTTTTTGGCATATGCATAGTAGTAACTCTCTCTCCCCCTGACAGATGGCTTCGGATAAAACCACGCCTACCAACTCCGGGATTGGAGCAGGGTTTCCCCTAGGAGCTGAAGGAGGAGCCGATGGAGAAGGGAGTGAGACCCACCTCCCCGCACCTCCGGAGCTGCCATTAGATTTATCCCAAGTTCTAGCCAATCAAACCGACTCATTGAGGTCCTCACTAGAAGTTTGGAGAATCAACGCCCGAATGGTGGAAGACCACAAGACAGGATGGGAGATTTCTGAGACTCAAGCCTACCACATTCGCTGGATCCAACAATCCCCTCGATGCTGATGACTGGCTGCACACGATTAAAAGGAAGTTAGAAGCCATCGGATGCCCAGAGAATCAGCGTGTTCAATTAGCTGCTCATCAACTTTCCGGGATGGCCCTAGCATGGTGGGATACCTTCAGCACTGCCGTCAGAGATGCTACCTGGGCAGAGTTTGAAACAGCTTTCCGAGAGCACCATGTGCCCCAAGGAATCGTTCAGCTCAAGGAAGATGAATTCCAGGAACTAACTCAAGGTGGAAGATCTGTCAGTGAGTACGTGCACAAATTCACAGAATTGGCTCGCTACACGCCTGATGACGTCAGCACAGAGGCCAAGAAAATGGCCCGCTTTTTGAAAGGTCTCAGACCAGAACTCAAGACCATCCTAGCCAGCCAAGATTTCCTTAGCTTCTCGCACCTCTCAAACAAAGCCATACAAGTGGAAAGGGCAAGGGAAGAAGAAAAAGGTCACCTCAAGAGGAAATTCCATGTCCTCCGAGCTCAGCAGCAAGACCGACACCAGAAAACTCGATCCTTTGGGTTTCCACCCAAGGGACCAAGCTTCGATAGACCAGCTGGACCCACTCCGTCACATTTCAGTCAGCAGAGTCAGAGCTCCTTCCAGGCTCCCTCGGTTGCAAGCAACCAACCGCCAGCAAATGCCTGTTGGCACTGTGGAGACCCCAGTCACTTCAAGAACAACTGCCCCCAGTTGAAGGCATCAGGACCTGCTTACTCCAACTCGGTGAATGGCCCCAAGAATACCTCAGCACCCGCCCCCAAGGCACCCTTCTCCATCAGCCAGCAGAACAAGACCCAGTATCAAGGAAGGGCACGAGTAAACCACGTCGATGCCCAGGAGGCTCAGCAAGCTCCAGGAGTAGTGCTCAGTGAGTTCCTTGTTGAATTTAGTCCCGCTACTGTACTTTTTGATTTAGGGGCATCCCATTCTTTTATAGCCACTAGTTTTGTGGAAAAGCATGGCATCCCCTCTACCCACCTAGAAATTCCCTTGGTCACCCGAACCCTAGGGTCAGACCTTCTATGCCAGCTCAAATGCTCCCAAGTCAGAATTCTTTTAAGTGGGGTAGTGTTCTTGGCAGACTTAACCGTCTTGCCATCCCAAGGAATTGATGTGATCTTAGGGATGGATTGGTTAACCAAGCACAAAGGCGTCATAAGTTGCCAAACAAGACAGTCCTTCTCGCGGACCACCAAGGAAAGTCAGTCTCTTGTCAAGCTCAGCCACCCGCCAATGATCCAATGGTGTTTAATCTAGCAACAGAAAGCATGTCAGTGGTAGAAGAATTCATGGATGTATTCCCAGAAGAGTTGCTAGGAATGACGCCAGAAAGAGAAGTGGAGTTCTACATAGATCTGATCCCTAGCACGACACCCATCGCAAAGAGACCATACTGCATGGCTCCTACCGAGTTAGCAGAATTAAAACTCCAAATCGCAGAGCTCCAACAAAAAGGGTACATCCATCCCAGCTCATCCCCTTGGGGAGCACTAGCCCTTTTCGTCACTAAAAAGGATGGAAGTATGAGGATGTGTATTGATTACCGATCTTTAAATGAAGTTACAATCAAAAACAAGTATCCACTCCCTCGGATCGACGACCTCTTCGACTAGCTTCAAGGGGCCAAATATTTCTCCAAGATAGACCTGAGGTCTGGTTATCACCAACTGAGAATCAAGGAAACAGATATTCAGAAGACTGCATTTGTCACCCGGTACGGACAGTATGAGTTCATGGTAATGCCCTTCGGACTAACGAACGCACCCGCCTTTTTCATGAACCTCATGAATAAGGTATTCATGGAGGAATTGGTTAACTTTGTCGTAGTCTTCACTAACGACATCCTTATCTACTCCAAGGGTCGCGAAGATCATGAGTGTCACCTCCAGATCGTCCTCGGAAGACTCAGGGCACATCAACTCTATGCTAAGCTCAGCAAATGTGAATTCTGGTTAGAAAAGATAGCCTTTCTCAGGCATATCTTGACTGCAGACGGAATAGAAGTAGACCCATCCAAGGTAGAAGCAGTATCAAAATGGAAGCATCCATCCAACGTCAGTGAAGTTCGAAGCTTTCTGGGAATGGCAGGATATTACCGCCACTTTATCAAGGGATTCTCCAGCATAGCAAGACCTATGACCGAGCTCCTCAAGAAAGACAATAAGTTTGTGTGGACCCCGAAGTGTGAGGAAAGTTTCCAGATCATAAAGGAAAAGCTCACGACCGCGCCCGTTTTGACACTACCAGATATACATCAGGATTTCATCATCTTCTGTGATGCTTCAAGGCAAGGCTTAGGGTGTGTTCTGATGCAAAATAAGAAAGTCATTGCTTATGCATCACGCTTACTCAAGCCGCATGAGCAGAATTATCCCACTCACGATTTGGAATTGGCAGCCATAGTACATGCCCTGAAAATATGGAGGCACTACCTAATTGGGAACAAATGTCACATCTTCACCGATCACAAGAGTCTGAAGTATATCTTCACTCAGCCAGATCTCAACCTCCGCCAGAGAAGATGGCTGGAACTGATCGAAGACTATGACCTTGAGATCCATTACCACCCCGGAAAGGCCAACGTGGTAGCAGACGCCCTCAGCCGAAAACCTTTCGAGATAAAGGGGATCAACTTTTTAGAAGATTGGAAGAAGGAATCAGCTCAGCTGAATGCATGTCTGGGAAACAACGGCAGCCTAGAAGTCAAACCAATGCTAGAAGACCTTATATGCAAGGCTCAACGCCTGGACACAGAGACAACAAGACTTACGGAAAAAGCTCGCAAAGAACAACTTCTAGACCTTAGGACAGATGAAAAAGGAGTCCTTTGGTTTAAGAACCGTCTGTGTATACCAAAAGGAGAGGCACGAGAAGTCCTACTCGATGAAGCTCACAACTCAGCCTACTCCATCCACCCAGGAACCACCAAGATGTACCTATACCTCAAAACCAGATACTGGTGGAGAGGGATGAAGAAAGAGATAGCATAGTATGTGGCCCGGTGTGACACTTGCCAACGAACAAAAGCCGAGCACCAGAAACCTGCTGTCCTATTGCAACCCCTTCCAGTGCCCGAATAGAAGTGGGAGGAAATAGGCATGGATTTTGTAACCAGACTACCCCGGACGCAAAAAGGGAACGACTCTATCTGGGTAATAATAGATCGTCTTACCAAGGTAGCCCACTTCATCCCAGTGAAAACTACCTTTGGAGGAGCCACACTTGCCCAGGTTTATCTTAAAGAGATAGTCAGACTCCATGGCATTCCAAGGAAGATAGTGTCAGACAGGGGAACCCAGTTCACCTCCAAATTTTGGATGAGCCTTCAGCAAGCTATGGGCACCAAGCTAGACTTCAGCACCGCCTACCACCCCAGTCAGATGGTCAGACAGAAAGGGTCAACAAGGTACTCGAAGATTTATTAAGAGCCTTTGTGTTAACGTTCGACAGAAATTGGGAGTCCAGTTTGCCTTATGTAGAGTTCTCGTATAACAACAACCATCAGGCCAGTATCAAGATGTCACCGTTCGAAGCATTGTATGGACGAAAGTGCCAGACCCCTCTCTTGTGGTCCAACATAGAGGAAAAGACACTGGAAGGACCTGCCTTTGTTAAAGAGGCTGAAGAGAAAGTTGTGCTCATCCGCAAAAGATTACTTGAAGCTTAGAGTCGGCAGAAAAGTTATGCGGACAACAGGCGGAGAGAACTCAGATTTGAGGAAGGAGACTTCGTCTACCTCATGGTCTCCTCGATGCGTGGTGTCAAAAGGTTCCAAGTGAAAGGAAAGCTAGCACCACGATTCGTCGGCCCCTATCCCATCATTGGCAGAGTGGGACCTGCAACATACCGTCTTGAATTACCAGAATCCATGTCTGATGTCCACAATGTGTTTCATGTGTCCCAGCTCCGCAGATGCCTGCAAGTACCAGAAAGTCACATCAAAGAAGAGGCAATCCAGATTCAGAAAGATCTTCAATACCGAGAAAAGCCAATAAAGATTCTTGACTCAGCACTCCGAAAGACCCGCAACTCAGAAGTGAAACTCTGTAAAGTTCAGTTGAGCAGAGAAGGAGAAGAGGAAGCTACCTGGGAAAGTGAGGACTCTTTGAGGAGGGAATACCCTTACCTTTTCTCGAGCCTCGTCTGAATCTCGAGGGCGAGATTCCTTTAAGTGGGGTAGGTTTGTAACATCCCAAAATTTCAACCCGAGGTTTGGAACCCTAATCTCCTAACCCCCCCCTTTTATCTCTCCCTAAATTCCACCCCATAGGTCATCTCATCATATGCATACCCTTGATTGTTAGAAGCACCTCACATAGACTATTATTTTTCTAGCACCCAAGATTATTTAGCTATTTATTTGTTCAAAAGAAAAGGAGATAAAAGAAATAGAAATAGAAATAAGAAATAGAAAAAGAAAAGAAAAAAAGGGAAAAGGAACCCCCCTCGGCTGGGCCGCTTCCGGCCTAGGCCGCCTTTCTCCCTCGCGCGCGCGCCCGCACTCCCCTCCCTCCCGTGGCCCAAGCGGCCCATCGCCGCGCGCGAGCACCCGCCACTGACATCCCGCCCCCACCCGTTAGCTGCCCCCCTCTCCCTCTCTCGTCGCTCTCCCGCTGTCGGCTAGGCCCCACCCGTCAGCTTGCCCCCCCCTCGCGATCTCTCCTTGGCAAGTGGGCCCCGCCCGTCAGCACCTTCCTCGCGCCCGTGACCGGGGCTAGCGACGCGATCGCCGCTGATCGCCACCGCCCTGTCGCCTCGCCATTACGCCTCCCCAACGAGACTTGGCGCCTTGCGGCCCTGTCTCTTGCGCCAGCCGAGCCATCCCGTCACCCCCCTACCCGAGCCGTCTCGTCGTCGCCACTGTGCGCCACCATTCCCGCCGTGGCGAGCTCGCCGGTGCACGCCACCTCTCGCCCCTTCCCCGCCCCGAGCGCCTATAAAAGGGCCACCCCGAGCTCCCCAATCCCTCACACCGGCCTCGACCACCCTCTTCCTCCTTCCCCATGCCCGATTGAGCCAGCGCCGCCGCGTCCCTCCCCTGCTCCGGTGAGCCTCGCCCGCTCCACGCCGTTACCCCCTCCTCCCGCTGACGCGTGGGCCCGCACCCACGGCATCCGCCCGCGCCGCTCTGCTCCTCCGTGGGCCGGCTGGGCCGCCTGCCCGCACCCGCGCGCGTGCCCGCGCTTGCTGGGCCGAAATCCCCCCTGGCCCAGCTAGCTGAGAATTCCTTCTCTTTTTCATTTTTCCAATTCTTTTTCCCATTTTCATATATATATATATATATACTGATATTTTATGCACGAAAAATAGTTTAAATAAATTATAGGGCACAAAAATAATAATGTATAATAATTGGCACACCCCACCAAGTCACCATGATTGATGTATTGTTCCTTATCTGTGTTTGTTAGCGGAAGAGGGATCCGATCCTCCAAAATTTGTAGCTCCGGAAGAAGGGCAGGAACCCGACCCCTCTGAGATAAATCTTTTGTGCTAGGAAAGCTTCGACGAAGGCAAGTCCATCCTTCCCTTGATGCATAATTTACCTATTCTTTCTACCACTACCTAAGCCGGGATTAAGGGATGGAATATTTGCATTGTGACAGAGAAATAGCCCACATTAACAAACATCTTTTGAGTACAAAATGTGGGATGGGAAAAGGGTAGTGGTTTTGACTAAGTGATGTTTTCAAAAAGTGTGCGATAAAGGGTATTCACCCTCATCACCTTGTGAGTGGGATGATCAGGGACTCCCTGGTTTAGGGGAGGGCCTAAGGCGATGGCTCAACTGGTTTAGGTGTGAGCAGAAGGATTGTCCCCTCATATAAGGACTAGTTTGTCATCCTTCACTACCTGTACTCATGATAAGTACAACCACTCGAGACTGTATGGGTAGTCACTCAATCTGAACTCGTACGGTCCAACCCCAGGGTTATGAAGGCTGGGGAGCACCGGGAGGATAAGGAGGGGGAATGTTTTATCCGGTTTGGGCATGGCGGTGGCCTGACTCCTTCCGGTATAACCGCTAAGGTTAGGACGTGCGAGGAGAGAAAGATTCAGATTCAGATCTCATTGGCTATGAGATCGCAGAGTCGGACTAGTGGGTAAAGTGTACCCCTCTGCGCAGAGTCCAAACCTATTCGAATAGTCCGTGTCCACTGGAATGGACGAGTCTGGTGTGGTATGATAATTAGTGTTTTACAACCTCCGTGAATAGGAAAATATGTGTGTGAGTGTGTTTTTGGAAATGAAAACGATGCCACGGGAGCGGGAAGCTCAGTGGTGGTTGAGTAATGTGTTATTTCTATTTCTTCGGGAAAAACCCTAAAAGTACTGCCTTTCTCTGAAAAAAAAGAAGAGTGACTCCAACTCCACCATATAAAGCATGTATGATATAGGTCCCTTTCTCTTTACAGGAGCGGGATGGGCTTGCGGAATACCTAGTGTATTCACCCAGATTTATTTATGTTTTTCAACAGCTGAAGACTTCTTTTATGCTATGCTTGATTGAGGGGGCTATGTCTGCACCCAGTTCTGCCTGTGGCTTGGGCTAGTTTATCTTCTACTGCGCTTTGTGTTTCTGGCTCTCTCGAGCTTGTACTCTGGTATTGTAATAACCTTTATTCGAACTCTGTACTATTTGAAGTAAGGAATGTGGTTACTAGCCTCCTAGGACTAGTAATTGTATCACATTTGAGTCCCAAAGGATCGGGACACTTCATTGGACAAGGACAACTATAGGTGGGCCTAATGACTTGGGAGGTTCTGCTACAGCTGGTATCGGAGCGAAGCCTATCTCTGCAGATGTTATGAGGCATTTTCAAAAAGAATTTTCAAAGACTTATCTAAGAAAATTTCTTTCCTTCTTATCTAACTACCTTCTGAAGTACTTATTTTAAAAGACCAGATAGTAGAGTGCGATGTATAGAAGGATGTGAATCAACTAAGGTTGATTCTGTAATTATGCATGCATCATGATAAAAACTATATTAATAAGATTTTCCCCCTTAGAGATATGTCGCCGCGCACTAGGAAAACTGCGCGCAAGTCTACTGGACTGATTGGTGTACCTCGGTACCAACTGGCTCCGAGACATGAAGATAGCAGTAGCGGCAGTAATGATCCCATTGGTGATCTAGAAGCCCAGGTGGAGCAGCTTCGTGCGGAGTTACGTCATAGGAATAGTGTGTGGGTCGAGGATGGTCAGCGCATAAATGAGTTAAGAACTGACATCCGACATATGCAAGACGCGCTTGCTGAACGGGATTTAGCACTCGATTGGGCTGTTAACTCACGTTCACTTGCTTGGGCCAAGGAAGCCAAAGCTCGAGCCCGTGTGGAGGAGCTTAGCACAGCCGTGGACAACTTGCAGGTGTATTGTAATACACTACATGAGGAAGTTAATGAATTGTATTCACGACTGCACCCTGACATACCTACCGACCCTGTCAGAATGGGAGCCGGACCTTCGGGAACAGCAGGTGAAGCTCTTGGTGGGGAACTGGACCTTTTCAGGCCCCTTCCTTCAATGAATCTGGCTGATGAATGGTCCCTTACACCCGACAGTGAAGCTACCAAGAGTTATAATAAACTAGAGTAGTATAGTTTAGATATGATGATGATGTATAATAGGTAATGTAGTCCTGTTGTAAATTCAAGTCTGTATCATTACCTTTTAAGTAATGTAAAATGATGGTGTGCTTTGGCATATTATATTTTCCAAATGTTCTTTGCCTCAGATGCCGTCCAGGACTCATGGACAGGATGGTGCGGGAACCTCCCGTGGAAGGGAGACTACTCCCAACCCGCCACTAGTACCCCAACCTTGGCTGAGGCTATCGCTGCCTTAGTCAATGCAACAGCCGACAACACCAGCTTCCTTTGTGAAATGGCGGGACAACAATATCAGCAGCAAGGCGGGCGAGCTTATCCACAAGGACCCCGCGAAACTTCATATTTGGATTTCTCGAAAACACGTCCCCCACTATTCGTCAAGGCTGAAGATCCCCTCGAAGCAGACGAATGGATTCAGGTTATTGAACAGAAGTTTGGGCTCCTCCGATGCACGGAGACTCAGAAGCCCTTGTATGCGGCACAGCAGTTAAGAGCCCTGCCAGCACCTGTTGGGGAAATTATGTGACCGTTCAGCCGGCCGGCCATCAAGTGACCTGGGACGAATTTAAATTGGCATTTCGGGAGCACTACATTCTAGAAGGAGTGCTCCATATGGAGCAAGAAGAATTCATGAAACTCAAGCAAAGAGGAGATACAGTTATGCAGTATCTCAATAAATTCAATCATTTGTCCTAGTACGCCATTGACCAGGTCAACACTGACCTGAAGAAAAAGAATTGTTTTATGACGGGCCTTAATGACCGGCTACAATGGAAGATGGCCACCTGTCTCAACCTCTTACAACAGGGCTGTCAGCACTACGCTGGCAATTGAAGCCAAGTATGCAGGCCCAAAGAAGTCAAAGGGCCATGGAGGTGACAGGCCCAACCAAGGGCCTGAAAAGCGACAAAGGTTGTTGATCCGACCTTTTAATCCGAACCGCTCTTCACCACGTCCACCCTCCTACCCCTTTAAACAACCTGTCTTTATTCGCCCCACCACTGCCCCCACTACAACAAATCAGCCGAGTGTCCTTGGTACTCGTTTCCCCGCACTCCCAAGCTCCTCAACAGGTTGCTTTAATTGTGGGAAGTCCGGACATTTTATCAAGGACTGCCCATATCCAAGGCAGAACAGATCAAATAATCAACAGAGTTCAGGGAGTTCCACCCAGGGCAAGGGAAACACGACAAACAATGCAGTGGGCAAGATTATGAAGAAAACTGGGCGAATCTATTATACACAAGTGGCCACCACACCGGAAGGAGAACCGGTCATGATGGGTACGTTTCTTGTGGCCAATCACCCTGCAGTTATTCTCTTTGATTCTGGTGCTTCGCATACTTTCATAAGCAAGAAATTTGTGGAGAAATATTGCATTCCTTACACTGATTCAAGGGAAGGGTTTACTATTCATTCGCCTGGGGGACAAATATTCACTAAAGAAGTGGCTTTCCATGTGCCCGTAACATTGGCTGAATGGGACTTCCCCACAAACATGATTGTTCTAAAAGGCCAAGATATAGATGTAATTCTAGGCATGAATTGGTTAGCCTAGCTTAAAGCTATCCTCAACACTGATATGAGAACCATCAGGTTGAGCTATGGCTAGGAAGAGGTTCTCTTGTCCATCCCTATAGCTATTCCAGCTAAACCATTTGGCAGAGTTTATGAAGCCATCATACCGGAGATCCAAGATATTCTGGTAGTATGTGAGTTCCCGGACGTCTTTCCAGAAGATCTGCCTAGATTACCTCCACAGAGAGACGTGAAATTTGTGATTGAATTGAAGCCCGGTACGGCTCCTATTTCTAGAAGGCCGTACCGAATGCCTCCGAATGAGTTGGCAGAGCTCAAAACACAATTACAAGATCTGCTAGAAAAGGGATTCATCCGACCAAGCTCGTCGCCATGGGGTTGTCTAGCCATCTTTGTCAAGAAGAAGGATCAAACGCTTCGGATGTGCGTGGATTACAGACCCCTTAATGAGGTCACAATCAAGAATAAGTACCCTCTTCCTCGGATTGATATCATATTTGATCAGCTTACCGGAGCTCGGGTATTTTCCAAGATTGACCTCAGGTCGGGTTACCATCAGATCCGTATTCGTACCGAAGATATACCCAAGACCACATTCACTACGCGGTATAGATTATTTGAATATCTGGTTATGTCTTTCGGATTAACAAATGCTCCTGCCCACTTACATATCTGATGAATTCGGTATTCATGCCCGAGTTGGATAAATTCGTGGTGGTCTTCATTGATGATATTTTGATATATTCCAAGAATGAAGAGGAGCATGCTCGGCATTTGCGGATCGTATTAACGCGCCTAAGGGAGCATCAACTATATGCCAAATTTAGTAAATGCGCATTCTGGCTAGAGGAAATTCAATTTTTGGGACACGTATTATCTGCCAAGGGGATTGCGGTGGATCCCAGCAAAGTCAAGGATATTTTGGAGTGGAAATCACCAACCACTGTACATCAAGTCCGAAGTTTCCTTGGACTGGCTAGTTATTACCGCCGATTTTAGATGAAGTTTCTTATGCTTTAACAACCGCATAGTTGTGCCCAAGAATGATGAAATCTGCCAGCAAATTTTAGATGAAGCACATCTTAGTCGCTATTCTGTTCATCCCGGAAGCACTAAGATGTATCATGATCTGAAGCAGCATTATTGGTGGATGAAGATGAACATTGAAATTGCACGCTATGTGGCAAAATGCGACACTTGCCGACGTGTCAAGGCCATACATATGAAAACTGCTGGTCCATTGCAATCATTACCTATCCCAACTTGGAAATGGGATGATTGTTTACCATTGGCGGAGTTTTCATACAACAACAGCTATCAAGAGAGCATCAAAATGGCACCCTTTGAAGCTTTGTATGGACGACAATATCGTACTCCGTTAAACTAGTCTGAACCGGGAGAAAGATGGTTTTTCAGGCCTAATATGGTAAAAGAAACGGAAGAGAAGGTTCAACGAATAATTCATAATTTGAAAGAAGCCCAAGCTTGCCAAAAGAGTTATGCAGACAAGCGACGCAAACCCTTGTACTTTCAATTTAAAGATTATGTCTACCTAAAGGTCTCACTAATAAAGGGTGTATCACGTTTCGGGGTAAAAGGGAAGCTTGCACCCCGGTACATTGGTCATTTTTCTATTCTTGAACAATGTGGACCAGTGGCCTATCAACTCCAGTTACCCGAAACATTGTCTGATGTGCATAATGTGTTCCACGTATCTCAATTGAAGAAGTATCTTCGGGTTCCAGATCAAACCGTTGAAGTGACAAATGTTGCCTTAAAACCAGACTTGACATATTCCGAACATCCTATTCAAGTCTTGGATCAAAAGGAGAGGATTACCCAAAGGCGAACTCTCAAGTTTTATAAGATACAGTGGAACCAACACACGGAAGATGAAGCTACTTGGGAAACTCAAGACTTTTTAGACAAGAATTTCCCAGGCTTTTTAGCTTCATGTAAATTATGAGATATGTACACTTGTGTAATAGAGGAATAAACCCCATACCACCCCTATCTTGTACCAAAAATAAGGAAATAAAAATATGACATGTTTCCTTTTCCATTACTTGCCCTAGGACTTCTAATCTCGAGACGAGATTCTTTTATGGGGGAAAGGATGTAACACCACTGGTGTTACTGCCACTAAAACTTGAGCATAACATCATAAGCATTAGCACATCATGTGTATGTCACGCCTAGAGTGCATTCACTAGGCAAAAATTTCAGCCAAAGTTGTATTGATGGGACATGTCATGAGTGAAACCCTAGGGTACAATACTTAACCCTAAACTGGGCTAAAAGAATAAACAAAGGCTAAATAAGAAAAAGCTTCAAAACTTATTAGTAATGATCATAAAATGTCACCATTAATGGACTTAAGTGGCATCCAAACCCTAGAAGTGCCAGAAACCCTAAATAGACCCCTGGAAAACCCTGGACTGAAACCCTAGAAGTGCCATGCAAATGTTGCCCACTTTTGGACCTAAGTGCAAAAAATCATGGAAATAGGGTACCTTAAGTCATATAGTTCGCATGTTTGAAGATTTGCAAAAGAAACCATGAGATTTGGGCCTAAATGCAAAATGGCCACTCTTGTGGTCATATTGCTAAGTCTGAAAATCAGTGCATTTGGACAAACTTTAGAACCCTGTAACTTTCAAATTATAAGGAATTTGCCTAGGGTCAACACATCAAACTTATAGAGTTATCATAGGAGAACAAATTTTATTAAGTGACTAAGCACTGATGTTGTATAAAAATTGGAGAAAAACAAGCCCAAAGTTGGGCTGTCAGTCTGCCTAAAACCTGAATTATGATATTCAGTGGCATAGGATGAACTTTGGGAGCCATTTCGAGGATGATCCAGTAGGTGTTTGAGCATGGTTACTATAGCAAGATTGTAGCTGGATTATAGGGCTAGAACTTTGTTACAGAGAGATTGGCAAGTTGCCACATAGAATTTGGAGGAAATCTGCCCAAATTATGCTCTGTCAGGCACCCTGATAAGAGCTCTGATGGTACAGTGGACTGAACGAGATCGCAGGTGCAGTGCACCTTGCCGCCGGCGACCCCTACGCCTGGATTCACGCCGGCGAGGTGATTCGTGCTCACCGGTGCCCAGATAACGTTTCGCGGTGAAAAGATCTCCACCCCGGATGAGCTTAAGGCACTGTTCGTCCGACCATCATGTCCGCTCTGCCCCGATCGCTTGAAATCTACCCTCGCCGGAGTTAGACACCTCACAGTCTTGTACCACGTGCCTCGGCACTTTAACCACGCTGCCGTGACTCATACTAACTTATCCAGTGATCGTCGGTGAGGTTGCCACGGTTGTGGCCACCAATCGCGTGCGCCAGTACCCCTCTTCCTCTCTGACCGCCAACGCGCCAATCCAAAATTGGAGGTCACCGCTCTTGCACACTATGAATTAAGCGTACCGCTAGCTCCGTTAGATAATCACGAAGCCAGAGCACCTGCCCCTGCCTCCGATTAGCCACCACAGCTCTCCATATTCTCTTTCTCCCCAATTCTGTTTTCCGACACCGTGAAAGAGCCCTCGCCGTGGCCAGCTTGTTCCAGGTCTATTCATACTCTCTAATCATTCGTTTTAGTGTCCTTAGGTTCTCCTAATGCTGCTCGACTCACTCGATTGAGCTAAACTACCCTGGATCGCCGGGAACACGCTTGTTCACTTGTTGCTTGCGCTGTCCCCGTGGACTGGATGATTTAGAGCCTCGCTAGTGAAATTGATTGAGGAGAAATAATCGTATAAGGTTGAATTTGGTGTCCTGCAAAGGGGAGGGCTAGCCGTTGCGTAGTTCGGCCAGTACAAGTTCGCCGGAGTTTGGTCTGGTGCCGCTCGCCGTCGTGGACCTCGGGTTGTGAAGAGATGAAAGCGCAAGGGTGTATTTGCAAGTGTCAGTGAGACAAACAAATAGTGCTGCAGACTCTTTCGGGTTATTTAAAAGGTCGAGGCCCTCTTTGCAAAGTCGGCGCGCAGGCGCGCTTTTCGCCTGGATATGGGCCGACTCGGGCTGGTTTCAACCCAAAACTGTAGTCTTTCTTCTTTTCCTTTTCTGCCTGGACTAAAGAATTCCTAGAAAATTGCAGAAAAATGCTAAAATTGCAAGACGAATTTTGCTAGGTTTCTAATTTCCATAATATTTAATAAAAATAGTTTCATGATTTTTAGTCCAAATAGGAAATTATAGAGTATTTAAAATAGCCAAAGCTTGTATTTCTGGAATTTTAGAAATTAACTAATAATCCTAAAAATCACCAAACTTTTTAGATAAGCTTTAAATATTATTTAAGAGCCTTGGGTAAAGTTTGGTATGATTTTGACCATGTTTGGTACCTAAAACCCAAAACCCTAGACCCCTGCCCTATGAACTTCACTATAGACTCCAAAAACCCTAGTTTCCTGGAGATCCATGAAGGAAAGTTATATTCAAGACCTAAGATAATATACTTTTAATATCTTTGCATTTTCATGAGCATTCATGATTATATATGGCTATGTATAGAAAACGAAGAAGAGATAGAAGTTGAAGAAGCCAGGAGTACACCACCACCACCACCTGAAGAACCCCAGGCCAGGAACTGCTTTTATTTTGACATCTGTGGAGTAGAGCCTGACTCACCTATCACACAAGGCAAGCCCCGGTGCATTTGCCACCTTGTTATTTTGAAATCTTTCTCACTTACTTGATGCATTAGGTGATAAGAGTTATGTGCTAAACCAGTTGCTGCATTTCCTTCCTTGGATTTGATTACTTCTCCTTAATCCCTTGATTTACAAAAAGGTTTTTCTTATGCTTAGCTGTGATTTAGAAAAACAAAATGTTTTGTTTTGACAAAAGATGATGCTTCAAATCGGTGGGATGTTTTCAAAGATAAAATTTGATGGTGGATCCATCATGGCCGTGATGGGTTCAACATCGGAAAAGATGTACCTCTGCCAGGTACCAAACTTTGGGTTTGAAATGATAAAGCTAAGACCGGGTAGTTGACTTGCACGAGAAGAGAGTCTCGGTGTAGTGTCTCCGTCTGAGTCGATTAAGGACCTTGTCGATGTAGGCTTGCTGATCGAGGACCCTTTAACTGGTCACATGCCTCATCATGGGTAAGCTTTGCCTCGGGCAGACTAATACCAGAATAAGATAACACGCAATGGGAGTGGAGAGATGGCGAGAGTAGTGTGTACCCTCCGTGGCAAGAGGCTGGACGGTGGTGTATCTGTGCTCTCGGTTGGCGTGAACTTGATATGGTCTTAAGAACCCCGGTGGCGAGTTGACATATGAAAGGGTTAAGTGCTACATATGTCGTGTGATTGGAGATCCTCAGCTGAGTATTAATCGATTTGGATCGTCGTTACTTCTCGGATATGAAGACTTGGTCACTGCCCTACACGTAGCAATCCATTGAACAAGATGGGTTAATAAGAAATTGACTAGTATAGGTCAAGTGCTTGAACTAGGGTAGAAAGAACTGTAGAACTCAGGTAATGGCTTAACTTGCTAATAATACTGGACTTTTAAGGATCCACTATTAGTAAGCATTTCTGCAAACAGAGTCTTGATTATTGGTGAGCCATACCTTGATTCCCAAAAGGCCAGCATATCCTTGAGAGTCTTTTTATTTTAACGAGTAAGACTTGCGAAAGTACACTTCGTACTCAGGGCTTTGTCCCAATGTTGTTTTAGGTGAGGAAATAGCAAATTTTTGTTGCTTTTGTTCTAAGGTGGTGCCGAAAGAAAAAAATCAAGACTGAAGCCGCGGGAGGAGGTGTCCTCCGTTAAAAACTTTTGTTTAATGTTACTCGGGAGGGGTTTTTGCCTCCCATGTGTGTAATAATATTACTCCAGCCCTCTTGTATTTTGCTCTGGTCTGTAATAATACTACTCTTTCTCTACTTTAAAATAAAATAAAATTATTGTAACTGCTTTCGCATATTCGTTCCTCCGATGTGTTGTAATATCTGCGTGATGGGTGAAACGCTCTTGGGCAAAGGTAAATAATACAGATACCAAACTTGTCAAGTGATCAGGTGCACCTGCAGGGTTGTCTGAGGTCCGTTGGACAAGAACAACTGTAGGTGGGCCTAATGACTTGGGAGGTTCTGCTACAATCTTTATGGTAAAAAATTTACTAGTCGTGCTCATAATGATAGATGTTGTAATAAGATTGTTTCACATGTATATCATGATGCCACATTTAATTCTCATGCTATGTTCGTATCTAGTTCATCTTTTGCTCATGGTAGAAATAGGCCTAGGCATAATCATGTTGCTTCTTATGTGCCTAAGAAAGTATGCACTAGTCCATCTACTATTTAGCAGACATGTGATGCTTCCTTTGTATTATCTTGGAAAAATGCCAAAGTAGCCGCTAGAAAATTGTAATCTAAATGCAAGGGAGACAAAACTTGCATTTGGGTTCCAAAATCTATTGTAACTAACCTTGTAGGACCGAACAAGAGCTGGGTACCTAAAACCCAAGCTTAATTACCTTGCAGGTTTATGCATCCGGGGGCTCAAGCTGGATAATTGATAGAGGATGCACAAACCACATGACGAGGAGAAGAAAATGTTCACCTCCTATGTCAAGAATAGGGATTCCCAAGACACCATCTTTGGAGATGGGAATCAAGGCAAGGTTAAAGGCTTGGGCAAGATAGCCATCACGACCGAGCATTCAATATCAAATGTGTTTTTAGTAGAATCGCTCAGGTATAATTATTGTCTGTAAGTCAATTATGTCATATGGGCTACAATTGTTTATTTACAAATATTGATGTATCTGTCTTTAAAAGGAGTGATGGTTCATTAGCCTTTAAGGGTGTATTAGACGGCAAGCTCTATTTAGTAGATTTCTCAAAGGAGAATGCCGATATAGATGCATGCTTAATCGCTAAGACTAATATGAGCTGGCTTTGGCACCGCCGTCTAGCACATGTTGGGATGAAGAACCTCCATAAACTTCTAAAGGGAGATCATGTGCTAGGACTAACCGATGTCTATTTTGAGAAAGACAGACCTTGTGCAGCATGTCAAGCAGGGAAACAGATGAGAAGCACTCATCAAAGCAAGAATGTGATGACAACAACAAGACCACTGGAACTCCTCCACATGGATCTCTTCGGCCCCGTTGCCTATCTCAACATCGAGGGAAGTAAGTATGGTCTTGTTATAGTTGATGATTTTTCCCACTTCACTTGGTTGTTCTTTTTGCAGGACAAATCCGAAACCCAAGGAATCCTAAAGCGCTTCTTAAGGAGAGTTCAAAATGAATTTGAGTTAAAGGTGAAGAAGATAAGAAGCGATAATGGGTCTGAGTTCAAGAATCTACAAGTTGAAGAATATCTTGAGGAGGAAGGCATCAAGCACGAGTTCTCCGCTCCCTACACACCACAACAAAACGGCGTGATAGAGAGGAAGAACAGGACACTAATTGACATGGCCAGAACGATGCTGGAAGAATACAAGACGCCTGAATGGTTTTGGTCGGAAGCTATGAATACTGCCTGCCATGCTATAAACCGGCTCTATCTGCACCGCCTCCTCAAGAAGACATCCTATGAACTCTTAACTAGTAACAAACCTAATGTTTCCTATTTTTGTGTATTTGAGAGCAAATGCTACATTTTGGTAAAGAAAGGTAGGCATTCAAAGTTTGCTCCCAAAGCTGTAGAAGCTTTTTTACTAGGATATGACTCAAATACAAAAGCGTATAGGGTCTTCAACAAATCATCGGGATTGGTTGAAGTCTCTAGCGACGTTGTATTTGATGAGACTAATGGCTCTCCAAGAGAGCAAGTTGATCTTGATGATGTAGATGAAGATGAGGTTCCGACGGCCGCAATGCGAACGATGGCGATAGGTGATGTGCGACCACAGGAACTACAAGAACAAGATCAACCCTCTTCCTTTACGGTGGTGCATCCCCTAACTCAATACGATGAACAGGTACCTCAAGAAGAAGGGCAGGATCAAGGGGGAGCACATGAAGAACAAGATAAGGAGGAAGAAGCATCAAGGGCCCCCCAACTCAAGTTCGAACGACGATCCAAAGATATCATCCAGTGGATCAGATTCTGGGGGACATCAGCAAGAGAGTAACAACTCGCTCACGATTAGCTATTTTTTGTGACCATTACTCGTCTGTTTCTTCTATTGAGCCTTTCAGGGTAGAAGAAAGGATCCGGACTGGGTGTTGGCCATGCAGGAAGAGTAAAAGGGAAATAGGATCAAACCTTCTCCTATAAATAATTTTGGTGGTTGAATGCCCAACACAAATATTGAACTAACTAGTTTGCTCTAGATTATGTATTCTACAGGTGCATAAGGGTTCAACACAAACCAATAAAAAGATCAAGTTAGGGTTCAAAAGAAAGGAGCAAAAGAAACCGAAGAGAACTCTGGTGGCACACCAGACATTGTCCGGTGCACCACCGGACAGTGTCCGGTGCACCAGGGGCCGTACACTCTGAACTCTTCACCTTCGGGTTTCTCCAGGCGCACTCCGCTATAATTCACCGGACTGTCCGGTGTGCCACCGGACTGTCCGATGCACTAAGCGGAGCAACGGCTAACAGCGCAACGGTCATTTGCAAAAGTGTGAACAGTGCGTGAACAGTGCGCGCAGAAGTCAGAGCAGGCATCAGAGGTGCACCAGACAGTGAACAGTACCTGTCCGGTGCTGCACTGGACTGTCCGGTGCGACATGAAGTCAGCGCTCCAACGGTTAGAATCTTCAGAACCCTAACGGTTGGGTGACATGGCTGGCGCACCGGACTGTCCGGTGCGCCCTTCGACAGACAACCTCCCCAACGGCTGTGGTGGTTGAGGGCTATAAATACTCCCCAACCACCACCACTCCAAGCATCCAAGTTTTTCAGACATCTCATTCAATACAAGAGCTAGTGCAATCAATACAAGACACAATTCAGAAGAATCAAAGCCTCTCCAAGTCCCAAAAAATCCACTCCAAACTTCTAGTGATTAGAGAGAGTTTTGCTCGTGTTCTTCGAGCTCTTGTTCTTGGATCGCTTTCTTCTTCCTCATTCTTGTTCTCTAAGTGACTTGTAATCAAAGCAAGAGACACCAATTATGTGGTGGTCCTTGCGGGGTCTAAGTGACCCGTTTGATTAAGGAGAAAGCTCACTCGGTCTAAGTGACGTTTGAGAGAGGGAAAGGGTTGAAAGAGACCCGGTCTTTGTGACCTCCTCAACGGGGACTAGGTTCTCAAGAACCGAACCTCGGTAAAACAAATCACCGTGTCATCCGCTTTATTTCTTGGTTGATTTGTTTTCGCCCTCTCTTTCGGACTCGGTTTTAATTCTAACGCTAACCCCAGCTTGTAGTTGTTGTTTTAAGTTATAAATTTCAAATTCCGCCTATTCACCCCCTCTAGGCGATTTTCAATTGGTATCAAAGCCCGGTACTTCATTAGAGTCTAACCACTCAAAATGATGTCGGGAGATCACGGTAAGAGAGAGATCGTGACCGGCGAGAAGGCCACAAGCCACGAGAAGGCTCCATCAAAGGAGTCCGACAACAAGCTAAAGGAGGGATCACCTCCTCACAAGTCGCATCGGAGCGGCGACAAGAAAAAGAAGATGAAGAAGGTGGTCTACTACGAGACCGACTCTTCGTCGCCATCCACCTCCGGCTCCGACGCGCCATCCGTCACTTCTAAGCGCCATGAGCGTAAGAAGTTTAGTAAGATCCCCTTATGCTATTCCCGCATTTCTAAACGCGCTCCTTTACTTTTCGTTCCATTAGGCAAACCACCAGTTTTTGATCGTGAAGATTATTCTATGTGGAGTGTTAAAATGAAAGGTCACCTAACCTCACTCCACAAAAGTATATGGGATGTTGTTGAGTATGGAGCGCAGGTACCATAGGTAGGGGATGAGGACTATGACTCGGATGATGTCGCCCAAATACGACACTTTAACTCTCAAGCAACTACTATACTCCTCGCCTCTTTAAGTCGAGAGGAGTATAACAAAGTGCATGGGTTAGAGACCACCAAAGAAATTTGGGACGTCCTCAAGACCGCTCACGAAGGGGATGAGGAGACCAAGATCACCAAGCGGGAGACGATCGAGGGGGAGCTCGATCGATTCGTCCTCAACCAAGGAGAGGAGCCACAAGCTATGTACAACCGGCTCAAGACCTTGGTCAACCAAGTGCGCAACCTCGGGAGCACCAAGTGGGATGACTGTTGGGGACTTATTCTCAAATGCTATGAATTAAGAATAAGGCAACATAAAAATGTTAAATGTTAATGCCCTTCGTCCGCTGAAGCATTATCTCCCTAAGGATTTAATGAACTTCGGACGAAGGTTGCAGATTAAATATCACGAAGGTCATACCTTCATGATTGGATTTATAGAACAATGTAAAATGAAGCATAATGTGTAAAACATATGTTAGAAGCAGATAACATTATTCTTATATTTCATTATATGGATCTGAATATTAAAACATGACATTTGAATACGTTTATACCTTCTCCTCGACGGAAAACAATAATTCCAGTGTGATGCGTCAACAATTGCAAGATTGCGTAAACAGTATGGGGGTACTGTTCATCTATTTATAGGCACAGGACACAGCCTGTGTGAAATTACATTTATCCCCTTTATAATCAATTACAATACTGACACAAAACATCATGTGTCTTTGAGTCATTTGATCTTTAAGTCGGTTCGCCCCCTTCGTCTTGAGACTCGTCACTGTGCCGAAGCTCTATCGGTGATAACTTCGGCGCTGTTCTTGAAAGGATCTTGCCGAAGGTGCTTTCCTCTTTTAGGATCTTCGGCTACGAAGCATACCCCCAACAGTAGCCCCTTCGCGGTGCTAGATCGTTTTTCGTAACGAGCTTGATCCGTGAAAAAGTCTTCTAGGCTTCGGGATGCCGAAGATCCGAAAAAACACCTTCCCTGAGCTCGTTGACGAGAAACGATTAAAATAATCCGCACGCGATGTGGCCCCATCTTGCAGCAGTTGCGCGCGCCCTGGCGATTCACCCTTGCGGACCTTGTGGCCCACCGGTCAATGAGTGTGGGTGGCTGTTTTTCCGGTGCGGAAGACCTTGACGATTTACCTTCCCACCTGCGGTGCTATATAAACAGATGGGTAGATGTGAAGTTACCACAACATTCGTTGCTATTGTACTGTTGTGCTGTCAAAAATTTAACCATAGCCGAAGCTTGATCACTGTGCTCAAACGAAGCACCGCTTTCGATTCTGCTTCATCACAAGAGAAAGAACTTCAGAAAAATCGAGAAAGTCAACAACTTCAAAAAATTTCAAAAAATTCATAATCAGATGGCGAGATTGTGTTCTACTGCCAGGATTGACCGTGAGGGAGATGAGACCGAAGCTACTGACACTGTTCCAATTTCTGAAGCAATGAGGCGGTCTGGGCTGGTAACATCGGAGGATATTCCTGTCGCCGAAGCAGGACAAGCTGATGCTGAAGAAACTGATTCTGAAGATGATTATAGCAGTGCAGTGCCGAGCAAACCTAGCAACCTAGACTTCGGAAAGTCCACCATTTCCGAAGCTAATTTTCCTAAGATGGTGAAGTTGGGCTATCTTAGTGAAGCGAAGAAGGAGTTGATTCGTTTTGGTGGTAAAGAAACTATCCCAAAGCCGGGAAAGAATGAAGTATTGGTTTTCAAAAGCCTTTTTAAAGCTGGTTTAAGATTCCCTTTGAACAAGATGATTGGTGAAGTGCTGAAGAAATTTGGGATCTACCTTCATCAGCTAACCCCTAACGCTATCGTTAGGCTAAATGTTTATATCTGGGCTCTCCAAAGCCAGGGGGTGGAACCATTCGCTGAAGGTTTCTGCCGAGTGCATGAACTGCATTATTAGACCAAAGCTAGAGGAGATGGTCTCATGAAAATTTTGGCTGCTACAACTTTGCTTACCGCAAGACTACAAAGTTTCCAGTGATCAGTTACCAAAGCAAATGGCCAGCTGGATGGAAATCTGAGTGGTTCTACGTCAGAGTGGACGAAGATGAAGATAAGTTGGTCCAAAGTCCGTTAGAATTGATCTTCGGAGAGACCCGACCCACGTGCAACATGTTACCAGGGAGTCCAAGTCAAATTGCTCTAGCTGAATTTAGAGTGATTGCAGATCATATTGGCACTAGGGACTTGGTGCAGGAATTTCTGGCCTTCAGAGTGTTCTCGACTTCGAAGGAGTGGGAAATGCCGAAGCTAGAGGGGAAAAAGAAGAAAGGGGAACTTGTTCGGCTGCCCTACCATTTCAAATTCAAGAAACTTTTCAAAGTACCTTGTCAAGAGTGGCTGGACACAATTGAAGTAATGTGTAATGAAATACTTGGAAATTATTCTAAGAAAGAAGACCAATTGATGACTGCGACCTTCGGCACCCGTCCGAAGCAAAGGCTAAACCGCGTAATGGATGTCCTGGGTTTCGAATATCCTGACTACGAGCGACTAGATAAGGGTGCTGAAGGCCAAAAGAGAAAAAGAGTAGTTGATGTTTTGAACAAAGACGATGAAGAACAATCGAAAAAGAAAAAAAAACCAGAGTCTGAGTCGAAAATAGGTGTTTCGAAGAAGAGAAAAGCTTCGTCTCCGAAGCAAAAAGCAATTGACGAAGAAGAGAGAACTCCTGCAACACCCTCTACTACCGAAGTAGATGAAATTTTAAAGGTAATGACTGAATCTTTGCCTGTCAAGCTAAGTCCACTGGGGCCACAACTAACGAAGCTTTTTCATAAGGAAAAGGAGCCCGTGAAATCGAGGGAAGCAGTTAAAGCAAATAAGCAAAGAATCATCACGGTGACAGAGGTCATTGAAAAGACACCACCAGGAGCTCCAGCTCTGAAGGCGCCAGGTGCTAAAAGTTTGGCAACTACTGAAGCTGCACCTTCGGAGGCCACAGATGCCGAAGCTACCGGAGCCGAAGATATTAATTTAGAAAACATGGTTGCTGATATAGATAAAATTCTGGTAGACCTGGCCGCAGAAGAAGCTGTTGGGGCTACCGAAGAAGCTTCGGCCCCAGAACCCGAGAAAAAGAAAGAAATTGCCGAAGAAACATCGGAAGATGAAATTTTCAGTTTCAAAACTTGATTGGGCAAGAACTGACGAAAGCCGAAAAGAAGAACTAAAAGAGTATGCCATATCTTGCGGCTATCGGCCGGGGGCGATTCTCTTCGGGGGTGTTGATGATGAGAGGCTAGGCTGCATTCGGGATCAAGCCGGAGCGAAGGTTATTGGTACTCTATCAAAGAGTATCGGTTTCCCGAAGCTCGAAGCCGATATTAGCTGCTACCGACGACAACACATCGTTGGTAGTTTGTTTTATTCCAATTTCAAGGTAAACAGTTTCACTCCAACTTTTTATTTTTCATAACAAAAATGTTTCCTAACGAAGATTGTTCGTGTACAGAGTATGCTACTAAGCAAAGCTTTGAAGTTGCAACAGGATCTAGAAGATAAAAAGCACGAGGTTATAATTGAAAACTTGGAGAACAAAATAAAAGAACAATCAACTGCTTTTGAGAAGAAAGAATTCAAACTCCAGACAACTGAAGGCTTATTAGCGGAGACCGAAGCAAAAATAACAGAACTGAATACGAAGCTTCTTCGCCAGTCAGAAAGTTTCGAATAGGAGAAGCTGAAGCTTAATGAAAAACTTGAGGCCGAAGTCCAGAAGGGTTTAGATTTGAAAAAGTCATTGATAAGCCTTCAAAACAAATGTTTAGAATTCAGCAATCAATGTGTTCAACGGCTAAAGAAGGTATTTCATTCAGTCGGGGCCAGTAGCGAAAAATTCACTCCATCATCTGAAGATCTATCAGGAGCCTTCGAACACATCGAAGGTGAGATCGATGACCTCGATGATGTTATTGCTGGACACGGTGACTTCTGTGCCCTGGTAGCTTCTCGGGGCACCGCTGCTGCGTTCCTGAAATCTGGCTATGAACACGGAAAATTATCAACAGACCCAATTTCAGTCTATCACCAACAGTTCTGGATGATATTCCCAGCCTTGCCCGAAGCATTGGGAACAAATTTATAAAGGTGGTATGGACAAAGGGTGGGTGAGAGAAAGCTGGTGACGAAGCTCGGAGTCATCTTAAGCCGGTAGCGAAATCATACCTTCGTGCTTATCTCTTCCTTCGAAATTGAATTTTGCTTATAATACTTTAATTCGTGTAGAATGATGAAGCGGAAACCAAAGCTTGAAGAGTAAAAAGATGACGTCGAAGCTTTTACTGGATAACCATGCTGAAGCTGAAGCTTAGATAAATGACTGTAGAAGAGATTCTATAAACTTTCTGTAATAACCTTTACAAATGTAATTTCTGTAATAACTTTTACAAATGTAATCAAATTGTATTCTGTGAACTGTGTCCATACCTTGTAATATATTCTTACCTTTCCGTCAATGTATGAAGTGCTTTGGTGTGGACGAAATTATCATTTTTGAGCCGAAGGCGAAAAAACACCTTCCCTTCTTTTCGTACACAGCAAAGCAAAAGAAACTGCTTCTTTTTCCTCTTTTGCCGAAGCATGATCTTTAGAGCCAAAGCGATTACTTGTGTTATGATGATAATGATCCTACGTATGTCTAAATGAATGTTTATGAATGCAAATGCTATGATGTGATGTATCATGCAATTGAGTGTCCAAACACATATTCGAAGTCATAACCATAGTCTCTGTTTCCTTAGGAATAGACACAGTCTCTTTGCCGTTTATTTTTTGGCTTCACCGTTTACTTTTTGGTGTATCAGCGCTGACTTTTTGCTGTAAGCCTCCCTTAGGAGCTTCTTCGCCTTTTACTTCGGCGGAATCAGCGTTTATTTTTCGCTGTAAGCCTCCCTTAGGAGCTTCTTCCCCTTTACTTCGGCGGAATCAGCGTTTATTTTTTGCTGTAAGCTCTGCATTCCCTTAGGAACGACGTTTGAGCAGAAAACTTACGCTGCGCTCCCTTAGGAACGACTTTTTTGTAGCTTCGTCGTGCTCTGCATCCCCTTAGGAACGTCTTTCGAGCTTCTCCCTGTTTTCTTTTCTTTTTTTTCTTTGCACTCGATGGTGCGTGCTCAGCTTTTACATTTATATCTTTGGGGGATACTGCTCTTATAGAGCTGAAATAAAAAAGAGAAATTACATGCTATGGCCCCATTAAAAACCTTTCTCCCCCTTTGGAAAGGAAAAGGGTGCCATAAGGAAGAACAGAAAAAATTACATCAAGCTAGACATAATATCTCCGAAGCTCATTCGCATTCCATGATCTAGGAATGTTGTTGCCATCCATATCCTTCAATCTATAAGAACCGGGTCTTGACGAAGATACTACCAGAAAAGGTCCCTCCCATTTCAGCTGTAGCTTGCCTACTGTATCTGGGTTGGCCACTCTCCGAAGTACCAAATGTCCTGGCTTAATGTTCTTTAGCCGAACTTTTCTATCACGCCATTTTATTGTTTTGGCTTGATATTTATTGATGTTTTCCACAGCCTGAAGCCTGATTCCTTCTATAGCATCTTTCTCCACAGAGTAATCAGCTTCGTCCTCTGCCGAAGCCACTGTTCTTATTGATCCCGCTTTTGCTTCTTCTGGAGTTATTGCTTCGTCGCCAAATAATAACTTGAATGGTGTAAAGCCTGTTGACCTTGATGCTGTTGTATTGTGGCTCCACACCACTTTAATTAATTCATCTGGCCATTTTCCTCTGGGCTGATTAAAGATTAATTTCATTATTCCCATCATTATGATGCCGTTAGCTCTTTCGACAAGTCCATTTGACTCTGGATGCCTAACCGATGCAAAATGAATCTTCGTGCCAATTTGTCTATAGAACTCTTTAAAAGCTTCAGCATCAAATTGTGTTCTGTTATCCACAGTAATGGCCTTCGGCACTCTGAAGCGACAAACAATATTTCTGTCAGAAAAATTTCTGAATGGTAACCGAAGTTATTGTGGCTAAAGGCTTCACCTCAATCCACTTAGAAAAATATTCTACTGCCACCACAACATATTTTAAATTTCCTTGTGCTGGTGGTAGCGGGCCTAACAAATCAAGGCCCCACCTTTACAATGGCCAAGTTGGTTGTATTAACTGAGTCATAGACGAAGGCTGTTTTTGATCTCTTGCGCATTTCTGACAGCCTTCGCATTTTTGAACTAATTCTGCTGCATCCGAAGCTGCCTTCGGCCAATAAAATCCTTGACGAAAAACTTTTCCCAGCAAGGGCCTAGATCCAATGTGAGATCCACATAGGCCTGCGTGTATTTCCTTCATCAATTCTATACCTTCAGCTCTGAATAAACATTTGAGCAATGGAGAACAGACTCCATGCTTGTATAGCTCCCTTCTATTATGACATATGGTCGGGCTCTTGCCTCTATCCTCTTATTATAAGCTTCGTCATCTGAAAGGAAATTGCCTTGGAGGAAAGACATAATCTCAGTTCTCCAATCTTCACTATGAATAGGAGATATATTGAGCACTGCTCTTTCAAGAAGTTCCACCGAAGGTGCTTTTATTGTTTCAAAAAATACTTCCGAAGGTAAGGGCAGCCCCTGTGCTGCTGACTTGGCTAGCAAATCAGCATGTTTATTTTCTCCTCGAGGGATATTCTTGACAGAAAACCCTTCGAAGGAAGCTTCAATGCTTCAGACCATGTCCAAGTATTTCTCAAGCTTTGGGTCTCTTGCTTTACAACTCTTGTCAACATGACCAGAAATAACTTGGGAATCGGTTTTGAGAACCGTCTTTCTAATCCCCATTGCCTTTAACTTCCGAAGCCCCAAAAGCAAAGCTTCGTACTCAGCAATATTATTTGTGCAGCTGAAATCAAATTTTACTGCGTAGCAAGTTCTAACTTTGGAAGGTGCAACTAACACAGCAGCTGCTCCTGCCCTGAAGGTTCCCCAAGAACCGTCGCAGAATACTGTCCAAGCTTCGGCATCTTTAGTTGTTTCTTCTCCCTGAGCCCCTGGCGTCCAATCAGCGATGAAGTCTGCTAATGCCTGGAACTGTATTGAGGATCTATGCACATAATCAATGCTGAACTCATTGAGTTCCGCAACCCACTTTCCAATTCTTCCAGTAGCTTCTCTGTTCCTCATGATATCCTTCAAAGGTTGTGACAAAGGAACAATTATATGATATGCTTGAAAGTAATGTCGTAGCTTCCTGGATGCCATTAAGACAGCATATAACACCTTTTCCAGTTATGTATAGTTCTTCTTTGATAGACTAAGGACATCGGAGATGAAGTATATTGGGGCTTGCTTTTTGGTTTGTCCTTCAAGCTTTTCTTGGACAAGTGCCGCACTCACTGCCGAGTGCGAAGCTGCCACATACAACAACAAAGGAGCCCCTGACGCTGGTGGAGTTAGGGTCGTTAGATCTATCAGATACTGCTTCAGCTCTTCAAAGACCTTCTGCTGAGCTGATCCCCATTGAAAGACTTCAGCTGACTTCAGCACTTCAAAGAATGGTAGATTTCTCTCTGCTGATCTAGATATGAATCAATTCAGAGATGCCAATCTTCCTATCAGCCGTTGAGCCCCCTTCTTTGTGCTTGGCGGCTCCATCCGAAGAATAGCTTCGATTTTATTTGGATTAGCTTCGATTCCTTTTGTTGAAACCAAACAACCAAGGAATTTCCCCTTCTTCACTCCGAAGACACACTTCTCTGGATTCAGCTTCAGACCAGCTTGTCTAAAATTAGCGAATGTCTCCTGCAAATCAGCGATGTGATTTTCTTGCTTCGTGCTTTTTACTATAATATCATCAACATAGGTTAGCACATTTCTGCCTATCTGAGAATGGAGAACCTTCGCTATCATTCTACTGAAGCTTCCTCCAGCATTCTTGAGCCCCTCAGGCATCCGAAGATAACAATATGTCCCACTAGGGGTTATGAAGCTGGTTTTCGGCTCATCCTCTTTCTTCATCCAAATTTGATGATAACCTGAATAACAATCTAGCAGACTCATAAGCTCTGACGAAGCTGCTGTGTCTACTAGAGAATCGATCCTTGGTAATGGAAACTCATCCTTCGGACAAGCCTTGTTGAGATCAGTAAAATCAATACACATCCTCCATTTACCATTGGCCTTCTTTACCATAACAGTGTTGGCTAGCCATTCTGGGTATTTCACTTCTCTGATGACTCCAGCGCTAAGAAGTCTTTTCACTTCATTCCGAGCACCTTCGGCTTTGTCATCAGACATTTTCCGAAGCCTCTGCTTTCTGGGTCTAAAGGATGGATCAACATTGAGCGGGTGTTCAATGACATCCCTGTTAACACCACAGAGATCATTGGCTGACCATGCAAAGACATCTTTGTTGTTGAACAAAAATCTTATCAGGGTTTTCTCCTGTTCTTTAGACAATTGAGATCCGAGCAGCACCTTCTACTCTACAATATCTTCACATAAAAGCATGGGCTTCGGCTGATCGGCCGAAGCAGCCTTCTCCCTTCTGTACTTGTACTGCTCACAAGCTTCAGCTCCATCTATACTATGGATTGCCTTTGAATCTGTCCAGTTCCCTTCAGCCTTTCTGGCAGCTTCCTGACTCCCATGAATAGCAATAGGTCCTTGATCCGAAGGTATCTTCATGCAAAGATATGCTGGATGAAGAATTGCTTCGAAAGCATTGAGTGTTCCGCGACCAATGATTGCATTGTAGGGATACTCCATGTCGACAATATCAAACACAACTTGCTCAGTTCTGGTGTTGTTAACAAATCCAAAGGTCACTAGCATCGTCATCTTGCCTAGTGCTACAATCTATCTTCCTCCGAAGCCACAGAGAGGGTGTGTAGCATCATGAATCTTATCTTCTGGCTCTTGCATTTGTCTGAAGGCCTTAGCAAATATAATATCCGCTGCACTGCCTGTATAAACCAGAACATTGTGGACCAGAAAGCCTTTGATAACACAAGAAATAACCATGGCATCATTGTGAGGATAATCCTTGAGCTGAAGGTCCTCTTGGGAGAAAGTAATTAGGATGTGAGACCATCTTGACTTGATGAAGGGTCCCTGCACCCCGACATGTTGTACCCTTCTCTGTGCCTCCTTCTTCTGCTTCTTGTTTGCCGGTTCTGAACACGATCCGCCTGTTATCGGGAGCACCAGCTTCGTAGACGAAGCAACTCCAGCTTGGTTGTTGAACGAAGCCATTAGCTCAGAAAGTGGAAGTGAGTTCACCGGAGGTGGGTGCCAATGTTGGGGACTTATTCTCAAATGCTATGAATTAAGAACAAGGCAACATAAAAATGTTAAATGTTAATGCCCTTCGTCCGCTGAAGCATTATCTTCCCAAGGATTTAATGAACTTCGGACGAAGGTTGCAGATTAAATATCACGAAGGTCATACCTTCGTGATTGGATTTATAGAACAATGTAAAATGAAGCATAATGTGTAAAACATATGTTAGAAGCAGATAACATTATTCTTATATTTCATTATATGGATCTAAATATTAAAACATGACATTTGAATACGTTTATACCTTCTCCTCGACGGAAAACAATAATTCCAGTGTGATGCGTCAACAATTGCAAGATTACGTGAACAGTATGGGGGTACTATTCATCTATTTATAGGCACAGGACACAGCCTGTGTGAAATTACATTTATCCCCTTTATAATCAATTACAATACTGACACAAAACATCATGGGTCTTTGAGTCATTTGATCTTTAAGTCGGTTCGCCCCCTTCGTCTTGAGACTCGTCACTGTGCCGAAGCTCTATCGGTGATAACTTTGGCGCTGTTCTTGAAAGGATCTTGCCGAAGGTGCTTTCCTCTTTTAGGATCTTCGGCTACGAAGCATACCCCCAACAATGACCATGAAATGGTCAAGGTTATTCTTAGATCACTTGTTTTTCGTAATCTCACTCAAGTTCAATTAATTCGTGGTGATCCTCGATACATGTTAATGTCTCCCGAGGAAGTTATAGGAAAGTTTGTGAGCTTTGAATTGATGATCAAAGGCTACAAACAAATCGTCAACCTGGAGCAAGGCGTTACTTCCACACCCGAGGTGCAACCCGTCGCATTCAAAGCGACGGAGGAGAAGAAAGAAGAGTCTACATCAAGTAGGCTCCCCATCGACGCCTCCAAGCTTGACAACGAGGAAATGGCGCTTATCATCAAAAGCTTTCGCCAAATCCTCAAGCAAAGGAAGGGGAAGGATTACAAACCCTATTCCAAAAGGGTGTGCTACAAATGTGGTAAGCCCGGTCATTTTATCGCTAAATGCCCTATGTCTAGTGATAGTGACAGGGATAACGACAAGAAGGGGAGGAAGAAGGAAAATAAGAAGTACTACAAGAAGAAGGGCGGCGATGCCCACATGTGTCGGGAATGGGACTCCGACATACCGACTCCTCCTCCGACGAGGATGCCGCAAACATCGTTGTCAACAAGGGCCTTCTCTTCCCCAACGTCGTCGACAAATGCTTCATGGCAAAGGACGGCAAAAGGAAGAAGGTAAAATCTAGAGCCTCCACAAAATATACAACATCTAGTGATGATGCTTGCTCTAGTGATGATGCTTGCCGGTACGGTAGGGAAGCTAGACGCCGGCGTCCTCACCCAGCTCCCGATGCGTCCCGAGTGCGGGTGCATGTCCCTGGTGAGTGTCCGCTCCTCCTTCTTTCTTGTGTCGGATTGCCCCTGGTTCTCTTAGCCGAGACCTTTCGTTCGTCTCCAGGAGCTAGGGTCTCACAAGCCTTCCCTGCCACCGGTCCCGGAGGACGCGGTGGACCGAGCCGCGTGGAGGGTTGCTGCGGAGAGGAAGAAGGAGAAGAAGGACGTGAAGAAGGCTCGGGCCCGCGAGCGGATGTGGGCTCGGGACGCCTTGGAGAAGCGTCGTCGACGGCAGGAGAGGGACGGGCTCCCGAGGGAACCGTCGCCGGAGACACCTGATGATGACGATGACGATGATGATGATGAAGGCGACGACATGGCCACCCGCCTTGGCCTCAGCCCGGATCTGAGGCTGGGCCAGGGGTCGTCGAGCCAGCCCCCGAGTGGGCCGGTGCTGTCGGTATCCGGGGCAGGGGCATCAGGGTCCCGACCCGAAGAACAGGGGCAGGCCGAGGGGGTACTTGACCCCTTGGCCCAGGTAGCCGAGGTGACCCCGGGGAGTCAGGCCGTCCCGCCTGTGCCCCCAGAGCCGTTGTCCGTGCCGGCAGCAGAGGAGGCCGATCCTCGGGTCGCCGTGTCCGCGCCTAGGCGGACCGTCCCTTCGGCGCCCCGGGCGCCCGAGGCAGGGATGGTGCCGAAGCTGGCAGCGGGGCAAACCTTGGTGGTGCCCGCGGGGGCCGAGGCTCAAGAGGCCTCCCCGCAGGCACGATTGGTCGTGGCCCAGAGTGGGTAAGTATCTGAGGATACTTCTGTCCCGGCGCCTTCTTCGTGTGTCCTGATCCTGCTTTTCCCTTTCTTCCCAGCAAACGGAGGCACAGTTCGACCGGTCTGGCTCCCCGAAAAGCCCTTAAGACAGCGCCAGCTTCTGCAGCTGGTGCCGCACCAGGCCTCGGCGGCCGGCTGACCTCTGCACATGGTGCCCCCGAGCAGGGGGTTTAGGCGACACAAGTTGCCGTGGGGCGAGCTCTCGAGGCTGACCCCTCCGTCGAGGCGGCCATCGAGTCGAGGGAGACCACTGGCGCGGCCATGGCCTTGAGCCCACCAGTCGTGTTGCCAGTGCTGGCACCGGCTTCTGCCAAGGCTGTAGCTGCTCCAGCTGTGGAGCCACCCGCCGCCGCCGATGCTGAGATGGCCGAGGCGCCACTACTCGAGGCCGGCGATCGAAAACTTGTCCCCTTAGCCGAGGAGGTTCCCTATGCGCTGACTGCAGGGGGTGCCGATGCCTTGGAGAAGGGGGCGCAGAACCGTGACCCGTCCTGGGGAGCGGCGACCTCATCCTCGCGCGGCGCGGTCCCAGCGAGCGGCGTCAGCCGCTCCGATTCTGGGCCCGTGGTGCTTCGAAGCCCCTCTTCGTCCTTAACGATGAGAGAGAGGAGCAGTCTTGGGGCGAGCTTCGCGAGCGTGCTGAGGCAACGGTGGGGTCGCTTCGGTCGACCCTGGAGGTCCTTTCTAGGGACGTTCCCAAGATCCTCCAGGTAAGGATTTCGGGCATACCTTTCATGTGATCAAGGAATTCTTCGTGATGCCCCGCTTCCCTTCCTCAGGATCTGACGGATCTGAGCGCCGCCAAGTCATCGTTCATTCACCGCGAGGCCGACGTCTGGGGTTCGCTGCGGTTTCTGAGGACCGCGCTTGCAGAGGCTACCGAGCACCTCTCCCAACGAAGCACCGAGGCGGCGGACCTTCGTTTGCTCCGTGACGAGCTGGGGGCAGAGGCAGCGGCGGAACGCGCAGAGGCGCGGCGGTGGCAGTTGGAGCTTGGCTAGGCCATCGGTGAGCGGGATCAATCTCGGGGCTGGGCCGCCGAGGCTGAAAGCCGGGCTAAGGCCCTTGGGGGCCAGCTAGTCGAGGCGTCCGCTCAGGCCGGAGCCCTTGTGGCGAACCTGGCCGTGGCCATCAGGTCTACTCAGTCCGCCCAAGCCGCAGCCTCGGAGCAGCGTATCCGGGCGAAAGGTATGTCTTGGCTGTTTTGAGGTTTTGATTCAGCTTCACTCTTCAGCTTGCGTTTGAAGACTTCTGCTTTGGCTGTTTGCAGAGCTCGAGTTTGCCCTCAGCAAGTCCGCCAAGGCACTTGCCCAGGCGGTTGAGCAGAAGGAGGCCGACCGCGCGGCCATGTCCGAGGCTATCTCGGCCCTTTGCCAGATCTTTGGCCTTGACGACGTCCCCTCGAGAAGCTCCCCTCAGAGTCGCCTGTAGGCCTTGGGCTACCGCGTACGCGGCCGACTCCGCGAGGCGCTGCATCACGGCGTTAGGCGGGCCTTCGCCGTGCTCGCTTCCCACTATGATGTGGATCTGGAGCGGGTCAGCGAGGGGTATTGTCTTCCCGATGAAGACGAAGCTGCCCTGGCCAAAGTTCAGAGGCTTAACGCGGCCGCCGCGGGCCCGAGCGCAGTGCTGGCGTCCACCTTCGAGGTGGAGATCCTTCCGCCTGCGCCACCGTCCGAGGCTGGGTGGGTCTTGCCGAGGGTGGAGACGGCGCTGAGGTCGGAGATGAAGCCGAGGGTGCCGCTCCTCCCTCGGGCGATACTTGATTCTGCCGGAGCAGTTTGTTTTGAACATGTGTGTGTCTTTCCCGGCCGCCGAGGCCTGAACACTTTGTCGTTGTGAGATAAAGTTGTGTCCTTTTTCTCCTGTTTCGCGTATCCGGACTTGTTCGTTAGTAGCAGGATCGCTTACCCAAGTAAGAGTTATTTTTCGCGGTAGGTGACGAGTGAGGTATCCATATCCCGGAGGCGTAGGAGTCCCTCGGCTCGGCCGGCCTTGCCGCTTACATGCACTCTTATTCGTTTCTCGGGGTTCTGTTACTGACATAGCCGGGAGACACGAAAGTCGTTTTGGCGGAAGACTTCTTTCCGCGGAAAATTTTGACGCAGAGGGGGTTCCCCCTTCTAGCCCCCGAGGGAGGGTCGGGCTTTGCCGAGGCAAGGCTGACCCTTCCTTGAAGGTTAGACTTTGCTTGTGTATGTAAACGAGGTACATGAACGACTTGAAAACATCTTAAGAGTAGAAACGACGTAGCTGTCGGATGTTCCAAGCGTTGCTGTAGACCTCGCCTTGACTGTTGGCCAGCTTGTATGTTCCGGGCTCCAGAATCTTGGCGATGATGAACGGCCCTTCCCTGGGAGGCGTGAGCTTGTGGCGCCCTCGGGCGTCTTGTCATAGCCGAAGCACTAGGTCGCCCACCTGGAGGTCTCGGGACCGAACCCTCGGGCGTGGTAGCGTCGCAGGGACTGCTGATACTGTGCCGAGTGTAGTAAGGCCATGTCCCGAGCCTCTTCCAGCTGGTCAAGTGAGTCTTCTCGGTTTGTCTGGTTGCTTCGGGCGTCGTATGCCCTCGTCCTCGGGGAGCCGTGTTCTAAGTCTGTGGGCAAGATAGCCTCGGCCCCATAGACTAGAAAAAACAGCGTGAAGCCCGTGGCTCGGCTTGGCGTCGTCCTCAGACTCCAGACCACCGAGGGGAGTTCCTTCATCCACTGCCTGCCGAACTTGTTGAGGTCGTTGTAGATCCTCGGCTTGAGCCCCTGTAGAATCATGCCATTGGCACGCTCTACCTGCCCATTCATCATGGGGTGAGCTACGGCGCCCCAGTCCACCCGGATGTGGTAGTCCTCACAAAAGTCCAGGAACTTTCTGCCAGTGAACTGGGTGCCGTTGTCGATGATGATGGAGTTCGGGACCCCGAAGCGATGGATGATGTTGGTGAAGAACGCCACCGCCTGTTCGGACCTGATGCTGTTTAGGGGCCAGACCTCGATCCACTTGGAGAATTTGTCGATGGCAACCAGCAGGTGCGTGAAGCCCCCAGGTGCCCTCTGCAAGGGACCGACGAGGTCCAGACCCCACACAGCAAATGGCCAGGTGATGGGTATTGATTGTAGAGCCTGAGTGGGCAGGCGGGTCTGCTTTGCGTAGAATTGACACCCTTGGCAGGTGCGTACAATCCTAGTGGCGTCGGCCACCGCGGTTGGCCAGTAGAAACCCTGTCGGAAGGCGTTTCCCACGAGGGCCCGAGGTGCTGCGTGGTGATCGCAAGCCCCTGAGTGTATTTCTTGCAATAACTCTTGACCTTCGGCGATGGATATGCATCATTGGAGGATGCCTGAGGGACTACGGTGGTAGAGCTCCTTTTTGTCACCCAGCAAGACGAACGACTTGGCGCGCCGCGCCAATCACCGAGCTTCAGCTCTGTCGAGGGGTAGCTCTCATCGGTGGAGATATTGCAGGTATGGGGTCTGCCAGTTTTGATTAGGCGTGACCCCATTCCGCTCTTCCTCGACGCGTAGTGCCTCACCCTCGGGGGCCGAGGGTGCCTCGGGCTGGGCCGAGGGCGCCTCGGGCAGAGCTGAGGCCTTCTCGGGCTCAGGCGTGTCGTTGGTCTTGACGGAGGGTTGATGTAGGTCTCGGGAGAAGACGTCCGGAGGAACCGTTGTCCGCCCCGAGGCTATCTTAGCCAGCTCGTCCACAGTCTCGTTGTATCGTCGAGCGACGTGGTTGAGCTCGAGCCCATAGAACTTGTCCTCCAGGCGCCGAACCTTGTCGCAGTAGGCTTCCATCTTCGGGTCGTGGCAGTGGGAGTTCTTCATGACTTGGTCGATGACAAGCTGTGAGTCGTCGCGAGCGTCGAGGCGTCGGACCCCTAGCTCGATGGCGATGCGCAACTCGTTAACCAGAGCCTCATACTCAGCCACGTTGTTGGACGCCGGGAAATGGAGGCGCAGCACGGAGCGGAGGTGCTTCCCGAGGGGTGAAATGAAGAGCAGGCCCGCGCCCGCTCCTGTTTTCATCAGCGACCCGTCGAAAAACATAGTCCAGAGTTCCGGTTGGATCGGAGCTGTTGGAAGCTGGGTGTCGACCCATTCAGCCACAAAGTCCGCCAAGACTTGGGACTTGATGGCCTTCCGAGGGGCGAACGAGATTGTCTCGCCCATGATCTCCACCGCCCACTTTGCAACCCTACCCGAGGCCTCTCGGCACTGGATGATCTCCCCCAGGGGGAAGGATGACACCACAGTCACCGGATGAGACTCGAAGTAGTGTCACAACTTTCGCCGTGTCAGAATCACCGTGTACAGCAGCTTCTGAATTTGCGGGTAGCGGATCTTGGTCTCAGACAGTACCTCACTGATGAAGTAAACCGGCCTCTGGACAGGCAGCGCGTGCCCTTCTTCTCGTCTCTCGACCACGATCGCGGCGCTGACCACCTGAGTGGTAGTGGCGACGTAGATCAAGAGGGCTTCCCCGGCAGCGGGGGGCACCAGGATGGGCGCGCTTGTAAGGAGCGCCTTCAAGTTCCCGAGGGCTTCCTCGGCCTCGGGGGTCCAAGTAAAGCGCTCGGTCTTCCTTAAGAGGCGATACAGGGGCAGGCCTCTTTCGCCGAGGCGTGAGATGAAGCGGCTCAGAGCCGCAAGGCATCCCATGACCCTTTGTACTCCTTTCAAGTCCTTGATAGGCCCCATGTTGATGATGGCCACGATTTTCTCCGGGTTGGCCTCGATGCCCCGCTCGGAGACAATGAAACCCAGGAGCATGCCTCGGGGGACTCCGAAGACACACTTCTCGGGATTGAGTTTTACGCCTTTCGCTTTGAGACACTTGAATGTCGTTTCAAGGTCAGAGAGGAGGTCGGAGGCTTTCCTCGTCTTGACTACGATGTCATCGATGTAGGCCTCGACCGTTCGACCAATGTGCTCACCGAACACGTGGTTCATGCACCTTTGGTATGTCGCAACTGCGTTCCTCAAACCGAATGGCATAGTAATGTAACAGTACATGCCAAAAGGTGTGATGAAAGAAGTCGCGAGCTGGTTGGACTCTTTCATCCTGATTTGGTGATACCCTGAGTAGGCATCGAGGAACGACAGTGTTTCGCACCCAGCAGTGGAATCCACGATTTGATCGATACGAGGCAGAGGGTAGGGAACCTTCGGACATGCTTTGTTTAGACTAGTGTAGTCTACACACATCCGCCATTTCCCACCTTTATTTTTCACAAGCACAGGGTTGGCTAGCCATTCGGGATGGAATACCTCTTTGATGAACCCTGCAGCCATCAGCTTGTGGATCTCCTCGCCTATGGCCCTGCGCTTTTCTTCGTCGAATCAGCGCAGAGGCTGCTTCACGGGTCGGGCACCAGCTCGGATATCTAGTGTCACACCCGGCTTTAAGGAACAAAGCCAGGTGCATCTCATACATGCGCCAAGAAGACAACATATATAATAACAGAGTGTATAGAGATAAATGTCATAAAACATCAGAGTATTTATTACATAGCGGAAGACTTATTATAAAATAAAGTAATGAAGATAAAACGAACTAAGGATCGTCGGCGCCAATGTCGACTGGGAAATGCCACCTAGATCAGATCGAACTCCTCAGTGTTAGGCGGCTCCTCCTGAACCACCTGATCTTCTCCTGTGGGGGGGGGGTGTGAGACAGCAAGGGTGAGCTCACACATGATCATAGCTCAACAAGTTGTGGGGAACCAGTGGACATAAACTCACAAAGGTGTGAGTTCATGTGATGTGTAAGGCTAATCAATGATAGGGGTTAGAGCTAAGCATTGCTTTTAAGTAGTTGGTCAAAATTTTATTAGCAATTACTAAGTGTAAGTAAATACCAAACCATAAGTAAAGTAATAGAACAAAATTAATAACAAACTCATGCAATGCAAATGACAAAATTGAATTTAAGTTCCATAATTTAAACATCAGAGAGTCCTGAGCTGCTCATGACCGCGAGCACGGCTAGTATACCAGTTTTACACTCTGCAGAGGTTGTACCCTTTACCCACAAGTCATGTTACCCATCTGCCAAGGGGTCGCGAATCCCATACACCTCTACCTAGGAAGCGCGGCAGGGCAACACTACGAGGCCTTTACAAAGTTCCACTAGCTTCCGAAAACCCGCTACAGTTTATAGGAAGTTCCAATGCAGGGTTCCTGGCTGACCGCCATCGCAGCAAAATCAACCAGGGACCTCCCTACACTGACCACTCCCCTACTGCCCTTTCCCCTTTCGGGTAAGGTAGTCTTCCACTAGCTTTCCTAATTAGTCAGCCAAGGGCGTCCCATTAAACCCTTGTGGTGGCACGTGTTACTCAAGTTAAGCTCTATGTTCCAATTAACATTAATGAACTTGACATGAACATAAATAGAATAACAAGAATAATTGGAACATAGATATAATAAATGATTATCCCAAAACCATGTAAAGCAATAGCAAACTACCCAAGTGTTTCAGGGGTAAACAAGGTAATGAGATAAACAATCTAGGGTAACCTATGGGGTCCCATCAAAATTAACCTATGCATGGATAAGTGGTATTAAAGAACATTATTAGGTAAAAAGTTGTCAAGGGCACAACTTGCCTTCAATGAGCTCCTGCTTCGCTACTTCAACCTGCTGCTCACCAGGATCCTCAGCAACGGGCTCTTCTACTCGCCACAATACAAACAAGCACAGTGCATATAGAGAAATTAACATTACACCAAACATATAAACAAAATACACAGTAATAATCTACACATTAAAATAAAATCCTAGGAACAGAAATCATAATTTTTGGAGTTATAGATTTTAAGTTATGCATTTTCAAAGGTTTTATGTGCTTTAAATAGGATTAAGTGATAAATAAATTTCTTACTGTTTTCATGACATAACAGAGGCTCTAGGTGATAAAGAATAAAGTTACAAAATTGTAGGAACTGGAATGGATTAATTTGGAGTTAGTATGAATTTTCTATGAGTTATTGAAGTTCTAGCAATTATTTTCCTATTAAAAATCTATTTAATAATCATTTTCCCTGATTTTATTATGTTCTGGACTGGGCCTCAAATTTGTAAAAGGGCAGGGGCTCTGGCACAAAATAGCCCAGACACAGTGAACAGCGCTCACTGGACGGCGGGTTGATTCACTAAAACCCGAGGGGCTCTTTAACAAAATGTACACGGCGAAGGGGTATCTGGGATCCAGGGCCGCACGATCCAGATCTGGCGGTCCGGATTAGGTCTATCCCAGAATGAACTGGCATGCCCTAACAGCCGTCTGATTCACAGCGAGCGCATCGGATTTAAAATAACTAAATCGAATCGCGATCGCGAGATCCAAAACGGACGCCGCAGATCGACTCGAGCGAAACGGTAACCTGGATCTAATCCTGACCATAGATTGCTCATCCAACGGCCGAAACCCCCCCCCCCCCTGCACAACTCCGACGGAGGGCTGCGGTGGCGCGTGCTAACCCACGGCGAACGCCATCGCCGGAATCCCGAACCCGGTGATTTAGTGCCCTACGCTTGATTCTGCTGGGTGCTATACCATCACAGGAGGCGAGCGAAAGAGGTATAGGGTTTACTCACCGAAGTTGAGAACCGAGCGAAGCCACCCGCGACGCACGGCGGATCTCCAACAACGGCGAGGAATTCGCACGGCCTCCGGTCACCTCCTTCCGATTGAGCCCACGTATGGTTCCTACGCGAGCAACACTAACCTCCGGTGTCCCGAATGAGGTCCAATTCGCACTACAGGGGGCTGTTCGCGGTGGCGACGAGGAACACGAAGGCGGCTATGATCTGGGAGAACAAGCACGCGCGTAACAGTAGCAGGGGAGTGAACGGATTGCGGCTAGGGTAACGACGCGAGGACCCGGCTTCATTATATACGCGCGGTAGCCATACGCAAGCGGTCATCCATGCCGTGAAGCTCGGCGTTCGCCGCGCGAGTTCGGTGGAGATGAGGATTCCGACCGACCGGGCCCACTGGACAGCGGACCAGCGTTACCGAACCGCGCGTGAGAGAGGCTGTGCAGTGGGCTTCACGTGACGGCGTCTGGTAAGCAAACGCGAAAGGATGACGTGCGGGCCCGAAGATCAGTGACACAGGATGTAGCTCGCTTCAGCAGATGGGCGCCGACAACCCGGGGCCACCTGCCAGTGGATCGATGGCTATGGCACGCACGCGACTGCGAATGAATTGGGCCGCATGGGTGGCTTCTTCAGGTGGGTCGAAATGAGGAGTAGAGGCCCAGTTAAGGTTTTTCTCTTTTTCTTTTATTTTCTGTTTTACCATTTTATTCTTAATTCATTTGAATTCAAATTTGAATTTGTTTGCTTATGAGATCCATACTTGAGTCAGGTGTCACATTAAAACTTTAGTTTAGAAATAATATCTTATTTATTTATTTATTTTATATTATTTTTACTCACATAAAATCTCCTTTCTTTCCTTTTTCTAGGATTTCTTTTAGATGTCCCATCCTACTTTGGACTTTAATATATTTCTCATTATGATTTTTTTTGTCACAATATGCACACCACAAAAATAATATCCAGCATGATGCATAATTTTAATGGCATATATTCTTTTATTAATTATTTGCTTTTGCATATGGTGCTCACATGGAATGATGCATAAAGGTTGAACCCACATAAGGTGAAGTTGTTTCTCTGTTGGTCTTATTTCTAGCAAATTACAAAGTGGGTGTTACAAATCCTACCCCCTTAAAAATAATCTCGTCCTCGAGATTTAGGAAGAACGAGGGAAAAGGTGGGGAAAATCTATACGAAGCTCTTCTTCTCTTTCCCAAGTTGCTTCATCTTCACCGTGGTGACTCCATTGCACTTTGCACATCTTTATCACCTTATTTCTTGTAACTCGAGTCAAAGTATCCAAAATCTTGATAGGGTACTCCGTGTAAGTCAAATCACCTTGAACACTGAGCTCTTCCATTGGTAATCGTTCCTCAGGGACACGGAGACACTTCTTTAGTTGAGATACGTGGAACACGTTATGCGCATCCGATAGACTATCCGGTAACTCGAGTTGGTATGCCATCTCCCCAACTCTTCTAAAGATCAGGAATGGTCCAATATAGCGAGGGGACAATTTGCCCTTGACTTTAAATCTCCTCATTCCACGCAGTGGTGACACCTTGAGGTACACATAATCTCCTTCTTCAAATTCCAGTGGTCTCCTTCTATTATCAGCATAGCTCTTTTGCCTGGTTTGAGCCACTCTCAAATTCTCTCGAATCATACGAACTTGTTCTTCTGCTTCTTGAATCAGTTCAGGCCCAAAGAACTGTCTTTCTCCAGTCTGATCCCAATACAAAGGAGTCCTGCACTTCCTCCCATATAAAGCTTCAAAAGGTGACATCTTCAGACTGGCCTGGTAACTATTATTATACGAGAACTCAGCATAAGGCAGACTCTTATCCCAACTTCCTCCATGCTGAAGGGCACATGCTCTCAACATATCTTCCAATACTTGATTAGTCCTTTCGGTCTGTCCATCGGTCTGAGGGTGATAAGCCGTACTAAAATTCAACTTCGTACTCATATTCTCATGAAAGCTTCTCCAGAATCTTGAGGTAAACTGTGAACCTCGATCAGACACGATCTTCTTTGGTACTCCATGCAAACACACAATCCGAGCCATATATAACTCTGCTAGCTGAGAACCTTTATAAGTAGTCTTCACAGGAATAAAGTGAGCCACTTTAGTCAATCTATCCACAATCACCCATATAGCATCATATCCTTTCTGGGTGCGAGGCAATCCAGTAATGAAATCCATACCAATCTCTTCCCATTTCCACTCGGGTATCTTCAGTGGGTGCAATAGTCCAGCTGGCCTCTGGTGTTCAGCCTTAACTCTTTGACATACATCGCACATAGCCACATGTGCAGCTACATCTCTTTTCAATCCATACCACCAATACTTCCGTTTCAAATCCTGATACATCTTGGTACTACCAGGATGAATAGAATAATCCGAATCATGGGCCTCCTTTAAAATAGTCTCTCGAAGGCTTTTAATATCAGGAACACACATCCTGTCCTTGAACCATATAGTGCCTTGCTCATCTTCTGTAAATTCCGGAACTCGACCTTCAGTAATCAGATCCTTAATCTCTTTTATTTTGGCATCACCAACTTGACCTTTACGAATTTCTTGCTCCAAAGTAGGTTCCACATCAATAGTAACTCCCTCAGTATGAGCGACTATCCCCAGGTTAAGTCTCCTGAAATCCTCAACAATCTCATCGGGTAGCTGGGCAACAATAGCTGAATGAACATGCTCTTTGCGACTCAAGGCATCTGCAACCAAATTTGCCTTGCCCGGGTGATAGTGAATCTCCAAATTATAATCCTTAATAAGCTCCAACCAACGGCGTTGCCTAAGGTTGAGATCCTTCTGAGTGAATATATACTTCAAACTCTTATGATCCGTGTACACTTGGCACTTGGTCCCCATGATATAATGTCTCCAAATCTTAAGTGCATGCACAACGGCTGCCAATTCCAAGTCATGAGTGAGGTAGTTCAATTCATGTTTCCGCAACTGACGAGAAGCATAAGCAATCACATGTCCTTCCTGCATGAGCACACATCCTAAGCCTTGGCCACATGCATCACAATAAATATCAAATCCCTTCTGCAGATCTGGCATAATCAATACTGGAGGTGACATCAATCTCTCCTTCAACTGATCAAAGCTTTCTTGGCACTTCTCATCCCATTTAAATTCTCTTCCTTTCTCCAAAAGCGAAGTCATAGGTTTAGCAATCTTAGAAAATCCTTCGATAAACCTCCGATAATATCCAGCAAGTCCCAAGAAACTCCGAATCTCAGTAACTGTAGTGGGTACTCTCCACTCCATTATCTCCTTAACTTTAGCAGGATCCACTGCTATTCCTCCATTAGAAATAATGTGTCCAAGGAATGGTACCTTATCAATCCAAAACTCGCACTTGCTGAACTTGGCATATAGCTGGTTATCTCGAAGCTTCTGTAGCACCAACCTCAGATGTTCCTCATGATCACTATCACTCTTGGAATAGATAAGAATATCGTCGATGAATACCACGACGAATCTGTCCAAATACTCCATAAACACCTTGTTCATTAAGTTCATAAAATAAGCTGGTGCGTTGGTTAATCCAAACGACATAACAGTAAACTCATATAATCCATATCGAGTCGAGAAAGCCGTCTTGGGAATATCTGATGGTCTAATCCTCATTTGATGGTATCCGGATCGGAGATCAATCTTCGAAAATACTCTTGCACCTCTCATCTGATCAAATAAATCCTCGATACGGGGCAACGGATACTTGTTCTTCACCGTAACATCATTAAGAGATCTATAATCCACACACATTCTTTGCGACCCATCCTTCTTCTGTACAAACAGAACCGGTGCTCCCCAAGGTGAGGAACTCGGACGAATGTACCCAGCCTCTTGTAACTCAGTTAACTGCTTCTTAAGTTCCTTCAACTCCTCTACGGACATCCTATATGGCCGTTTAGAAATAGGGGCGGTTCCAGGTAGGAGATCAATAACAAACTCAACTTCTCTATCAGGTGGCATCCCTGGTAACTCTTCTGGAAAGACATCCGGAAAATCTCTAACCACCCGGATGTTGTCACCAACAAACTCCTCAGGTATAAAGAACATTGCACGCATGGATGAGGAGGTTACTGCAATATTAACTTGAAATCTTTCTCCTTTAGTGGTAGTGAGTTCTACGGTACCTCTACCACATGCTATAACGGCCTTTGCCTTTCTTAGCCATGACATACCAAGGATCAAATCTATACTGCTTGACTCTAATATTATAGCAGTAGCTCCAAATTCTCTACCCATAATGGTCAATGTCAATCTACGTGTCATTTGATTCGCCTCAACAGGCCCTTTAGGTGTAATTACTATCATGGGTTTTCTCATATTTAGCAGTGGTATTTCATTTGTGTTGGCATATCTAGCAGACATGAATGAATGTGTAGCACCAGAATCAAATAATATGGTTGCAGGAATTGCATTAACATAAAACATACCAATTACGAGGTCCCCACCATCCGGGATAGCATCAACGCTGACTTGATTAACTTTGGCAATAGAATATCCCTTGCCAGATCCTGGAGTTTGCTGCCTGTTCTGAACTGGAGTAGCAGCAATCCTCTGTGGGCAGACATTTGCATAGTGACCAGCCTTCCCACACTTGAAACAAGTAGTGCCTGGACTCTATCCTGAAAACTTCGTCGGGGTGCCAGTAGGGGTAGCCTGTCGAGGAGGTGGAGTCCTCAGTGGTGATTGCTGAATTGGGCGCGGTCCTCCTGGTCGAGTCAGTGTACCCTGTGGTGAACTGTAGCGAGGACGAACACTGCTGCTTCCTTGTCCTTGAGATATTGCCTTTCTCTTCAAATCTCCCAGCTGAACACGCTTGTGTTCAATAGCCAGTGCCTTATCAAGCAGCCTCTGAAATGATGGAAATGTGTGTGCCACAAGAGCATACTGCAGTGGTCCATTAAGTCCTTCAATGAAATGCTCCTGCTTCCTCTCATCTTCAGCAACTTCTTCAGGGGCATATCTGGATAACTGAATAAACTTGTCTCTGTACTCGCTGACCGACATGTTGCCTTGCTTTAATGACAGAAACTCCTTCTTCTTGATCTTTATCATACCAGTGGGAATATGGTAGTTCCTGAATTGTGTACTGAACTCTGCCCAAGTAATAGTATCCGCAGCATCATGGGTAGCAGTATAAGAATCCCACCAGTCAGCAGCAGGACCTGTCAGACGTCCAGAAGCATATAAAACCTTCTCCCGGTCCGTGCATTGTGCAATATTCAGCATCTTCTCAACAGACTTCAGCCAATCATCCGCGTCTAGTGGATCAGGTGAGCTTGCAAATGTAGGTGGCTTATGACTCATGAACTCCCGGTGCTTATCACGAGGTGGAACTGGTGGTGGTGGTGGAGGCAGTGGCACTTGTTGCTGCTGTTGCTGCTGTTGTTGCTGTTGCATTTGTTGTTGCAGCTGCTATTGTTGTGCCCTCCTTTCTTGGCGTATCTCATCTCGCTCCTGGCGCAACTCCTGTCGTATATCTTCTCTTTCCTGACGCATCTCCTGGCGTTCTTGCTGCATCTGAGCACGCATATCAGCCATGGTGTCCGCCATTTGCTGCATCACCGCCATCTGAGCAGCAACCAGTGGGTCAGCTCCGCCTGGTGGAGGATTGGGAGGATTCATCTCTGCAGGCTGTGGCTGAGGTTGTCTATATATCCTTCGAGTGTGTTGGTTAGGAGGCAAGTCAATTCCACCACCCCGCCTGGTATTGACCATCTGAGTTAGATACATATGGTAAGAAAATAGTAGACAAGGCAGGTATTTACAAATCAGGTTACTTTGGGGAATTTTATTAGCTAAGCAGATTAATATTTTACCTATCCTAGCTAATTCAATACCTTATGGTGGTACATACTAAGATGTCCATAGTTCAATCAATCAAAGAAGCAAATCAGGCATTTAGCATCAGCACAATCAAACAACATTTTAAATAGAGAAAATAGTTTTAATTTGTCTTAGGTTCCCTATCTCTTAGAAAGATCATAGTCATAGGATTCCAAGGTGTGAAATCCATCTTGTCTTAGAGTAGAAAAGATAAGAATGATCAGAGTAGAATAGCAGAAAGGTGAGACAAGATCAAGATGAGATGAGTATAGAGGGAGTCAGAGTAAGGTAAGTAGGAGAGGGTTTGTCCATTTCTACCTAGGTCTCGTCCTACAGTCAACATTCCTCTGATACCACTTCTGTCACACCCGGCTTTAAGGAACAAAGCCAGGTACATCTCATACATGCGCCAAGAAGACAACATATATAATAACAGAGTGTATAGAGATAAATGTCATAAAACATCAGAGTATTTATTACATAGCGGAAGACTTATTACAAAATAAAGTAATGAAGATAAAACGAACTAAGGATCGTCGGCGCCAATGTCGACTGGGAAACGCCACCTAGATCAGATCGAACTCCTCAGTGTTAGGCGGCTCCTCCTGAACCACCTGATCTTCTCCTGTGGGGGGGGTGTGAGACAGCAAGGGTGAGCTCACACATGATCATAGCTCAACAAGTTGTGGGGAACCAGTGGACATAAACTCACAAAGGTGTGAGTTCATGTGATGTGTAAGGCTAATCAATGATAGGGGTTAGAGCTGAGCATTGCTTTTAAGTAGTTGGTCAAAATTTTATTAGCAATTACTAAGTGTAAGTAAATACCAAACCATAAGTAAAGTAATAGAACAAAATTAATAACAAACCCATGCAATGCAAATGACAAAATTGAATTTAAGTTCCATAATTTAAACATCAGAGAGTCCTGAGCTGCTCATGACCGCGAGCACGGCTAGTATACCAGTTTTACACTCTGCAGAGGTTGTACCCTTTACCCACAAGTCATGTTACCCATCTGCCAAGGGGTCGCGAATCCCATACACCTCTACCTAGGAAGCGCGGCAGGGCAACACTACGAGGCCTTTACAAAGTTCCACTAGCTTCCTAAAACCCGCTACAGTTTATAGGAAGTTCCAATGCAGGGTTCCTGGCTGACCGCCATCGCAGCAAAATCAACCAGGGACCTCCCTACACTGACCACTCCCCTACTGCCCTTGCCCCTTTCGGGTAAGGTAGTCTTCCACTAGCTTTCCTAATTAGTCAGCCAAGGGCGTCCCATTAAACCCTTGTGGTGGCACGTGTTACTCAAGTTAAGCTCTATGTTCCAATTAACATTAATGAACTTGACATGAACATAAATAGAATAACAAGAATAATTGGAACATAGATATAATAAATGATTATCCCAAAACCATGTAAAGCAATAGCAAACTACCCAAGTGTTTCAGGGGTAAACAAGGTAATGAGATAAACAATCTAGGGTAACCTATGGGGTCCCATCAACATTAACCTATGCATGGATAAGTGGTATTAAAGAACATTATTAGGTAAAAAGTGGTCAAGGGCACAACTTGCCTTCAATGAGCTCCTGCTCCGCTACTTCAACCTGCTGCTCACCAGGATCCTCAGCAACGGGCTCTTCTACTCGCCACAATACAAACAAGCACAGTGCATATAGAGAAATTAACATTACACCAAACATATAAACAAAATACACAATAATAATCTACACATTAAAATAAAATCCTAGGAACAGAAATCATAATTTTTGGAGTTATAGATTTTAAGTTATGCATTTTCAAAGGTTTTATGTGCTTTAAATAGGATTAAGTGATAAATAAATTTCTTACTATTTTCATGACATAACAGAGGCTCTAGGTGATAAAGAATAAAGTTACAAAATTGTAGGAACTGGAATGGATTAATTTGGAGTTAGTATGAATTTTCTATGAGTTATTGAAGTTCTAGCAATTATTTTCCTATTAAAAATCTATTTAATAATCATTTTCCCTGATTTTATTATGTTCTGGACTGGGCCTCAAATTTGTAAAAGGGCAGGGGCTCTGGCGCAAAATAGCCCAGACACAGTGAACAGCGCTCACTGGACGGCGGGTTGATTCACTAAAACCCGAGGGGCTCTTTAACAAAATGTACACGGCGAAGGGGTATCTGGGATCCAGGGCCGCACGATCCAGATCTGGCGGTCCGGATTAGGTCTATCCCAGAATGAACTGGCATGCCCTAACAGCCGTCCGATTCACAGCGAGCGCATCGGATTTAAAATAACTAAATCGAATCGCGATCGCGAGATCCAAAACGGACGCCGCAGATCGACTCGAGCGAAACGGTAACCTGGATCTAATCCTGACCACAGATTGCTCATCCAACGGCCGAAACCCCCCCTGCACAACTCCGACGGAGGGCTGCGGCGGCGCGTGCTAACCCACGGCGAACGCCATCGCCGGAATCCCGAACCCGGTGATTTAGTGCCCTACGCTTGATTCTGCTGGGTGCTATACCATCACAGGAGGCGAGCGAAAGAGGTATAGGGTTTACTCACCGAAGTTGAGAACCGAGCGAAGCCACCCGCGACGCACGGCGGATCTCCAACAACGGCGAGGAATTCGCACGGCCTCCGGTCACCTCCTTCCGATTGAGCCCACGTATGGTTCCTACGCGAGCAACACAAACCTCCGGTGTCCCGAATGAGGTCCAATTCGCACTACAGGTGGCTGTTCGCGGTGGCGACGAGGAACACGAAGGCGGCTGTGATCTGGGAGAACAAGCACGCGCGTAACAGTAGCAGGGGAGTGAACGGATTGCGGCTAGGGTAACGACGCGAGGACCCGGCTTCATTATATACGCGCGGTAGCCATACGCAAGCGGTCATCCATGCCGTGAAGCTCGGCGTTCGCCGCACGAGTTCGGTGGAGATGAGGATTCCGACCGACCGGGCCCACTGGACAGCGGACCAGCGTTACCGAACCGCGCGTGAGAGAGGCTGTGCAGTGGGCTTCACGCGACGGCGTCTGGTAAGCAAACGCGAAAGGATGACGTGCAGGCCCGAAGATCAGTGACACAGGATGTAGCTCGCTTCAGCAGATGGGCGCCGACAACTCGGGGCCACCTGCCAGTGGATCGATGGCTATGGCACGCACGCGACTGCGAATGAATTGGGCCGCATGGGTGGCTTCTTCAGGTGGGTCGAAATGAGGAGTAGAGGCCCAGTTAAGGTTTTTCTCTTTTTCTTTTATTTTCTGTTTTACCATTTTATTCTTAATTCATTTGAATTCAAATTTGAATTTGTTTGCTTATGAGATCCATACTTGAGTCAGGTGTCACATTAAAACTTTAGTTTAGAAATAATATCTTATTTATTTATTTATTTTATATTATTTTTACTCACATAAAATCTCCTTTCTTTCCTTTTTCTAGGATTTCTTTTAGATGTCCCATCCTACTTTGGACTTTAATCTATTTCTCATTATGATTTTTTTGTCACAATATGCACACCACAAAAATAATATCCAGCATGATGCATAATTTTAATGGCATATATTCTTTTATTAATTATTTGCTTTTGCATATGGTGCTCACATGGAATGATGCATAAAGGTTGAACCCACATAAGGTGAAGTTGTTTCTCTGTTGGTCTTATTTCTAGCAAATTACAAAGTGGGTGTTACATCTAGTGAGTGCTCGGCGACTTCCCTCGGTATGCCAGGCATGTCCGAGGGACTCCACGCAAAAACCTCGGCGTTCGCGCGGAGAAAGTCGATGAGCACTACTTCCTATTTGGGGTCGAGCTCGGAGCCGATCCGGATCTGCTTGGAGGCGTCGTTGCTGGGGTCGAGAGGGACGGACTTAACCACCTCTACTGGTTCGAAATTGCTGGCGTGGCGCTTCGCATCTAGAACCTCCTTGGAGAGGTTTTCCATGTCGGCGATGAGGGCCTCGGATTTGGCGAGGGCCTCGGCGTACTCCATGCACTCCACGTCGCATTAGTACGCGTGTCGGTACGTGGGGCCGACGGTGATGACCCCGTTGGGGCCCGGCATCTTGAGCTTGAGGTAGGTGTAGTTGGGGACGGCCATGAACTTGGCGTAACATGGTCTCCCCAACACTGCGTGGTAGGTTCCTCGGAACCCGACCACCTCGAATGTGAGGGTTTCCTTTCGAAAGTTGGAGGGAGTCCCGAAGCAGACGGGCAGATCGAGTTGTCCAAGGGGCTGGACGCGCTTCCTAGGAATGATCCCATGAAAGGGCGCCGCACCGGCCTGGATCGACGATAGATCGATCTGCAGGAGCCCGAGGGTGTCGGCGTAGATGATGTTGAGGCTGCTTCCTCCATCCATGAGGACCTTGGTAAGCCTGACGTTGTCGATGACGGGATCAACAACGAGCGGGTACTTCCCCGGGCTCGGCACGCGGTCGGGGTGGTCGTCTTGGTTGAAGGTGATGGGCTTGTCGTACCAGTCTAGATAGACTGGCGCCGCCACCTTTATCGAGCAGACCTCCCGGCGCTCTTGCTTGCGGTGCCGAGCCGAGGCGTTCGCCACCCGCCCACAGTAGATCATGAAGCAGTCATGGAACTCGGGGAACTCCTATGCCTTGTGAGCTTCCCTCTTGTCGTTGTCGGGGGCCCTGCCACCTTCCGCCGGTGGCCCGGCCTTATGAAAGTAGCACCGAAGCATGACGCACTCCTCAAGGGTGTGCTTGACGGGACCCTAATGATAGGGGCACGACTCCTTGAGCATCTTGTCGAACAAGTTGGCGCCTCCGGGAGGTTTCCGAGGGTTCTTGTGCTCAGCGGTGGCGACAATGTCTGCGTCGGCGGCGTCGCGTTTTGCTGCGACTTCTTCTTGCCCTTCTTCCTCGTGCCGCGCTGAGCGGACGCTTCGGGGGCGTCATCCGGCTGGCGTCCCTGAGGCTGCTTGTCCTTCCGGAAGATGGCCTCGACCGCCTCCTGGCCAGAGGCGAACTTGGTGGCGATATCCATCAGCTCGCTTGCCATGGTGGGAGTCTTGCGACCCAGCTTGCTCACCAGGTCACGGCAAGTGGTGACGGCGAGGAACGCGCCGATGACATCGGAGTCGGTGATATTGGGCAGCTCGGTGCGCTGCTTCGAAAATCGCTGGATGTAGTCTCGCAAGGATTCTCCCAGCTGCTGGCGGTAGCTTCGGAGATCCCAAGAGTTCCCAGGGCGCACGTATGTGCCCTGGAAGTTGTCGGTGAAGGCTTTGACCAGGTCGTCCCAGTTGGAGATCTGCGCAGGAGGCAGATGCTCCAGCCAGGCTCGGGCGGCGTCGGAGAGGAACAGGGGGAGGTTGCGGATGATAAGGTTGTCATCGTCCGTTCCACACAGCTGGTAGGCCAGCCGGTAGTCCGTGAGCCACAGTTCAGGCCTCGTCTCCCCCGAGTACTTGGTGATGGTAGTCGGGGCCCGGAACCGGGTCGGGAACAGCGCCCGTCGTATGGCCCAGCTGAAAGCTTGCGGACCGGGTGGTTCGGGCGAAGGGCTCCGATCCTCCCCGCTGTCGTAGCGTCCCCCACGCCTAGGGTGGTATCCTCGGTGCACCCTCTCGTCGAGGTGGGCTCGACGGTCGCGGCGATGGTGCTCGTTGCCGAGGCGGCCTAGGGCCGCAGACGCTGTGTCCCGCGTGCGCCCGGTGTGGATCGAGGCCTCCCGCGTGAATCGGGAAGTCGCGGCGCGATGCTCCGGGGGGTATCCCTGCCTTCGGGAGGCAGAGCTTTCGGCCCGTCGGACCGCGGCATCCTCCAGGAGATTCTTGAGTTCTCCCTAGATACGCCGCCCCTCGGTGGTGGATGGTTCAGGCATCGCGCGGAGTAGCATTGCTGCTGCTGCCAGGTTCTGGCCGACCCCACTGGAAGCCGGGGGCAGCCTTGCCCTGGCATCGTCGGTGATGCGGCGCTGGACATCCTGGGCCAGATGACACACTACTCCGGCCGGTGCTCGGCCTGCCCACTCCTGCCCGATGTTCTGCCGGAGCTGCACAAGTTGTCCTGCTTCCTCGTCGAGCCTGGCCTGCATCTCGTGGATTTGCTCGAGCTGTGTGTCCTGACCCCCCGCAGGGACTGGGACCATGGCTAGCTCCCGAAGGATGTCAACGCGAGGCGCAGGCCTAGAGGGATCGCCGTCCTCCGGCATACCTAGGTGGTTGCCTTCGTCGAGACCCTCTAGATCGACGTGGAAACATTCGTGACTTGGGCCACAGTCCTCGTCGCCGAGGCTGTGGCTATCATCGGAGCAATCGGAGAGGCAGTAGTCACATGCGGTCATGAAGTCCCGCATGGCACTAGAGTTACCGAGCCTGGAGAAATCCCAACCAGAGTCGGGCTCGTCGTCTTCCTCGGAACCCGGGGGCCCGTAGGTCGAGACGGCCGTCAATCTGTCCCAGGTTGACCACATATGGTACCCCGGAAGGTTTGGATATGCCTTTATGAAAGCGTCCACCGAAGCGGGGTCGCTTGGTGGGTCGAAGCTGAATCTAAAAGGCACAGGATGGGAAACGGACGGTACCTCTTGATCGACGGACGGTGACGAAGTCGCGTCGGGGACGGACTGCACCATTATCTCAGGTACAAAGCTAACGCCTAGCAAGTCCTTCGCGAGCGTGCTGGCATCACCCGTCGTATGCTTGGGGTTGGCGTGTTGCGGGGAAACGACGCTCGTCTTCGTCTCAAACGCGAGGTCAACGCCCGACGTGTCCCCCGCTAGGGCGCCGGCATCATTGACTCGCTCGACAGCCGACGAGGCGCCACCTCCTGCTTGGCCATGATTGCCCCGCCTCCTTCCCTGTCGACGGGGAAGGTGACGGGACAGCCTTGGATGCTGTTCTTCCGCCACACGGGGAAGACGTCGTCGATTCCGCCGTCGGCGGGCGGGCTGACGGCCGCCATTGTCGTTGTCGCGCGGCGGAGGAAGGAGTATCATGCCGTAGCTGCCGTCGAGGGACATGAACTCGAGGCTCCCAAAATGGAGCTTCGTCCCGGGTTGGAGAGGTTGCTGGAGACTCCCCATCTGGAGCTTGATGGGAAGCTGTTCATCAACACGCAGCAGGCCCCTACCCGGCGCGCCAACTGTCGGCGTTTCGACCCCGGGGGGTCCCTGGACCGACGAGTAAATTGTCGCTGCGTGTCCCAGCCCAGATGGGTCGGCGCGAGACGGAGACACAAGGGGGAAAACAGTAAGGGGAAACCCGTGGCCTCGTGTTGTCCTGCGCCCAGGGCGGATGCGCTTGCAGTAGGGGGTTACAAGCGTTCGCGAGGGAGAGAGAGAGACAGGGGGCGTTAGGCTGCCCGTTCTCCCGCGCGGCCACCTTCTCCGTATGAGAGCCCTGGACCTTCCTTTTATAGGTGTAAGGAGAGGGTCTAGGTGTACAACGAGGGGTGTAGCAGTGTGCTAACGTGTCTAGCAGAGAGGAGCTAGAGCCCTATGTACATGCCGACGTGGCTGTCGGAGAGGTGTTGGAGCCCTGTTCATGTGGCGTCGTGGCCGTCGGAGGAGCGCTTGAGCCCTGTAGAAGCACAGCTGTCGGGGCTGTCAGATCCTTGCTGACGTATCCTTGCTTCCGTAGGGGGCTGAGAACCACCGTTGTCATGGAGCACGCGCGGTGCCATCATTACTTTTTTTACCGGGGCGAGCCAGATGGGACGCCGGTCTTGTTCCCCGTAGCCTGGGCTAGCTAGGGGTAGGGTAATGATGGCCTCCCCTTGTGGCGTGGTCAGCCCGAGCGAGGTGGTGACTCCTCCGAGGTCGAGGCTGAGTCCGAGCCCGGGGGTCGGGCGAGGCGGAGATCGTCGTTCGGAGTAGAGGCTAAGTCCGAGCCCTGGGGTCGGGCGAGGCGGAGATCGTCGTCCGAGGCGAGGTCGAGTCCGAGCCCTGGGGTCGGGCAAGGCGGAGATCGTCGTCCGAGGCGAGGTCGAGTCCGAGCCCTAGGGTCGGGCGAGGCGGAGATTCCTATGGCGCCCGAGGCTGGACTTGGTTGCTGTCAGCCTCACCCTAGCGGGTGGCACAGCAGTCGGAGCAGCGCAGGCGGCGCTGTTTTCCTGTTAGGTCAGTCAGTGGACGGGCGAAGTGACTGCGGTCACTTTGGCCTTGTCGACTGGAAAGCGCGCGTCAGGATAAGGTGTCAGACGATCCTTGCATTGAATGCTCCTGCGATCCGGTCGGCTGGCGAGGCGATCTGGCCAAGGTTGCTTCTCCGTGAAGCCTACCCGAACTGGGCCTCGGGCGAGTCGAAGGTGCGCCCGTTGCTTGAGGAGACCCTTGGGCGAGGTGTGAATCTGCCTCAGTCTTCCGTTCCAGCCCGAGGCTGGGCTCGGGCGAGGTGAGATCGTGTCCCTTGAGTGGACGGAGCCTTAACCGGAATTGCGCCCATCAGGCCTTTGTAGCTTTGTGCTGATGGGGGTTACCAGCTGAGATTAGGAGCCTTGGGGGTACCCCTAATTACGGTCCCCGACAAACATACACTTCCAATCAACAAATATTGTATCATATACAACATACACATCCAATCCAGACCTAACCACAAACCTAATATAAAAAAGAATAAAGCAACGAAAAGATACTTAAAGCACAACAACTAAAAATTCGGTAACTTTTATTATATATGAGCATTGAAAATCAAATCAAGTAATCATCAACAAGCATACTCTCCATTACAACTCTAAAGCCATCATCTCAGCGAGCATACAATCAACTGGTGCTAAAAAGATTCCAATCAAATAGAAATCTTGTGCATTCATGGTAAAGGGAGCATGTATCTAGTATCAGTGACGCTGCTTGCTTGAAAATCTCACCTAGCACTAATGGTCTTTGACATTCAGCGGATCATACCTAATCTCACAGTCAGAAAAGCATCTCCTCGAGTATCTATCCACGCGTTGAAGACGGTAGGAACCAGGGTATCAATTGCAGCAAATTTCCCAAAAAACATTTGAGAAAACATGCGTATGCTAAACAGCGGAAGCAGACTCCATGGGCACAGAAACACATGGCAAAAGGAGTCACATGTTAACTACAAACATTTGGACCGATGGAGCCTTAGGAGAAATGAACTTCAATCAGCTAGCCATCAGAAGGTGAGCCCTGCAGCGAACACCACCACATGGGGGCTTATGGATTATGATTAGTAGAAGCAATGCTTTCACATGGAATTCAGAGCAACGAGACTTAAACAATGATACACCTAGGATGCTGCCAGTCCCAGCACTCCAGCAGTATAGAACACAAACCTTGGCTTGGCAGGCTCCGTCCTCCATTGAGACACGCGCAATCAGTAAAAGTTTATGTCCATGTAACTGTGGATAAGCTTGGTGAGGTAGCTCATCCAGCCCCAAGAGGGACACAAAACGAGTAATACCGCCAGACTGAGTCGCTCCTTGCTGGCTCGGAATCTTAACCTCCACCGTGAATATGTTGTACATAGGCCTGTGGTCCGAGAATCGATACTCGCCACACACGTATCATAGATGGGACAGACCTTATCTGTACCATAGGATCCGGTCACACCTTTAGAGAGCAAAACACATGTCATCAGGAGGTGAACATGTATCCCTTTCCTTTCCAGGCGAGTGATCAAAGGCGAAGGTTTTTTACCATGCCGGTGTCCTCCGCTTCTCGTTTGGACGCATGTCATCACCGGCATACCTATTAGAGTTGTACGAGTATTTGTAGGTGGGAGGGAAGTAAATACTCCCTTCTCTCCAGCCTGCAAAGACCCAGCCAAATCTTTGCTTTATGTGAAGCTGTAATAGAAATTTCAATCGTAAGATAACCAAACAAATGCATCAGCATAACTATATGGTAAGTTCACATGACAATTAGCTAACCTGGTCTTTTTCCATCAATTGCTTCTAGTTGTGGATCTCAACTAAAACCTTTACCGAGCGATACAAAAGAGTTATCCAGTAATTTAGGTCCCAAGCCAATTGCAGTAATTTCATCATCACTGCCATACTCGACAGGTTTGTTCATTTCCATGATAACCAGAGCTAACAGAAAGAGCAATGCCTGTTGTAAATTAGTTGGCATTAGTTTTAGTTTTGGTGTGACTACCCACAATACAATCTATACTTGGCAAGCAGCAGCTAAAAATCCTTTGTAAGGCAATACGAAATTAAGGTGTCAATAGTTTCTAGGGCCAGTCCATTAATTATCATGCTAAGTTTTAAATAATCTATGATTTGTTCATTATCAGCTGGTCACAACAAATATAACAATAGAATAAATCTACATTGGACAAACATCTATGCATCTCAAGATAGAAAGTTGAAGCCACCAAACTATACTAATAGGTTAAACAAAACATGCAGTGTGGGGTGACGAGAAATTAGAAAGGGGACCAAAGATGGAATTTAGAGTTGGAAAACATTTTCATGAACATTAGAAACTTACAGAGTACAAGTTGAAGAAGCAAATACAATGGCTTTGGAAGCATAAGGATCAAATGAGGATCCTTCAAGTTTAGTTAAGATCAAAAGTTGTCAGATAAGTCATGTCTCTTATCTCAAAAACAACAATATCTAGAGCAACCCATCTTGTGATCTCCTAGTTTTTCTTCAGAAAGTCATACATAGCATCGAAGCTATGCCACTGGAATTACCTACAAAAGAAGTCAATGGATAAATACAGGTACTCAAGAAAATGATGAGACAAGTTACACTATAGTAGTTTAATTCCCAAGACAAACATCAAACATAATACTCACATCTTTCTAGCTATGGTCAAAGAAAATGCATGCAGTAGCTCTAGCTTTAGCAAGGGTAATGATAATCAGTAATAGCTACAAAAACAAACAGGAAAAAAAGAAGGGTAAACCAATTACTTCCTAGGTTTCAAAGTCCATCATCACAAGTGCAATGACAGGGGCACGCAGAGTGACACAACAACAAACTCCTAGCAGTTCCAAACTTGAGTGCCTATGTTTAGTCACCTGTTTTGCCGAGCTGCTCAGTAATCTTCATCAGATTGGGCCCACAACCAAACTAAACATTGTGCTGGTCATAGGTATCTACTCACAATTTCTCTCATTTGTTTACTTCATTTAATTCCTTTCCATATATGTCCACCCATTTAAAGTCACGTGTAGCAATGCCTGGTGAACAACAGGTGATGCAAAAGTTATCAACTCTGATCTCAGTGTTCTTTCAAGTTAACATAGAACAAATATGCAAAATAATGTCACATTCAGAATTTCTTGATAAAACCATGTTAGGTCTTGTTCGGTTATTCCCATTCCATTGAGATTGGAGGGGATTGGGAGGGATTAGGAGGAATTTCGACTTGCTAGGAATTAAAACCTATTTAATCCCCTTCAATCCACATGGATTGAGAATAAAATGAACACGCCCTTAGTAAATCATAGCAACTCTCCGCAACACATGCCATAATTTTCCTTGGAAGGGCATATGCCAATATAACTAAAAAGAAAAGTTGGAAATGCTAAAAAAATATAAATAATAGGCCCCAAATCTAGCCATATGAGGTTTTAAGGTTGCTTTGGTGAATTGTTCTGTTTAGTGCAGTTTAGACCTCTGCTTTCTCCAAACAATCATACAAAAGAATACTACACCTGAAATCTAATATGTTCTTTTAGGATAATTAGTTTACGATCACTTCAAACACCATAATGGTCTAAGAACTGATGCAGCACCACTGCATAGGCTAAACAACCAAAATAGGGTTGGAGAAGGTATATATGCAATAGAACCTACAAATTGTAACACCCCTGGTGTTACTATAACTAAAACTTGAGCATGACATCATAACATTGGCATTGTATATGTTTGATACACTTAGAATGCATTCACTAGGCAAAAATTTCAAGCAAGTTGTATTGTTTTAAGTGTTTTTGCAAATAGCACCCTGGTTTAGGAACTTAACCCTAAATAGAGGTTAAAGGGGTAAAACTTCACTTAAAATGAGAAAACCTAAAGACTTTAGGGTAAAAGTCATAAAATGACCCCAAGAATAAACTTGAATCACCTGTATACCCCTGGGATACCAGAAACCCTAATTGGAACCCTGGAAAACCCTAAAACTAAACCCTAGGGACCTATGTGCAAAATTAGTCCACTTTTGGACTAAAGTGCAAAAACTAAGCCAAATAGGTATCATAAGTTCCTTGGTTCACAAATGTGTGGACTTGAAAGCCAAATGTTGAGTTTTGGACTTAAATGCAAAATGGACCTCATTTGAGTTCTATACTAAGTCTGAAATTTCATTGATATTGGCTCAACTTTAGAGCTCTACATCTTCCAAATTATTGAGAATTTGCCCTAGGTCACCACATCAAAGCTGAAGACCAATCATAGGAGAACAACTTTGTTTAAGGATTCAAGCCATGTTCTTATGAAAAATGTGGAGAAAATCTCAACCCAAGTTGGACTGTCAGTCTGGTTCTGTCTGAATATCAGACTAATAGATTCATGCCCTGAACTTCAAGCCCAATTTCAAACCAGATTCAGTGACTTGTTGTGACAACACCATGTAGCAAAGTTGTAGCTGGTATGTAGCACTACAACTTTGATGCAGTGACTTGGACCTGTTGTCACATGAAACTGGGAGAAAATGAAGCTCCAATGTGCTCTGTCAGTCGCTCTGAATTGGTGTTCACCATGGTACAGTGTTCAACTGAAACAGATCAGGACGCCAGCAAACCCACCGCCGACGACCAATTCCGCCATGATTCGTGTCGTTGCCGGCCCGACTTGTGCTCGGGATGGGCGGATAAGGGCACACGGTAAAAGATCTTCGCCGTCGGTGAGCTGGCGATCACTCCGGTGACCCCCGTGGCCCTCTCTCCCTCTTTGTGGCTGAGCAGATTAACTCGCCGGTGACCGCCGCTTCCCGGCTGTGCGCCGCGTGTCCAAGCTTTTCCACCGCGTCACCATGACTCCCTATACCCATCCCATCGTCGACGGGGAGGTTGCCACGGCGGTGGACACGAATTCACCGTACCCACGTTCCTCTCTAGCTCCGGCCGCCAACACGGCTCAACCAAATTGAGCACCACCGCCCGCGGGCTCTATAAATTGCCCGTACCCCCAGCTCCGCCATGTATCCAAGCACCTACTGCACCCACCGGCATCCCGAAACCCCCACCAGAGCACGTGAATTTGCAATTTCCCCAAAATCGTTGAAGAACACCGCGAAGAACACCTCACCGTGGTCAGCCCGATTCAGGTCCAATCTCACCCTCGGTTTCCTTGTTTCAACATCCTTGCTTGCTCTTGATGCTCACCGACCCATTAAATCGAATTAGACCGCCATGAATCGACGGGAACGCACTCCTCGGTCCGCCTTGTCCACGGTCGCCGTGGCTAGACCAAACCTTGTGACCATTAGTGAAATTATGTTGGGGGAAATGCTCGGGGTAGTGCTAATTTTGTGTCCGCTGCTCGGAGAACCCTGCCGTTGCCCTAATCGGCCGGTGTTAGTGCTCGCCGGAGCACGGCTGTGCGCGAGCGCCATCGTGGACTTCCAATCGTGAATAGGTTGTGGTGCAGGGGCCTTTTTGTAATCGGTCAGCGACACACAGGAACAGTGAAGAAGCTCGTTTTCAGTTAGTCAAAAACTCGGGGTCTCTTCTGCAAAGATGCCAGGAAGCGGGCGCGCGCGGGCGCGTTTTGCCCTGGTCCTGGGCCGTTTGGGCCAGAACCGGCCCAGCTCTGTTTAATCCTTTTCTTTTTCTTTTTCAGCAAAGCTTTAGAAATATGTAGAAAAATGTAGAAAAATGCTAAAATTGTGAAACTAATTTTCCTAGGCTTGTTATTTTCCCTAGAATTTAATAAAAATAGTTTTGTGATTTTTAGTGGAAATAAGAAATTTTAGGGTATTTAAAGTAGTTAAAAGTATTAGTTATGGATTTTTAGAAAATAATTGGTAAGTCCAATAATTCCCAAACTTTTTGTGGGAATTTAAAACAATATTTAGGAGCCTTGGGTAGAGTTTGAATTGTTTTGGACCTTGTTTGATCACCAAACCCCAAAACACCCCCCCTGCCCTATGAACTCCTTTACCGACTCCGGAAACCCTAGGTTCTCGGAGTACCGTGAAGGAAAGTTGTACTCAAGACTTAAATAATAAGTTTATATTATCTTTGCATCCTCATGAGCATCCCATGGCACTCATTCTTATGCATGTATATGGTTATGTTAGAACACGAAGAAGAAGAAGAAGTCACTGAAGAAGGGATACCACCATCCTCAGATCCTGAAGCAGGCAACTGCTTTTATTTCGATATTTGTGGATCCGAGCAGGACTCACCTGATAACAAAGGCAAGCCCCGGTGCATTTGCCACTTCCTTATGCTTTAAAAATCTTTTTCACTTGCTTGAGGCATTAGGTGATAGGAGTTGATTGCTAAAACAAATCCTGCATTACCTTCCTTGAACTTGATTACCTTCCTTGATCACCTGTTTTACAAAAGATTTTTGATGCTTAGCATTGCTTTAGAAAAACAAAATGTTTTGTTTTTACAAAAGTTGATGTGGCAAAAGTGGGTGGGATGTTTTCGAAATTAAAACTTGATGGTGAATCCACCACGGCCGTGATGGATTCAACATCGGAAAAGATGTACCTCTGTCAGGTACCAAGTTTTTGGGTTGAAAAGATTAAGCTGAGACCGGGCGGGTGACTTGCACGAGAAAGAGAGTCTCGGTGTAGTGTCTCCGTCTGAGTCGATTAAGGACCGTCTCGATGTAGGCTTGATGATCGAGGACCCTTTAGCTGGTCACATGCCTCGTCTTGGGTAAGCCTTGCCTCGGGCAGACTAAGGCCGGAATAAGATAACACGAAATGGGCGTGGAGCGGTGGCGAGAGTAGCGTGTACCCTCCGTGGCAAGAGGCTGGACGGTGGTGTATCTATGCTCTCGGTTTGCGTGAACCTGATCCGGTCTTAAGAACCCCGGTGGCGGGTTGACATATGCAAGGGTTAAGTGCTACATATGTCGTGTGATTGGAGATCCTCAGCTGAGTATAATCGATTCGGATCGCCGTACCTTCGCGGTTATGAAGACTTGGTCACTGCCCTACACGTAGCATTCCACTAAAGATGATGGGTTTTTGTTAAGAAACTGGCTAGTGCAGGACCAGTGATTGAACTAGGGTAGAAAGAACTCTAGTTGTAGGTAATTGAACCTAACTTGACAAATAAAATTGGATTTTTAAGGATCCACTTTAGTAAGGATTTCTGCAAAACAGAGTCTTTGATTATTGAAAAAGCCTTACCTTGACTCCCATATAACCAGCATACCCTTGAGAGTCTTTTCTTTAGTCGGGTAAGTCTTGCTGAGTAATTCCATACTCAGGGTTTATCCCTTCGTTGTTTTTAGGTGAGGAAGTAGCAGATTTCTGCTGCTTCTGTGCCAAGGTGGTTCCCAAGGAAGAAAAACAAGACTGAAGTGCGGGAGGACTTGGTCCTCCACATAGGATCTTTTGCTTAATGCTTTTCGGGAGGGGTTTTTGCCTCCCTTGGTTTGTATAATATTACTACTCTGCACTCGTTTTTAGTTCTGGTCTGTAATAAAACAACTTGAGCTTGCTTTTAAAATAAATGTGAATTATGTAATCGCTTCTGCAATTCTTTATCTCCGATGTTCTGTAATGTCTGCAAGACGGGTGAAACGTTCCTGGTAAGGTAAGGAAAGATACCGAACTTATCAAGTAGTTCAGGGGCACCTACAGGGTTGTCTGAAGTCCGTTGGACAAGGACAACTGTAGGTGGGCCTAATTACTTGGGAGGTTCCGTCACACAAATCATCGGTATTCACAAGAGTGACTCCATGTATACATAGGATGATCACATTAACTATTGCCATACTAAAAAATGATGTGTTCAAAGAGTGTACTCACAAAGCGACAATTTTAAGTCATATCATACTCTCCTAGAAGCAACACCCTCTTCCCAAGAGAAAAAGAAAGAATAACTTCAGAAAAAAAGGAAGGGGGCGAAAGGAGGATATGTTGTTCCTCGAGGTAGCTATAGAAGGCAGAGTTGAAACTACTCGTTTGTCCATATGATCATGATGAAATCTGACAAGTAACAAAAAAACAAGTCAGACGAAAAAGCATGACATTGCATAACATTTTTGCATACTTCAAATTTGTTGGCATGCAACATGGTCATGACATTGACAATGTCCTTCTGGTCAATATCCTTGTTTTTGTGCTTGTTGGAACTTGCTCACAGGCGCAAGTTGATCCAACGGGGGGGTGTGATAGCGCAAACAGGGTTTCAGCACGTGATGGCAAAAGCTCTGTTCATCCAGCCTCTTAAGGGCACTGTGCGGGGGTATTTATAGGTACCTGAGTGCCCAGCGTCCAGTGTTAAGGACGCATGCCCTCAGGCATCTAGGTTATCCCTGGAATATTCCCATAAAGCGGGGTTACAGACCGTAATTACAGGGATGCCTTTACAAATTAGGCCCGTAACGCGAAGCAGCCATGCAGGGCCTGTTACAATGGGTCGGATCACACATGGGCCTCCATGCTGGACGAGGTCGCAATGATGGGACGACCTCGTCACAGGTCTTCGTCCGATGACGTGTGGGACGAAGGGTGAGCCTGCCTGTTGTCTTGTCTTCGCTGGTCCGACGATTACGGCGAAGGCATCGAGCGAAGGGTGGCGTCTTCGCCTTCGCCCCAACATTTGCCCTCCGAGGGACCAGTTCGACTAAGTCATCTGGTGCCGAAGACGTCGCTAGATGGCGGAGACGCTGCCCTCGCTCGAAGTGGTTCCTCGGGGGTTTTTGACATGACCGTTGATTTGACGTCGTACTGTTGGACTGCGGGTTTCCCGAAGCGCCACGCTCTGTGTATAAAAGGGGGCGGGGGGCGGCGCGTTTTAAACCTTATCTTTCCGTGCTCCGTGAAAACCCTAGCCGCCGCCATCCTGCTGCTCGTCTGCCCTCCTTGCTCTTGTTCGCCGGAGATCTGGCCTGAGTGAAGCAGACCGCCCACCGCCGCCGACGGTACGTAGCGATGCCGACCTCTTCTTCTTCTGTTGCCGCTACGCCACCGGCCGACGCGTCGTCTGAGGAGACGCCGAGTATAGTGGCGGCGGAGGAGTTGCGCGCCGGCGAAACGGTAGATTTCGGTGTGTCGCGGATGTCCTCGGTCCACGTGCAAGATATGCAGCAGCTTGGTTACTTTGGCGGGGGAGTCGCTCGTGTCCTAGGGACGGGGGAAGTCCCCGAGCCGGAGGGCGAGTTGGTTGTGTTCGAGGCGTTCTTTGCCGCTGGTCTTCGCCTGCCTGCGCACCGATTTGTGGGAGAAGTCCTGCGCAGATTTAACGTTCAGATCCATCAGCTGACTCCGAATGCCGTGGTGGCTCTATCGAAGTATGTCTGGGCGACGACTTCGTACGGCGGACAGCCATCAGTCGAAGTCTTCGCGAAGTACTATTGCCTGCACTGGCAGAAGAGGATGATTGGAGATGAAGTTGCCCAGTTTGGGTCTTGTACATTTACGCCGAAGACCGGCAAGACCACGATGGAGGTAGTTGAGTTGGTTCCTTGCGCCCGCAACAAGTGGGGCAATTGGCATGAGTTTTGGTTCTATGTCGCGGAGGGCACAGTCGAAGACCATCCGGGGCTCCCCGTGTCCGAGATGTGCTCGCATTTTTACTCAGCATACCCGCCGTTTGAAGTGGCGGAGGAGGATGCAGACGAAGGGGCCCTTCGGTGCGCCGCCGGCCTGAGCAGCGGGCGCGATTTGGTTGAGGAGTTTGTGGCGTACGGGGTATGGCCTTTGGCGCATGGCTGGGCGTTGGGCGAAGTATGCCCTCGCCAGATGCCTTCCTATGGTGGGAAGCTGGTGCAAAGTCCCGCCTTCACGCTGGATCTGCATAGCCGTGATCCGGCCGCCTTTGTGTGTGAGGCAGAGGATGGGACGGTGCGGATCGTTGGTCGGTACGTGCCGAAGACAGAGGGCCAGCGTAGCTGGGATATTCGTGGGTCGAATGACCGCTTGAACAGGGTTTTTGAGTTGAATCGTCTGCCGTATGGCGGTTATCCTAGCCAAGACGATGTGGATCGTCGCGGGAAAAAACCGGTGGTAGAGACTGGAGACGACCCCGCGCCGGCGGCCGCCCCGTCCTCTAAGAAGAGGAAACTAGGTACTGCTATGGGAGGACTTGGGGTTTCCGATTGTTTTGCTAGAGAATTGATGAGGACATGCGCGGCCCCGGGGGAAGGATGTCTTCGCCCGAGCTCCGGGAGTCTTCGGCGCGGATGCTGAGGGTTACCGGGGGTTGGTGGCCTAAGAATGTTCCTATCCCCCGCGCGACCGGTGAAGACTTTTTTACATCTCGCATGGTTCGTGATTGGAAAGTGTTTCCTTACGGGCGGAATATTGCTGCAGTTGTGTCGGCAGTGATGGACAAGGATCGCCAGGGAGCTGCACAGAAGCGCCAGGCGGTCGTCAGGCTTCATGAGGCCAGGCCGAAGAGGCAGCAGGGGGCTGCGAAGGCTACTGCCCCCGGCGGAGGCCAGCCGCCGCTGGCGGCGAAGTCGGCCGTCCCTGCATCCAGCAGGGCACCGGAGGCTACGAAGGTGGCTGCCGCCGGCGGTTCCAAGTCTGCGAAGGCTGCCCCTGCGTCCAGCAGGGTGCCAGAGGCCGCGAAGGCGGCCCGAGGGTTGCCGCCGCCGGGCAAGCGCGTCGCCGACTTCGCCACCGACATTAGTGTGGATGATTATCTTGTTGGTATGTCGTTGGCTCGAGTTTTTTTTTATTTGTTGATGCGTCGCAGGTCGGACGAAGGCCAACTTGTTGTTGTTCCGCCTGCGGCGGCGACCACGGCGGCTGCCGTAGTGCCAAGGGCGAAGGGCAGTGCTCTTAGTGCCGGCGGCGAGATACCGGCACTCACTGCCGTCAGGGACGAGGCGGGTGCTGTGGCCCGCCGGCTGAAGGAGCTGAAGGAGGCACTAAGTCAGGTACGTTGAGCTAGACTTCGGTTTTTTACCGGCTTTGCTGGGGCTGTGGTCTTATGTATGTCTTGTAGGCGGCTGACTTCGCTGACCGCACGGCGTCGGGAGCCCTGACGACAGTTGTGTCTGCCGAAGTCGAGAGACTTCGGACGCAACATGCTGACGCCGTCCGGGAAAAGTCGGCCGCCGACAGCAAATGCCGCAAGCTGGCGGATAAGGTGGCCGCGCTGGAGGGTGAGAGGACTGACCTCCGGCACCAACTGGCGGAGGAAAGGAAGGAGGCTAATGAGGCCCTTGCCAAGGCGCAGTCTGCGTAGGCGGAGGCCAATTTGGCACGGGCGGAGGGCAGTCTTGCCAGGCAGCGCGCTGAGGAGTTGGGGGGTGGCTCAACGCTCTGCAGGCCAGAGTGGAGAGGGTCGAGGCTTTGACGCGCTCGGAGGCTGAGCAGACACGCAAACAGCTTGTGGACTCATACCATGAGCTGGGCGCGCGGACCGCTGACTTCGAAGTGCCGGAGCGAGAGCCCGGACTTCGCTGCTTCGAGTGGATATAAGAGGAGCTGCTGGCGCTCCCCACCATTGTGGAGGGGTTTATGTGGGTGTGCTGAATCTGTGTGCCCTATCTTAGGCGGCGCGTGGCGAGAGGGTGGAGGACTTCGGGGCCTTGAACAGCACGCAGCCTGAGTCGGAGTCGAACCCGGTGGTGGCTGCGCCCGAGACCGCCCCGGAGCCGCCCCCGGAAACCGTCGAAGGCGTTCCCGACGCTCCCACAGCCACCATGGCCGGCGGAGGCCCGTCGCCGACTGCCGCGCCGAGGGCCGATGATCTTGTGCAGATGGCGGCAGAGCCGGCAGCGGAGGATCTTGCGACGGCTGGGTCTTCGCAGGTGGCTTAGTCGGTGTGAGTAGTTAGGGAATTTTGGATATGTTGCTGAATCTTGGTTGCTGCGCAGGTTCAAGATTTTGGGCCTGCGCACGCAACTGCTACTACTAATTTTTTGGCGGCTTCGACCGTGGATGATGATAATAAATCGGACGGGTCTGCATCTAAGTTTTCTGATGTTGATGACTCTGGGAGCTCGGTTGAGTGGACTGAGGAGTCGTCGGATGAGGACTTGGACTACTTTGCGGCCTTGGATGTGGCAGCGGCGGAGGCTTCGCCGCAAGCTGCGGATGCTGAAGTTGTGCCTGGTCCGAGTAGTGGGCGTAGGCGGCGGAGGACGGTTGCGAAGCGTAGAGTGAGTGGGGCGGACGGCGGTCGGCTTCGTGTGAGTGGGGCTGGCAGGCAGGAACTGTTGTCCCTGCCGGCCGCTGTGAGTGCAGGTGAGGGGGAGTTGTGAAGTCTTTTTGCGGGTGAGGAGCTTAGGATAATGTTATTTAACTATAGGGAGATGGGAATTATTCCGAAGGTTGAGCCGATGTAGAGTGTGATGCCCTCGCTTGTACATGTGTAATGGCTTGTGTGACGAGGTTATGGTCACGAAGGCGTTACGTACTTGGTCTGGTGTATTTGTTATGTTGGTCTGGTGCGCATGTAGTCGGTCTTTGTGCGGACGGTTCGGTGTAGTCGTTTTTGCACTCGATAAGCGTCGTTCGGCTGTACCATTGTAGTCGATTCGTCGCACTTGTTGCGCTGTCCCTGCTGCACCCTGAGGCGACTTCTGCACGGATAGTCTTCGGAAAACTACGATTGTTCGCACTTATTGTGCTAGTCCGGCTGCACCCTTAGGCGACTTCTGCGCGGATAGTCTTCGTGGAAGACTTCGATTTTTCGCACTTGTTGTGCTAGTCTGGCTGCACCCTTAGGCGACTTCTGCGCGGATAGTCTTCGTGGAAGACTTCGATTTTTCGCACTTGTTGTGCTAGTCCCGCTGCACCCTTAGGCAACTTCTGCGCGGATAGTCTTCGTGGAAGACTTCGATTTTTCGCACTTGTTGTGCTAGTCCGGCTGCACCCTTAGGCGACATCTGCGTGGATAGTCTTCGTGGAAGACTTCGATTTTTCGCACTTGTTGTGCTAGTCCGGCTGCACCCTTAGGCGACTTCTGCGCAGAAAGTCTTCGTGGAAGACTTTGATTTTTCGCACTTGTTGTGCTAGTCCGGCTGCACCCTTAGGCGACTTCTGCGCGGATAGTCTTCGTGGAAGACTTTGATTTTTCGCACTTGTTGTGCTAGTCTGGCTGCACCCTTAGGCGACTTCTGC